>JABSTQ010011465.1:600000-1008552 GCA_013358835.2 Ixodes persulcatus
CGTCCCCACAAAACGACTCCGGCATTGAAGAATGCAGCCAGTCTATCGACGGCGTGCGGGGGAATTGAGCCCGGGGGCTCGAAACGGCCGAGTAATTAATTCCCGGAACTGCGCTCCGTTCCATCTTACGATGGAGCACTGTGGACGCTAGGAGCCGTCGAAGCCGATTCACTGCCACGCGAGTGTCACGTGATATTAGGGGGGGGGGGGGACTTGTTTTTTTAGATGATATTGGCCGACGCCAGCTAAAATAATAATGACGGGCGAACATCCTCTCGTTAATAATTAATAATGGCGTTGAAATAGACGGCCGGAAGTTAGTATGCCATAATGGAGGACTTGTCTCTCGGATGCAGATGACAAATTTAGTCAGTGCAGAACAACCGCAACTTTAACGTCCACCACGCGGTAAACTCTAAGAAATTAGTACGCGTGTACTTACCCGCAAAAACATTCGAAGATCCAAACTCTGCGACCTACGAAATCAGCTCAGCGAATGATGAGGCGGAACATCCGTTTAGACCTAAAAATGAAGTCTGCGCTGTGGCATTACGTAATGCAAGCATGACGCTTTGCATTGCGTAATGCCACAGCGCAGACATCATTTTTAGGTCTAAACGGATATTCCGCGTTATCATTCGCTGAGCTGATTTCGTAGGTCGCAGAGATTGGCTCTTCGAGTGTTTTTGAGGGTAAGTACACGCGTACTCATTTCTTAGAGTATAATGATACACGACCGCACGCCGGTACGGTTCTCCTACAGATCGAAACGGGCAGCTAGGAGTGGGGATTGAACCCAGGATCCTGGGTTTTGCAGCGCGAGCTTTCCCTCCGCGCGCTCCGAGCCGCAGAGCGTTTAAAACACTCGGCGTCCTCGTCTTGCACGGAACGTCATCATCATCGGATGGCGCCAACTCGGTAATTGGACCCGAGCCCGATGCCAAACCTCCTTCTACGCGTTCATTGGACACGAGGCCTAGCCGAACGATTGGACGCAGCGTTCGCGTCCAATCATGTTCCTTCGCTCGATCTTGCGGCAATGACGTCACAATTCTAGCGCGCGGGCTGCGATACCTCTAGGTGGTGTCGGGAGGGCGCGGTGACTGGCGGGGCGCACGGTCACGTGACGGGTCGATGGCGCTGGGTCGGCTAGGGATGGCCCGTATTGCATCCACCGCGGTCCATCCTAAGGAAGAAAGCGGAGCCTATAGGCGAAGGGGCAGACTCATTAAGGCAAATCGCGAGGTCCAACACGTGGTGTCCCCCCACCCAAAACAGCGCCGTCGGCTCGCGTTCCGGTCGACCGGCGTTTTGGCAAACGTCGAGAAGGCGTCGTCCTTACGATCTCTCGGTCGCTCGGTTGGTTGGGTGCCTACGACCCACGGCACACACACACACACACATCACGCGCGTACTTACGCACGTATACACATAAGCGGACGCACGAAACTTCGTCGCGTGTAATTAAATTCGGGGATCTCGGGAGATACGGGAATCCTTTCAGGGTCGACTTGGTGTCCGGGCGGCTTCGAGGGCAAAGGGGGTTTGAGGATATCCGATGGTTCGTTCGCTGTCTGAGAAGACTGCCGCTTTCGATGGGAGAGCTGAGACAACAAAAACAAAAAGAACACATAAGCCTAGTAGACGCGCGTGTTTACCGGGTGCAATATCGAACTGTAAGATAGTGGCGACACGGGTTCACGCATTGTGGATGAGAGATTTAGCCGGTGTAATACGACCGCTAGCCCGGGGGTATTTTAAGTTCACTAGGCAGTCCTAGTAGGACGTATCTCGTAAACTAATACCCCAGTCAGGCGGGATAGTTTGGTGTCACTCCGCTATATTTAGCGCGGAAAATTACGCCACATGACTTCGTGTCACGTCTCCTATGAACGAATTCAGTTTCTCCGCTAGATTTAGCGGAAACATTGACGTCACGTGACCCCAATTTTCCCGCTAAACTTTTGGCGTGGTTATGCCGACGCCGACGCCGCGAAACACACAAACGGGCGCCAAGAGATGTGCTCTAAAAAAATAAAAAAATTACCAGCGTCTTTTATCTCCAAAGTCTTATAATGCAAGATAGGCAGCATTCAAGGAGCGATAGTTCAAAGTTGTTCAGAAGACATTAAGCCGCCGTTCAGAAAAGTCATTTTATAAATTTTCCCGCTACTTTTTCCGGGGACTCTGACGGTGCACTGTTTATGTGACATCAATCTGCCCCGCCTTATTTAGCGGAGAAATTGAATCGGTGTACAGGTCACGTGACATTATGTCACGTGATGTGCATTTTCCCGCCGGCAAAGTGACTTGGTGCATGGGACTCGCGACATCGATTTCTCCGCCAAATCTAGCGGCGAAACTGAATTGGTGATGGTGTCAAGGGACGTCAGGACGCGTGACGCCAGTTTACCCACTAAATTTAGCGAAGAAACTGAAATGGCGTATAGGTTGCCTGACATCAATGCGTGACATCAAATTTCCCGCTAAATTTAGCGGGGAAACCTAATTGGTGCATCGGTGACGTGACATCAGGTCGTGACGTCAATTTTCCCGTTAAATTTAACGGGAAGACTCAATTGGTGTTTACGTCACGCGATGTGAGAGTTCCCGCTAAATTTTGTCCTGAGACTAAATCGATATATTGGTCGTGTGACGTCAATTTTTTCATTAAATTTAACGAGACATGCGCGGACGGACAGACAAAAATTTCCAAAAAAGGGGAAATGGGGAGGGGGGTTCTTTAAAAAAGCAATTTAGGCTCTAAAAGATTCTATAACACACTGCGCGACTGGAGGCATCGTCAGCTTGGTGGTACCGGTGTCAAAAGCGTCCGAGGCAGCATCCCTTGTCTCGGAGCTCACTCACTCCCAACCGCGCGCACTGCTCCCCCTCCTCGCAGGCAACGTGATTCACGTGGTGGGATCGGAGAAGGCCAAGTCTCAGCGATCCCGCATCCCAAATTTGAAGGGCGACAAGGAGGTGGTGCGCCAGTGCTACCTCTTCACCAACCACATGCTGCTCTGCAACCGAACCTCGGCCGGAAAACTGCACCTGGTCGAGGTGCGTCCCCGTTTCGCAGCTCCCCCGCGAACACCACCGCGGCAGCAACGGTATTAAATCCTAAAAAAAAACACTGCACACACACAAATTTTTAAGTGATTGAATATAACGCGCGTGTAACATAATGTAAGTCCACATAACACGTGTCCAATTTAGAGTAATATTTACGTTGCGAGGAAAATTTCGAATTGGAAGAAATTCGAAAATATGCCTCTATTTTGAGGCTTGCGCCTTTCATTTTGAGGCTTGCGCCTCGTCGCCAACACGCCGTGTTGCCGACGAGCCCGCTTTGATCACACCAGGTGTTGGCAACGCGCATGCGCAAAAACCAGGTTCGCGTAAAGCAGCGTCTGCGCATGGGCAGGGCTTACAGCAGCGCCACCAGAGAGGCGTGACGTCAGAAAGTGGACTTGGTGTATAGGGAAGCGCGTTTGCAAATCACGTCTCACTACGTAAATATTGCGCTGAGTCATTGTGTTTATTTGATTTGTTGTTGTGGTTGTCGTTTTCGAGAAAGCTTAAATTCCGTTACGCACGTGCCCTATTGAGGCACCCAAAAACATGCTGTTGTTGTTGTTGTTGTTGTTTAATTTGGAATTCAGTGTCTCATCAAAACAAGCCACTCCGGCGGAAAAGTTTAGAACACAGCCTTATACCTGACACATCGTTGGCGCCGGAAAAACACCCCGTGGGCGGAAAAACCGGCGTCCCCTTGTTACTATGTTAACATAGCGAGATATAAATATTGACTTAAACCTCTGGACCGCCGAGAAACCCCTTCACGCTCTCCATTTGTATTTCTTTATGTTTAAGTTGCTTGCTGTTGATGTTGTTGGTTTTATTTAGGAGTATGGCACGCGTTTTCATTATATTTAGTTTCAGCTTGATTTCTTCAACCAAAATACACAAGTTTTGCGTTGTTTGGTTTCCTTCTCAGTGTACCCTTCACTCAAAGTTTTCCAGTGTAACGTGCCTTCGATTTCACCGTTTCTACATCGAACGGAGTTTTTTTATGTTATAAATATGCCGGCCTCAGGATGGCATTCTAATGGCGTCGCGGCGGCACCATATCAGTGGAAGCATGTGATCGCGGCGGACGGGCTTCGCTTCCGAAATACCGGGTGATATTTTTTTATTGTAAACAAATTTTTAACATAAACGTCTTTACTGCTACGTGAATGCCGCTTTCACTATATGTTTTCGAACTCGGCGGACACTCGAGGGGCGAAAGACCGTCACAGTTTGGTGAGTAATTAACTAAATTCGTTACTTATTTTTTTAATTAGTGAAAATAGACTTATGACTCCAATCAAAAGTTTGCTGAGCGTCGTCCAAAACACCTAAATCAGTAATTTTTAGAAAGACGTTGAGCGCGTGAGGAGCGCAGTAGTGCGCTAAAGTTACCACTCGTGGTAACTTTAGTGCACTACTCGTGGAGCAGGTACAAGGCTAAGGCTAGATAAGAGACGGAAAAATCGCGCGGGCACCTTATCGCAACCGCTAGCCTTGTACCTGCTCCACGAGTGGTAACTTTAGTGCACTGTGCACTATACTACGCTTCTCACGCGCTCGAAGTCTTTCTGAAAATGACTGATTTAGTGGTTTTCGATAACGCTCAGCAAGTTTCTGATTGGAACCATGTGTCTATTTTCACTAATTAAAAAGCTAATTAACGAATTATAGTTAATTACTCACCAGACTGTGACGGTTGTTTGCCCCCCAAACTTCCGCCGAGCTCGAGAAGCATAGAGTAAAGACGGCATTAACGTAGCAGTAAATACGCCTTTTATAAAACTCTGTTTCGAATAAAATATATAACCCGGTATATATATATATATATATATATATATATATATATATATATATATATATATATATATATATATATATATATATATATATATATATATATATATATATAAACTAAAGAACGCGGTTAAGGAGCCTTAATGTGGTACTTGGATATTGCTACCGCACCAGCGCCTCTTCGGTCTTGTGTTTGTATCATGCTCGTACCATGTTAACATTGAAACAAACCAAAAAACAGTCTACGCAAACGATGCACACGGTGGACAAACTGATGAATCCACGGTTGTGTGGCGACAACTGCTCAGCATGCCGCTGACGAAACTGCCACATCCGCGGTGTAAGCAGAACTCATCCTAGCAAACGGAATAAGAATTCTACTTTTTCGTCTCTCCCTGTCTTTCTATCCTTCTCTCTTCCTCTCTCCCTCTTTTTTTCTCTCTTTCTTCCTCTCTGCACCCTGGTTACTATATTCAGTTAAAACTAAACGACGTTTCAACCTCCCTTTTATTCTGTGCTTCTGAAGTGCTATAGTGACTGAATAAACTATTTAATCTCACCTTTCCCAACTTATCGACGCAGACATTCTAATCTTGTTCTCCGCAGAGCTATAGTGAGGCCGTAGACCTTCCGGTTTTAAGCCAAAAAAAACACCGATAAACATCCGTCGGTGTCGTAAACAAAAAATCGGTTAAACCCGAAGAACACCGACAAGCCTCTGCTGGTACGAAAAATACGAAATCAGTTTAAACCGAAAAAACACTAATTTCCGGTCATTTTTGCTCCAGCCAGGACCGTTTTGGTCACAGCATACACCCCTCTTAGACTTGAACTCTTAGTTTTTTGTAAGGCTTTTTTCATCGATAGTAACCGTTTTCTAGAATCAGTCTGAAACAGATGACCAATATACACCGATTATTAAAAAAAAACACCCGTTATTTTTCTGTATAAACACCAAAAACAACTACGCCGTGGTCACAATGAACGAACAGTAAGTTACTCTGAGTGAGTGCTCCCTTTCGTTTTTGTCTTTCGCCGATGTCTTGCATTGCTTGGTCGGTTCATGTCATTGCCTGCAGGGAGTCGGCAAGATCCCGCTGGCAGATGCCACCCTCATTGAGGACCCCAACGATCAGTTCCAGTTTATTGTGGACGATGGTGGTGAGTGTTTCCTCTCATT
The DNA here is from genome assembly GCA_013358835.2 of Ixodes persulcatus. Classification (NCBI taxonomy): domain Eukaryota; kingdom Metazoa; phylum Arthropoda; class Arachnida; order Ixodida; family Ixodidae; genus Ixodes; species Ixodes persulcatus. Next base: position 606,050 of record JABSTQ010011465.1, read on the forward strand.
TCTCTTATTTCGTTCTGTACTCCCTGTTAACATCTTGACTTGAAAAGTGCTTATTCCGATATCGCACGACGAACGTCAAGCTTTCAATAAATGCAGCCATAGTTACATTATAATCAATCAGAAACCACCATTCTGAACTTTCCCCCAAGTCTCGAAGAGTCTTCTTCCCTGTCCTAGGTGATTCAATGGTTTCAAACGTAGAGATCTAATGTGAGTGAATCGCGAGTTACTCTACAGAGCTCGCTTTTGAAAACACGACGAGTTGCCTGGTGACAACGCTTAGAGCCAAGTATCCAGGTTCGATGTCACGTCAGTGTCTGTCTTAGCATCAAATATTGTTCTTTTGCGTAATGTAAGAACCCTACATTGTGATTTGTGTAGTTGAGGTTCAACTTTTGAAGCAGCCATAAAGCTGTTTTTTGTACATCAAAACGAAATTAGTGCGTTGTATGATGGCATTGCCATCAATCGACCCATTGATTTATTTATATTTATCAACGAGCTAGCACTCAGTTCACTAATCGGGAATCGGTGCTTGTCATATCCTAATTAGTGAACATTAGGTCAGGGCGTAAACGAGCTGCTGGTAGCTGAACATAGTACCTATTTCGCCTTCAACCCACCATGCTCGTTTGGAGGGCAATCTTCATGATGCCGCTGTTGCTCGCGTTTGCGAACAGGCAGACGCTCGCGTGGTAGATTTGTTTGTTGCTAAGAAGTGTTACGATCTTCACAGCGATCGGCGACTGTCTTCACCTCGGCTCTCTTTGAACAACTCACTAATATTTTGATACCGAAATTGGTGGAAGACTAGACGATACAACCCTTTAATTGGTATAGAGCCATTCGGCATCTTTTCGTCCCACTAACACAAAGTTTAAACAAATCCTAAGATCAAATTTGGGCGACTTCAAAAGTTAAAAACAGTGTTGATGATGGGACGAGTTGATAGCGCATTGTAAAACAAACTCCGCATAAACCATAAACAAGATCAAGAATACGAATCAATCAATGAGTCTGCTATGGCTTGGTCTTCTTCTCGCCTTTGTTCGTGTTTTATGCGCGGTTTGTCTCGATACTTGCAATGTGGGGCAGATACTGATCCCTGAAAACATAGTAATATGCAATAAAAGGTTGTCTCAAATGTAACAGTTAAGAAGACAAAAAGCTATGGGTAGATTCAATTTACAGACACCAAAATAAAAGTTGAGTTGTGAGACATAACTAGTGAATGTTTCAAAAGGCCAATCATTGAAGCTCTGCGGTTGACCAATTAGCTACAAGCAAGCGGCGTCGCGGAAATTTCAAGGCAACTTTGTTTATATCGGGTTTCTCCCGGCCCAATTAAAAACGAAATATAAAACTGGTTGAATCGATAGAGAGCAAGCATTTCCATCAAGGATGTGAACAGTGGAGACGACATTTTTGTTTTACTATAGGTTACTGCTTCTTTGTGTTTATCTGTCTTCTTTCCACGTGACGCTTCTGTGGACTCTGGCCTCTTATAGCAACGCGCAATTGCATTATTGCCGCGCCTTCGTATAATGGCGGGCTAACATCTCCTCAAAGAATAGTTTGTCTACACTTCCTCCACTTAATTTTGAGACCTGAGCAGCGTATATTTAAAAGGGTTACTGAGCTCCTAAAACAAAAGTACCTGGATACGACAGGTACGAAAAAATAAGAAAAAAAAAACATCTTTCGTCAAGTGCAAATTTGTATTCCAGTATTTCCGTCGCGAGACTCATTTGAGCGATTCTAATACATGCTCCTATTTAGGGGTCCACGTCTCGAAACTGAAGCACATTTCAAGATGGCACTAACCCAAAATAATAATCACGACTTAAATATTGCGATACAATTTATTTCTTTAGTTTATTTTCTGACGCACATATCTCATCCCGGAGCCTTAATAGAAATTTTGGAGGATTTTCAGTGTCCCTTTAAAAGACTCATATCACCATGTGTGCATGACGTCAAAATTGGTTGCGTTTCTGACGCACATATCTCATCCCGGAGCCTTAATAGAAATTTTGGAGGATTTTCAGTGTCCCTTTAAAAGACTCGTATCACCATGTGTGCATGACGTCAAAATTGGTTGCGTTTGACAGGACGTCAAAATTGGTTGCGGAGCCCCTGAAACATTTCTAATTCACCATAGCGTACGTAAGCCTCAAAAACCGAATCCGAAACCGAAACCGAAACCTCCAGCTTCCGTCGTCTGCTTCCGAGCGCAGAGGGCTCGGTGAGCTCGGTATCCAGTCAATCGAGCGGTCTCGGGAGCAGCGGCGACTCCAACGCCGTGGTCGTGGCGCCATCTGGTGGCGGCTCAGGTCAGCAAAAGGACTACGGCGGCCTCGACTTCAAGATCATCGTCGACTTCAAGACCGCACCGCCGGTGACAGTGCAGCTAGTCGCACCCACCATGCAGGAGAAGGCCGCGTGGACTAGCGACATCAGTCAGGTGACTCCTACCTCGCTAGTGCCGCGCGTCCGCAATGCCCGGGTCGCGACCAGTTCGAGCGTCGACGGTGCAGCCGCCCGCGCTAAGCCTAGCACCGATACTCCGCTCGCCGTGCCATAGGAGCGCGGGCAGTGCAGCGCGCGGCGCAGCGGCGAGTGTGACGGCGCTTTTGTTTTGCTGCGTTTCTTGGCCCGAGTGTTTGGTCACCTGAGAAGCAGGAATGTCCAAGTGTCGTCCTCTATGCTCAAATAAAGCTGTGCAGTCATAAAGATAAAAGCATATATCAACCGGAAGGCTATCAAATAAAAACCTAACGTGGGAAAGACGTCAACGATCGCAGTTCTAACAGGGCTGTCCAGTTAACACGATCAGAAAAGGTGCTGATACCGAAAGATGCTTTCGTCAGCTTTGCGCTGACAGAACCCTATAATACGAAGAAAGTGGTAAGTTACAATAAGGGTAGTTCGCGTCTGCAAGCAAACAATAACCTACAGATATTACGGCCGAAGCAGTGGTAGATGTCACAAGTGCAAATAATTCGTGTCCATAAGCCCGTCGTGCCTGTTGAGCCGCTTTCGCCTGCTGACATAGGTGCGTGCGACAAAACAGCGCTTCCCATGGCTACGGGTTGGCTTCCCCACAAGCTCCGGAGCGTAAGGTGGTGCACGCTTTACAGGGCGTTCTTTTCGCGCTGCGTTTTGTCCCGTCTTTCGTAGGTTTCCTTCCGTAATTTGGAATTCTGCAATTCACGTCATTAGTTTGCCTTTTGTAATTTCAAAAAAATTCGATTAGAGTTTTGGTTCATTTAGAAAATTCACGATACGAATCACAAATGTCATTTTCTTTAACTACTAGGAAACAATGGTTGACAGGTACAACTAGCAGAAAAACTGGTCGAGGCTACGCATAATAAATTGTTAAATATTTTCCAATAAACTTTATCGGGGGATCTTTTAATGAAATGTTAACAACAATTCCTTTTTTTTAATTTGTACGTTATATATTTTTAATTACTGCTCAATGTTTATGTAAATACGTGGACAGCAGTGGCACACCATCGGACAAATAAAACGAAACCAGAGGAGTATCAGTCTTTAGAACGACCCTTTTACCTTTGCAATTCTCGTCGATTACGAGTGCAGGTTGGGCTCACTTTCCTTGACTCCGTTAGGAAACAAACAGAAGGTATCTAAACTGAACTGACACCAATGAACCCATTTTGTAATACGTATAGGCTTATCTGTTTAAGTATTATGTACAAAACGGGCGAGTCACAAAATAAAAATGTCTTCTTTTATATAATTCGTTACTTATAATCTTGACTATTTGTTTTCTATTTCTAAGCTGTGACATGGTTTGAGGTGACTTTCATTCCCATCAAGGGAAGTGGGCCTAGCCTGTCATATATCGAAACATGCTTGCAACGGTTGTCACTACGCGTGAAAAGATTCACTCGCTACCACTGGACAACACGAACACCTTTCAAGGTCGCACGCACTAAAATCTCTTACTTTACTTGTCCTAATAATGTACACACAAGAAAATAACCTAGAACGTATCCACATGTTACTTTCGCATATTGGAACGATTCAGTGCAATTACCCCAAAAATCAGAGTTGTTTGTGTGTTTGTTTTTTGCCAAGATGTGGTTTTTTTAGGGGGAACTTGGCGTTTCAAAAAGCCCAAAGAGGTCAAGGTAGAACAGAACCCAACTTGAGCTTTTTTTTTTACCAGAGTCTGGGTGCCTTGGACCAAGTTCGTCAAATGAGTGCCAAGGGTAGGATTCAATGTTAGTAGCTTGGTTGTCATCTCGATCACTGGGGTCTAATTCGCCGAACAAATGTCAGAGTTGGGCTTCACTTAGGGTTCTCTAGTTTCCGCCTGGCAACTTTGGGCCTAAATGGCCAGACAAATACCGGATTTAGGCTTTCATTACTTGTTCTTTGGTTCGTACGTGGCATCTTTGGTTTCGTGTCTGGTACTTTGGCAATTATGTGACGAGCCAGAGAAAAGTCCTAAAAACGCCAGAGAACAGAACTATGGCACTTACGCCTTGGAGAAAACCCTTATTAGGCTCCAGCTAGGTCCCTAGGATCGCCAAGTTTGTTTAGAAGATTACTTACATACTACCTCACTAACTCGTCTGCACACAATCCGCTTACGCTTTCGTTGAGTGCCAATACTCAGGACGAGAGCATTGGTATCCCAATCAAGATGTTCTACAAAGCACACACAACAAACATATTTGACCCAAACCTACCCTAGGAAAGAAGGGACAAAGATTCGAATACTTCAGTCAGTTTCTGTGCGATTCTTTTTGAGCGGCAGTAAGTTAGAATGACATTCTCAGCCAGTAAACCCGCAGTAATGCCGCTGATACACTATACAAACGACAGTCTCCAGACACTGCCAGTAGCGCGATTCTTCCTCGTATGACGGTCCTTTCAGACTGGTCATGCAAAACCAGACTGCAGACGTTTTGTAAGCATACCCACGCATAAATCAAGCATGCTTCGAAGATCCTTAAGACGTGTGCGCACATAATTCTGCCATAATGTCTGCAACGAACAACGTGTATTTTTTTTTTTTTGCGATGTATGTGCAATGTGACTCCGGCCCGGTGGATTTTGGGGTCGTCAGCTCTATGAAACGATTAAACATTTACTTACCCTGTGACTATGTCAGAAAGAATTGATATTTATCTATAGTGTGCCCGAGTCAATAATTATAGACTAAAGCTTAGCAGTCCAGCTTTTTTGTTGTTTTGTGAAGGAATTGATGTGTACCAGTGGTCTTAAACTCATTTGAGTGTGGGGGCCAGATAGCCTACACCAAAACGGTCTAGGGCTAACGTAAGACGGGGAGGGGGGGGGGTCAAAAGAATTTAAAGAGAAGAGACCTCGCGCTCTATGCTTTTTGTAAACTTAGAGTTTTGCCGGCAACAAGTTTGAGATTTGATTTGTTTATATGACGACTTTGAGCCCTGACATGTGATGTGATAACAAAACTCAAAGTGACACCATCCCGCCAACGTGCTGGCATTTTTAATTGAACGAGATAACAACTGCACTGTCGTTCCTGTTGCTTAATTCATGCAGGAATTAACCAAGCTCGACATTCCCCTAAACACAATTTGTTAATTTGGCACTTCTTGCTCTTCTGACGAATTTTATTACAAAACTCTGAACACTACTTGTCTTTTAATGGTGATATTTTTGTTTGAAGGCGAGAATCCCTCGCTCGTAGCTTTATATTTGGCAGTATCTCCTGCAGATCGAGAATTCACGCAGCCGAGATGCATCCTTCAACGAATAGCTCGCGCTTGCAGCCTAGTAGTAGCGAAATTGTTGTAGATTAAAAACAAAATGGAAAGCAAAACAAAAACAGAAAGCGAAACAAAGGGAAAATGAACAGAGATAACTATAAACAATGTGGATACGTTAAAAGAACAGAGCAACTTTTCGAGCGAAAATGAATCGACGAGACGAGATCACTACGGCGCATGCCATTTCTAGTGCTTGAGACATGGAAACCGGGACTCATGGCCGGTTGCCTGCGGGCCGTGTTCCAGCCTGTTGCGGGCCACATGCGGCCCGCGGGCTGCGTGTTTGAGACCCCTGATGCAAACAATCTATTGCTTTAATGGTTGTTGACAATTGCTTTCTCAGCCTTTCTAAGCTATTTCGATTTCTTCAAGGCACCTTGCGCGTTTTCTTTTCTTTTCTTCTTTTTATGTTTTCTATAGGTTGCATCTCCCGCAATATTTATCGCTGCGCAGATTTACGGCACTTATATTGCAATTCAATTCAATTCAATTTTTTTCAGTTAGCATTTCGACACATCACGTCTGTTTTATCAGTCATGTTCCATAACAACTCGAAATTAATCAATCAAACGATCAAAGAACAACATCAGTTTTAAACCGGAAAAAGGGTTCTCTAAAACGCAAAGCAATGAAGTTATGCTTTATGCAAAATATTTAGTATCTGAAAGTTCGACCCGATACCCGGTGAAACACCACATCTGTAGTTTCTTTTTTTGTATTTCTTAATATATTTTTTAAGGGAGTGAAAAGCCAGAATCAAAATCGTGGAACGTGAGTCAAGAAATTAGCAGTCTTAAAGAACCTCCGGTTACGTTGTTTTTTTTTTTTTTGTGTCGTCACTGGACATGACATTTTTCACGGGACAACCTATCCTCCTCGTCCACAGTAGCTTGCAATGAATACGGTTAACGCGAACACATTGTCATTTTGTTCTGGTTTAAATTATTCTTACATAGGGTGCGGCGAAACGATTACCTTCACCGACATATTTTCTAACCCTGAATGACCCATGTCCACCATACTAGTTGTAACGACAGATTGTTAATTGCAAGAAGAGAAAACAAAATGGCCGATAGGTAGTCTGTGCTAAATACATCGCGTTCCGCACCCTAACAATGCTATCTAGAAGTCGAGGCCTACCCAATACCCCCTCTACACGTCATCACTAGTGGATTAACACAGAGCCGCCTAGTCTGCATCGGCGTCATCGCCAACGCGTCACCGTTACCGCCAGCGCGTCGGCGTCGCCGCAAACGCGTTTCGAGCTGCGTCTCACAATGAGGGCGACGCCAGCATGCGGCGACGCCGAGACGAACGCGCGTCTGCCGCTTTGCGGCGGCTCGCGTCAAGCTTCGGCGTGTTTGCCGCTTGTGGGAACGCGCATGACGGTGACGTAACGGGCGGGCCTTGTCTTTCACGTCGTTTTATTGGCTCCGTCCCCTTCACCAGCGAAGAGAAAAGTGCGCAAAAAAGAGTGACGTAGCCGTTCACTGCGGAAGTCGCGGCATACAGATGGTAACGAACCCGGAACAGATCGGCGAATTTGCGAGCTTGTAAGTTTGGTCTAGCAACAGGAGTTTAGGCAACTTATGCAAACTTTTAGACGACATTGCTCCAACGAGATCCAAACTAGAACAAAGATGCTGTTGATCAGAAAGGTACTTTAATAGCTAATAAGTAACGTCATTCATGAAAAAAAAAACGAAAAGACACAGTTAATGTAGTCAGTATAGTTTTTTTTTTTTTTTCAGTAAACCCTTTTTGTGCCATCGAACATTCATACCAAACTTTCCTAACAATCAAATAGGCATTGGGGACTTTAATAAACCTCTTCTTATGTCCTGGTTTGACAAGTCCGCGTTTCTTTACGGTTAATTGTTGTTAAAGAGTATAGCGGCCAGACATAACTGCCATATTGATTCTGGCATGTTGTATAGGTCGCTAAGCGCTGAAAGCAATACCTGAAAAAAGCACGAATCTGTATAAGAATAGGAACAGCCGGTAACGCGTTCCTTTATTTCGCAAGTAACGAGTAACGTATTTCTTTACTTTTTTTTTTCGGTAACGCCCTACGACACTGCTTTCTTTCCATCGCAGTGCATTGACAACGTGCACTTCAACGACCTTTTCCACGGCACGATGAGCGACTCGTCGTCGGTCACGATGCCACATTCCATCAGGTGAGTGACGTCAGTATCGTCGCCTCATTCCGTGATGTCATTGCGTGACGTCACAGGACACCAAAGGAAGTCACACGCAAACGTCTCTTGTTTGATTCTTTGTGACAGGAACGACCCCAGGCTGTTCAAGGACGACGTGGACATCCGATTCAGTCGAACACTCAACTCCTGCAAGCTGCCCCAGGTAAACAGTCGTCTCACTTCAGCAACAAATAAATCCGTAGATAGACGAATATTGTTTAACCTTTTGAATTGGCCGGCGGCTGGCGCCACCTATTTGCTATTTTTATTTCTTTTTATATATAACTGGACGCTATACAAGGGAATATTGATTGGACTGGCATTGGACTCAATTTTCTTTGTATTAAAATTTGGTAGGTGTTGCCGAAGTGAGATTAGGTCAGTATAGAACGTATAATATAATCATCCAGGCATCGACTTCCCTCAAATGCAGGAATAAAAGGTTTGATTTTATTTCTCTCTCTTTTGTTTTGTACATGGAGTCCCCTTAGAAAATATAGGCAATAAAAAAACACGTTCCCTTCACACGTTCAAGAGCATGCATATTAAAAATGTCGTTACGTTCGGACATTTTTAGACGAAACTTGACAAGTATTAGCTCGCGGTGTAAGAAAGACTAATAAAACAAAACAGACTGTTCGCTGCACATTGTGCACACCACAGCTCTAGAAATCAGACACAAGTCAAAAGAGTGGAAGTGCAGTTGCCCTTTTCACTTTTATCGAAAAGTACGCTGAGAATTATGGCGGAAATATAAAAAACTGTGCCTGAACAAAAAGAACTAGCATTGTTCTTTTCACCGTTTCTTGGAAAATGTAATGACCCTATCTTACAGTTCCACCCAACAAGAATGAATCGGTAGAGTTTATTCGTTTAGCTTAAGGAACGCTTTTGTAAAAGGCGGTTACGTACAGAATGCGACACACTCAGCACGAACGCCGTTTTTAACGTCTTCGGAATGCGATCGTGACGTATAACATATGCTTCAAATGCTCTCCAAAACAGCCGGAGCTCTTTTGCGTTCCGTCCTGGCCAAACGAGCCCATTCGAAAAAATAAAAAGTAGTTCAGTTTCTTGGGTGACGACCACGTTAAAGGAGCGGTGCAACGATATACAACTGGAATGTCTTTCACTTTACACGAGCTTACTGGCACTAGTAGGACTCAAGGAAACTCGCGCGCAACGCCACTGGCCAAGAAACTTCTTTGTTGCGGTGAAATTTCAAGGACAAAAGCGACCATTTTCATTCAATCTCTCCTTTGCAAAATTTGATGATGTAACGTGGGGATCGCAGTACACCCCAATGACGATATGTTAATGCGGTTCATAGATTAGACCCGAGCATTGCGTGGGCACTCGATTCGGGCTCGTGAAAATTACTAGCTCGAAAAGCATTCGGGTAGTGGCCCGTGTCCAATCGCTGCAACGACGACAATAGCCGAGCCATAACAATGTCTGGAACTCAGCGCGTGTCCTGTGCTTTGCCAACCCCCAGCGCGTGGCTATGATCAACATTGGCGGCATATATTCGGCTCCAGATCACGTGGCCGCTTGTTCTGGCTGCGAGTTGAGGGGGTGAACGTTGCTCGTTTTCCTTTCATTTTTTTCTGGGACTTCTATTGCGTGGGGTGAAAAATGAACCCGTGTTTCATAGGTCATTAACGTCAGGGATCCGTTCTAAGCGGTATTTGCGCAAAGTACAAAAATTGTTGCATCGCCCCTTTAAAGGAGCGATGCAACAATTTTCGTACTTTGCGCAAATACCGCTTAGAACGGATCCCTGACGTCAATGACCTATGAAACACGCGTTTGTTTTTCACCCCACGCAATAGAAGTCCCAGTAAAAAAATTAAAAAAACGAGCAGCATTCACCCCCTCAACTCGCAGCCAGAACAAGCGGCCACGTGATCTGGAGCCGAATATATGCCGCCAATGTTGATCATAGCCACGCGCTGGGGGTTGGCAAAGCACAGGACACGCGCTGAGTTCCATACATTGTTATGGCTCGGCTATTGTCGTCGTTGCAGCGATTGGACACGGGCCACTACCCGAATGCTTCTCGAGCTAGTAATTATCACGAGCCCAAATCGAGTGCCCTCGCAATGCTCGGGTCCAATCTATGAACAGCATTCAAATATCGTCATATGGGTGTACTGCGATCCCCACGTTACGTCATCAAATTTTGCAAAGGAGAGATTGAATGAAAATTGTCGCTTTTGTCCTTGAAATTTCACCGCAACAAAGGAGTTTCTTGGCCAGTGGCGTTGCGTGCGAGTTTCCTTGAGTCTTACTAGTGCCAGTAAGCTCGTGTAAAGTGAAAAACATTCCAATTGGATATCGTTGCACCGCTTCTTTAAACATTAGTAGATACTAATAGCTTTAATCACGCTTTGCCATCTTTTTTTTAAATTAAATCTTGCATTTAATTTTTTAAAGGGATTGTCCAGTAATATCGAAAATTACTAAGTTTTCGCGCTGGTCATGTAGAGAATGGCTAAATATATTCAGATGTGGTATTTATTTCGTTAAAAGACGCCTCGAAATTTGTTAAAGGAGCGGTGGAACGATATTCAATTGGAATGTTTTTCACTTTACACGAGCTTACTGGCACTGGTGGGACTCAAGGATACTCGCACGCAACGCCACTGGCCAAGAAACTCCTTTGTTGCGGTGAAATTTCAAGGACAAAAGCGATCATTTTCATTCAATCTTTCTTTTGCAAAATTTGATGACGTAACGTGGGGATCGTAGTACACCCCAATGACGATATTTGAATGCGGTTCATAGATTGGACCCGAGCATTGCGTGGGCACTCGATTCGGGCTCGTGATAATTACTAGCTCGAGAAGCATTTGGGTAGTGGCCAGTGTCCAATCGCTGCAACGACGACAATAGCCGAGCCATAACAATGTCTGGAACTCAGCGCGTGTCCTGTGCTTTGCCAACCCCAGCGCGTGGCTATGATCAACATTGGCGGCATATAATCGGCTCCAGATCACGTGGTCGCTTGCTCTGGCTGCGAGTTGAGGGGGTGAACGCTGCTCGTTTTTCTTTAATTTTTTTTCTGGGACTTCTATTGCTTGGGGTGAAAAACGAACGCGTGTTTCATAGGTCATTAACGTCAGGGATCCGTTCTAAGCGGTATTTGCGCAAAGTACAAAAATTGTTGCATCGCCCCTTTAAATCAATTATGAGCATCAATACGAAACTTCACGCCAAATTTCGCAAGTATGCATGACTGATCGTGTCTTGACGTCATATCAGACATTGTAACGTCAGAATTGCGGGTGTTGACTTAATCCCGGTTTTGCTCAACATGGTTGATGGTACGTACAAAAACATCGTCGAAGAATTGAGCCTCCCTCAATACCGTAAATCTTGTCTTTTTTTTTTTTAGAAGTAATTTTACTGAGATAGCAGTCAAGACCTGTTAAGATTAGGGTGCCTTCATGTGCGCTTTGCTTAGGGTGGTGGCATCTCGCCATTTTGTCCCACAAATTTATTTTTATTTTTTTGTTCAGAAGCGCGTGAAAGAGCGTGCCCCTGCACGCGTTTGTGGCGCTGACTGTGCTATGGCGACATTTTGTTTTCGTCGATTTTTTTGTATTTTCCCCGTGAGCGCGTGCTGTCGGCATCGGGTACTACAAAGCGTTGCATCACCCTAAACAGAGGGACATTGAGGCACCCTAGTTAAGATTCTCTTTGCCAGATATTACGTCAGAGCTTCCGCTGTGGCCAACGAAAACGCCGTGTATTTTGCGGGTGCAATCTGAGCAGTTGAGTTTTGTTTACAATTAAATTACTTGTGGGGCGGAGGATTAAAAATTCAGATATTGCGCGGATGATATTTCTAAAAGCAATGACGATATATTTTATTAGTTTTCTGCAATACACATTTTACCGGACAATCCCCTTAAGTCGGACATACTCTTAACACGAGTACCTCGCCAAATGAGACAGTCTCCCTGAGCTCCTATGTATCGTATATCACGCAATGAAATCCTGTCCGTAGTTTCGTGAAACATAGGAACTGCAGGGAAATCTCCGTCATCAGGTTTGGTCAGGTCTCATAACATGATGTTTGTCATATGGTAACGTCACGACGCTTCGTTAAAGGGTCACTTGGCGCGACGGCCCATGACCTGACGCCGCGTGACATTATTACTTGACCTGACTCCACGTGACGTACGGTCACTTGACCTGACGTCACATGACCTAACGTCACATGACCTAACGTCATATGACCTAACGTCACATGATCTGACGTCCTGGGGTATAATCAAGAGACCTGATACCACGAGACGTGATCACTTGACCTGAAGCCGCGTGGCCGGACAGCAGTTTTGTTTCATTTATTTGTCTCACAGGGTCCGAGGGCGTTACAGAGGGGATTGGGTTCAATATACAACAACACCTTAGAAACAATAGAAAGACAAAAAAACAGAAAAAAAAACATTACGACACATCGTGTAGAAATTAAGTGATTGAAAGACTACAATCATCAGTGTCAATAATGGCGACAATGACTGTAGAAAGGCGAATCCAGTCTATGGAGGTTTTCGGCAAAAACGAAGCATTGAAAGTGGGCGTATTACAGCGGGGCGATTCCAACGCTTAGTTCGTGATCAATGCGCGACGATGTGTGAGACGGTTCGAAAAATAGCGCATGACGAAGTGAGTAGAGCGATAAACCTTATGAAACAAACTTAGACGATATATTTTTCTACGAAGTGAATGATTGGGCAACAACAGGGATGCTTTCATGATGGTAAAGCTAAATGTGCAGTGATAGTTGGAAAGAATAAAAGGAGCCGAGAGATTGTGAATAGATTCTACTGAAGCTAAGAGGGCGACACCGGGGTCCCAGATAGAGATGGCATATTCAACTTTCGTAGTTTTGTTCCCCTGACATGACGTGATACGATCAAGCGACCTGCCACGACGGGACGGGGTCACTTGACCTTACGGCACGTAAAATGGTGCCTGTGACGCCATGTCAGCACGTGACCTGACCCGCAGGTACTTTCTCACGCCATGTCACGTGACCCGACGATCCGACGACACGTGGCCTGACGCCGCGTACTCCCGCGAACCGATTCTCCGTGTTCACCGGAGTTTCTTGTCTTTCAGATCCGCTACGCGAGCCCCGAGCGCCTCTTCGAGCGCCTGACGGACCTCCGTTTCCTGAGCATTGACTTCCTGAACACGTTCCTGCTCACGTACCGCGTGTTCACGGACGGGGTCAAAGTGCTCGAGGCCCTCAAGAAAGTCCACTACAACCCCGACCTGCAGATCAACGCCATGGGCGCCGCGCTGCAGGACTCCACGGGGTAAACACGCACACTCCCACCACGGAGTTTCTCCGCAGACATCCGCATTATCCGCGGATACGCTTCAGAAATGTCCGAAGCATGTTTCCTTGATACATATGTATGCTTCGAACATGTCTGTAGGCGGTTTTTTGTGTGACAAATGTGACGTCATACAGGGAAGAATCACGCCACAGCAGAATGTCTTTTGTATGATGTATGGGCAGTGTTACCGCAGCTTCGAGGGTGTAAAAAAGGTGTTCCAGAGACTTACACCCATGGCGACACCCTTTCCCCACCTTTTTATTCGAGAAAAACACGCTTTTCATTATAAAACGACGAAAAATACACCCCTCACCTTTGAAGGCGCTAGGTGTTAATTCCTTTCGTGCTATTTGACGTCGTGTGTTTAAAAAAAACATGTACGGTAGCCCGATTAGGCTGACAAAGCCCGGGGAGCATTGAATGTGTCGTGAATGAGCTTGGCATATGGTACTGTGCTCCACGAAACGACATGGACCATCAGAGCGCGTGGCCTCACGTTAGAGTTCCTGTATACACCTTTTCCGTTTAGCCTCGCACCCAGCCACGTTGTCCCCGTATCCGGTATGCGTCTTTGCCGTAGCCTAAACAGATTTAGGTTGAAGTTGTAAAAAGGTGACCACCACTCGCAGTGATCTCACTTTCCATACAAAAGTTTAAGCTTATTGCTTTCGGATGAACCAACAGGAGAAGAGACTAAAGGCAAAAAATGCCTGACGAAGGTAGTGTCATGGCACGTGTGTCCTCTTTGTAGACTGAATTAAAATAAAATGTCTTCCTCTTTCGCTGTTTTATTTTTTTATAGATTTGAGGCAATATAACTTCACATATTGAAGGACAGATACAGATTTCGAGTGTCGCGCGATGATAAAAAAAAGCGGTCAAGCTCGAGATTCATGTCTCGTAGTAATCACCTATCGGGGGTTGCGCCCCGAGCGCGAACAGCCGCAGACTGCTTGGCCAGAGTTGCGCGTTCATCTCCGTAGCGCCGTCTTTCCTGCACGGCATGTTGATCCCGCTCGTCACGTGACTGAATTCGGCGAATAGCGGCGCCGCGTGTTCGAGGCGCGCGGCGCGCCTCGAACGCGCGGCGCTGCTATTCGCCGAATTCAGCCACGTGAGGAGCTGAATCCACATGCCATGCATGAACGCGCAACTCTGGCTCCCGTAGGGAGCCTATACAGGAACTCTACCTCACGTCAGAGCCGTATATTAGGAGAGTTTGGACAATAGGCGGAGCAAAGGCCGCCGCCAGCGCCGAATATTCCCCCCACGCTTAGAGCGTAAACTAAATTTGTGACACAGCGTCGACCAATCAGGAGACCTCTACTCCATCTCACAAATGTCGACAGTGAAGACAAAGGCACAGGCGCGTGAGCCTAGCTCAGCGAAACGCTATTGTTTGTACGAGACCTCGTGCATAGGAGGCACTTTCCAAAGCCACGCGCTCGTGCCCATGCCTTTGTCTGCACTGCTAGAACAGCGTCCTGAGACTGGCTGAAAGAAAGCAGTGCAAAGGGTGGGGTGCGCGAGCGTCTTGAGACGCGGAGTTCCGCTCGGCACGGCTCAAATTATACTTCGTTTCACTTTACCTGCGAGCGAAGCCAAAGCTAGAAGCGCGAGACCAGCGCTTTTTGCATTTCTCCCCAGCTCGCGCGCTCGAGCAAAGCCTGAACGCACGGAGCTTCCGTGCTCGCGCTTCCAGTTTTGCCTTCGCTCGCACATAAGGTGAAACGAAGTATAGTCGTGGCACAAATTTAGAGCACGCGACCACCGCTAGGGGCTGTTTCGCGGCCTGTGGTTGGCCCGAGATGCTCGCCTATTCAAACCAATGTATGGCCAAACTCTCTCAATAAACGGCTCTGCCTCACGTATACCAATTGCGCCATCTGCCAGGAAAAGCGGTCTGTCTGGTATCGCAAGTTTCACATGCGCACGGCTGAGGAAAGCACTCAGCGGCTGTTCGCGCTCAGTGCACAATCCCCCCCCCCCCCCCCCGGATAGGGGATTAACGCTGGCCACGTGTTTGCAACGTGACAGCGTTTTATATTTTTCTTTGCCGTAGCCTAAACAGATTTAGGTTGAAGTTGTAAAAAGGTGACCACCACTCGCAGTGATCTCACTTTCCATACAAGAGTTTAAGCTTATTGCTTTCGGATGAACCAACAGGAGAAAAGACTAAAGGCAAAAAATGCCTGACGAAGGTAGTGTCATGGCACGTGTGTCCTCTTTGGAGACTGAATTAAAATAAAATGTCTTCCTCTTTCGCTGTTTTATTTTTTTATAGATTTGAGGCAATATAACTTCACATATTGAAGGACAGATACAGATTTCGAGTGTCGCGCGATGATAAAAAAAAGCGGTCAAGCTCGAGATTCATGTCTCGTAGTAATCACCTATCGTGGGTTGCGCCCCGAGCGCGAACAGCCGCAGACTGCTTGGCCAGAGTTGCGCGTTCATCTCCGTAGCGCCGTCTTTCCTGCACGGCATGTTGATCCCGCTCGTCACGTGACTGAATTCGGCGAATAGCGGCGCCGCGTGTTCGAGGCGCGCGGCACGCTCAAAAGCAGGGGAACGTACGCCGGGAAGCGCGCAACGTCTACTTTCCTGCACGGCGTTTGATCCGGCTCCTCACGTGATCGTATCTATTGTGATCGTACCGTATCGGCGAATAGCGGCGCGGCGGCACGTGGAAAACAGACGCGCAACTCTGGCTCCCGTAAGGAGCCTAGACAGGAACTCTATCGAGCCCAGGCGCGACGCTGGCCCATTTCGTTTCGTCGAGCACCGTACGTGAGTGTGTGACCGTCATGTAACGTCATAAGGCCACATTACTGCGACGTCACACGACTTCGTGGTGTCAGGTGACATCACTGTGTCACGTGATATCATGACGTCGCAGTCACGGGACCTTATAATGACGTCATAACGTCACGATGCAGTAATCACCTCATTATGATGTCTCGCGGAATCAAACGGTGTCGCGTGACGTCAAAGTGTTACGTGATGTCACCATCTTTAGTGACGTTTTTTTCGTGCCGGTTTTCTCGTAGAATTCGGCTCACAAAACTCATTATCCGTTAAAACGTGTCGTTTCTTCGCGGTCCCCAGATCTCTGGACGCGGTGGGTGTAGACGGCAGCGGCGGTGGTGGCGGCGGCGGCGGCGGCGGTGGCGGCGGCGGTGGCGGCGGTGCAGTGTCCGTGGTCGCCGCCGCGGCGGTGGGCGTACCCACGGGGGACCTCGGCATGCTGGTGGTGGAGTACGACTACTCGCGGCGCATAAGCACGGCCAGCATGCTGTCCGAGGCCGGAGACGTGCAGGTCCCCCACGGCGCCCAGACCAGCGCACAGCAACTGGCCGAGCAGCAGCTCCACCTAGCACAGCAGGCCTCCAGGAACCAGCAACACTGGAGGCTCAGCTACAGAAAGTGTACGCTCCGCCGTCTGTCTCTGTGTGTATTTACTAAGTACATAGCTCGCACGTGACGTCATTCCACCATGCTGGCGGTCATGTCTGCTTGTTCTTTCCTAGAACAGCCAATGTTGTGGTGCGAAATGTACACCACAAAAAGGTACGCGCTCAGCAGCAATGTCGCCACAATGGTCGCTGTTCTGACGTCAATGCAAGACTTGAGTACTGGTCGCTAGAGACGCCATGCAGTAGAACGAACCCAAAAAGTTAAAAAACGTTCGCCCAGCTTTGGGGAACTTTTCTAACAAACTTATCTGTCTACCTCTTCCAGGGCTGAATCATAAGGGACAGGTCATCCTGATGACCAGGTGCTAGTGTAATGCGTAGATGGTGCAACAACAAAAAAAAACAATAATTAAGCTTATGTCTGCCTATTCCGGGGCTGAACCATACGGGAATAATATTGGACTATCATAGATGGTACAGCAAAAAACTAAACATGAATTAAACTTATGCGCTTGCTTGTTCAGGGAAAAAACTATTATGGAGAGAAACCTAATGACCAAACCATAAAGTATCATAAATTGTAGTCCAAAACCCACAGCACAAGTTAAATAGTCTCCGCGTATGAAAAATGGACTGCTGGGGTCATTGAACGCAGTAATTTTTGAAGAATTTTCTTCCGGTGTACTGAGAAGATTAATACAGAACAATTTGTGGAGCGTAAAGGACAGGTCATCCTAAAGGCCAGAGACGAAGGTATCATTAATTGCCGCGACCCGTAGCATATAAGGATTAATTAAATGGCCCGTGCGCGCGTGAAAAAATGAACTTTTGGGACCATTGGATGCGACATCTCTTCACGAACTTCCTTTTGAGGCGATGATAAGATTAATGTCTAAATAGTTGGTGGTGGCGCAGCGCGGACAGGTCCTCCTCATGGCTGGACACTAAAGTATCATAGATGGTACAACAAAAAAAAACTTACATGCGTAAATAATTAACCTTTTAAGTTATTGAACGCAACATTTCTTGAAGAACTACCTTTTCAGACGATGTTAAGGTTTGCACCTAAACGATTGGTCATGCATCAAGGACAGGTCATCCTAATGGTCAGCCACTAAGGTCCGAGGTATCGCACCTTGTACGACAAAAAACAGACCACGCAATAAATTATCTATGCGCACTAAAAGCAAACAGACGAGGTCATGAACCTGGCAGTCCTCGACGAACTTTCTTTTGAAGCGACGATGAGGTTGGGGATGAGACGACTGGACGGGTCGGTGGAGCGTTTCTGACCCGGTCGCCCTCTGCCACTCTTCGGCGCAGTCGAAGAGGAGCAGCTGAAGGAGCAAACGCTCAAGCGGATCCGCGAGGTCGTCTCTCCCAGCCCGGAGCCCATCCTGGTGCCTCCTCCGCCGACCCCCGAGCCGGCCACGGGAGGACTCGTCCACACGCTGCCCCTGCAGGGGGCTACGCTGGCCCCGCCGGACGAGACGCAGGGACTGTCGTCGCTCTGCTACCTCGGGGGACAGCTTCTACACACGCAGGACGTCTCCATGCAGTCGACCACGTGAGTGCATCCCTCCTTTGGGCTCTGATTAGAGCCACTACTAAATAAGCTACGTTTCGGAGTAACGACGCGTCAGCCATTTCGTCACTTGAAGTCATTGTTGCCAGTTATCTGAAGCCTTATTGGACGTCGCGGGAAACGGGTATCCGTCCTCTAGAAATCTTCAAATAGTCCGCGAGGGGGCAAAACGCTGTCACCTTAGCTTTCTGACACTGCATTTTGAAATCGACGATCGCCAATTGCGGCCACCCTGCATTAAGCGCCAAAATGCAGCGCCCACACGAAAATAAGGAAATGGAGTGACGGTACTCAGAATGTTGCTTATTTAGTGGCTTATAGCTCTAATGAGCCTGCGGCAGGAAGATCAGCCATGTGCCACAGCACATGGCTGACCTTGCAGCCGCTCTCTGTACACTCAGTCCATCTTCGTCACGTTCACTGCCGTCGCACTTGAATCTTCTCATTTCTGTTACCATAAATAGAGTGGACGATCAGAATCAAGCGTACCGTCAGGCTGCTCACGAATCTTGACTCATGTCGCCATATCGATTGTCATGCGCACCCACTGATTTCAATGACAATTGCTGAATCGCGTTTGCCCGCTCCGCGAATGCGGCCACTGGCGGCCATCTTTTTGGTAGAGTTATATTACCTCTAGCCAAGGTACAGCTGCTGCAGCCACTATCATCCATCCATGGCAGACAGCGTTGTGGCAGTTGTGGTGGCAGGCTGCCATCAAAATAGCGTGGGTGATATTTCGTGCTTGATTGAAATTGTTTGACGAAACATATTTTTGAAACCCGGCGTGAACGGTAGCCCGATCTTTGAGGACCCGGTGAATGTTTCACGAAATCGCAGCACCAGGGAAAGGCAGCACAGCATGCATTGAAAGTCGCATCGAAAGAAGCATCGAAAGCAAACGCTGGTACGGAGTCTGCTTTCGATGCGAGCTGCGCTGCTTTCCTCCTGTGCTGCGCTTTTGTAGAACTTTCGCCGGGTCCTCAAAAATGAGGTTACCGTTCACGCCGGGTTTCACGAATCTGCTTCTTCGAACAACTTCAATCAAGCACGAAATTTCACCCATGGTACAGTGTACTAGATCCACGGCTATTTTATGGCAGCCTGCCGCCATTGCGCTGTCCGCCATATTACTATGATGGCTAGAGATGATATAACTCTACCAAAAAGATGGCCGACTGTGGCCGCATTCCCGTCCATAGGTGGAGCTGGTCAAACGCGATCCAGCAAATATACATAGAGATCAGTGTGCGCACCATATTCACCATCTACATCTACGTCCATTGTGTCATCTATTCTGTCCTCCCATAATGCTTACGTCTTCAGTTCAAGTCGGCTATGCTAATCCGTAACCTCCTTGATGTGAACTATAGTGTGCTTCAATTTGATGGAGAAGATGCGAGGCTCGTGCATCTTGGGTATTTTTAACGTGAAACGTTCTTTGTCTAGGTCAGGGGTGGCCAAGCTGCGGCTCGCGAGCCGCATGCGGCTCTTCTCGTGTTAAAGTGCGGCTCGTGGCTGCCTCTCTTACCCCCCCCCCCCCCCCCCCCCCGCGTCCACCCCCGGAACGCGTTTTAAATCGAAAGACAACTTGCGGTTTGGTAGTTTTGTAGTTTTGTGGTACTGCTACCTTACGTACAGTTTGGCTGCTTTTGACTTGGATAGATTGAAAGTAGTTGGAGTTTCGTTTATTGCTCTAGACAAAAGTTTGCCCCCCCCCCCTCCCCCCCCCGCGGCTCTTGGAAGTTTTGTGGTTTTGTTTTCGGCTCTTACGCCGGGTCAGCCTGGCCACCCCTGGTCTAGGTGCTCAGCATATTGAAAAGGCCTGATAAGTGTGGGCGCAAAGCTAGTTGCTGATTGGTTAACGGGGGAGGTCTCGTGACCAAACGGGTAAGCGAAGAGGAGTGGCGAGGAGGAGTTCGACCACCTGTGCGCACTGAGGGAAAGGACCTCGCAAGTATGGAAGGCTCTGGAAGATCGCCAAGTTTATCAGCCCTATTGGCGGTAGTATCGCTTCATTCTAGGAACAACAATCAAGTGTACATGTGGTACGCGTTAAACTATTTGATGAAGAGCACCGTAAACGCAGGAGTCTGGCGTCTAGAAATTCAGAGTATCGCTAAACGTCTGTGATGCTTGAATGTCTCACGTATTGAACACAATTGCCTAGCGATTTGCCACAGCTTTTATCATCTTCTCCCGTACGAGCAGAGGGATATGATGATAATGCAATTAATGCAAAGGTGCAGCCGAGCTGGACAAGAATAACGATAATACTCCCTAGAGAAGGGGTCAAGAGGGACAAAAGACAAACACAATTTTTCAAACACAGCTAGGTGACTGGTGCGAGACTGAACAAATTCGCTTGGTCCGGGTATCGAACCAGGGACCTCTCCATGTCCAGCGGAGCGCTCTACCAACTGAGCTAACCAGGAGTTAGACGTCAGTAGAGCAAACGGGTTTTAATAGCTGCCAGCAGTACCAACAAATGCGACCAGCGTGCATTTGCCAGAGTACCTATAGTCGGTGACAGCTGACAAGAACGATAGGGAGATCCTTCAGTTGCCACCGCCATCAGCGCGAGCTTCCTCCTACCTCCGAGACCATTTCGGCGTCTCGTGAGTTTCCTGTATGCACGCGCAGCCGAAGCACGACGGAAGGCAACTAGCACGAGCTGGAAGCTGGAATTCAAAAAAGACGCTCTGCGCTTCTGTCCTGTAGTCACTAGCCAGTTGCAACACAAGACCCGGAGGAGAAATTTCGCTTACGGAACTTGCTGGTTGCCTTCCGTTGTGCTGTCGCTGCTCCTGCGCTGAAGAGTTATCAAATGTAAAAACTCGCGCTGGGGACAGAGCTTCTACTGCGGATCTTATGTTGCAACAGACAATTGAGCAAGTATGCAACCCGCAGATAAGAACGGCAGAGTTCAGTTGTCCCGCCTCCAGTGGGAGCTTTCTACTTTCGCTGCAATTTCGGCGTCTCGTAAGCTACGAACGGGCACGCGTAGTCAAAGCACGGCCGAAAGCAAGGAGTGAGTGCTGGAAGCTGGTATGCAAAAGAGACGCCCTGCGCTTCTTGTCCTCTGTCACTAGCTTCTTGCAACACAAGACCCGGAGGAAAAGTTTCGCTTAAAGAACTTGCTGGTTGCCTTCAGTCGTGCTTTCGCTGCTCCTGCGCCGAAGTGTTATCGAATGTAAAAAAAACTCGTGCTAAAGATGAAGCTTCTACTGCGGATCTTATGTTGCAACAGACTAAAGAGCAAGTATGCCACCCACAGATAAGAACGGCAGGGTTCAGTTGACCCGCCTCCAGTGGGAGCTTTCTGTCCTTGATACCATTTCGGCGTCTCCTAAACTACGAACGGGCACGCGTAGTCAACGCACGGCGGAAAGCAACGAGTGAGTGTTGGAAGCTGGCATGCAAAATAGACGCCCTGCACTTCTTGTCCTCTAGTCACTAGCCTGTTGCAACGTAAGACCTGGAAGAGAAACTCCGCTTTCAGCACCTGCTGGTTGCCTTCAGTCGTGCACTCTTAACCTGGTTCCACATAGGTTCCAGTTATATTAACGTTCCACGTATTATTTCTGGAACACGTCAAATTTTTATGTGGGTCGGGGATAATATCTGAAACGCCAGTTCTCTTTGCTTCATTTTTGTTTTTTTATGTAGAACACATAGCTGCTATGTGGATTGTCGTTCCACTTGCATGCCGTTCCACTTACCCTCTTCCACTAAAGCGCCAACCTGCTCCAGTTAAAACTTTTGCCAAGATTTTTATTTCCATTTTGAGTTTACAGCCACCAATTATCTTAAACACTGTCATGTATAAACTACCAAGTATGTAAAAGACGAGTCATTCTGGTTAAGCGAAACGTTTTTTTGTTTTTTTTTTAAAGGTTCGGTTATAACCGGAACCTAAGTGTAACGAGATTAAGAGTGCGCTTTGGCTGCGCTAAAGTGGTATCGAAAGTAAAAATCTCGCGCTGGAGGCGGAGCTTTTACAGCAGATCTCACGTTGCAACAGGCTATAAGAAACTCGCTGAGCTACTCTAGTAATTGTCACCCGTTTGCCGCCAAACTCAAGAAGCTGATCTGCAGCCACTGACAGGACGAGAACAACAAGGCGTCTCTTTGCAATGCCCGCCCTCCAGCGCGCCCTCGTAGCAAAAGTATCACCCACTCTGTGACTATACTGGGCCTCTAAATAAAGGAGACTATGATTGAATCCCGTGTGTCTCTTTTTTTATTTCTCAGAAGCGCGGCGGCTAGTAGCAGCAACGGTGCCGGTGGTTCCGACGGCGCCCCAAAGCCGTCCCGGTCTTCGGATACCCTGACGGCTGAGACCAGCGGGCCTTCGACGCCCAGCAACATGAGTTCGACGGCATCCTCGGCGACGCTAGTCGGAAGCGTCGGAAGTCAGGAGTCGCCTAAAGCTAGCCCGAGCAGGTGAGGAGAGCGACCAGCAGCAAGGGTGCATCGATAAGTCTCAAGTGCAGTTGTCGCGGCTCTACTCTGCATGTAGAGTGACACTGCTCACACATCATATAAAAGTCGAGATTATCGCTGCAGACATAATGGCAGAAATATTTGCGGACGCGCATCGGGCATGTTCGATGAATGTCTGCTTCATGTATGTTGCCGCGTTCATGGCCGAGAGGGAACGCTACTCCATACATCTAGAAGGTTCGCGCTTACTCTTACCCCAAATGTTCGACGCTCGAGTGTTTGAGATACCAAGTGTGACAAATAAGGAGGCCAACATGACCTTTTGAAGTCGGTGTCGCCCTAGCTCGACGCTCTAAATTTCCAGGTCGAATGTTCCAGACACCGAGAGATAAAAAGGCCAGCGTGGCCTTGCCGAGTTAGAGGCACTCTCGTACTCGCGCGCTAGCCAGCTGTGACGCCGACACTTCGGCGCTCGCGGCTGCACCGCCTTCAACGCTCGTTCTTTCTTGTGTTTCTGGAACAAGTTCGCCGATTGAAACTTTATTTTCAGTTTTGCGCTCGTCGATTCGTTTCCGTCTGTGACAATGTGTACTTCAAACATCTCTGCAGACAGTCTTGTATGATCAATGTGACAGGACCGCCATACAAAAAGAAAAAACACGCCTCACACAGTCTCTGCAGACTGTCATTTTAATTATGTATTAGCAGTGAGACTGTAGCTTGTTTACACGTATACCACAGCATTACCTCAATGCTATTCCTCAGCGCTGAGAAATAGCACTGAGTAATGCTGATGAAGCGCCGACCAGTGCTGATCAGTAGTCACTATAGTGACTTTAACCAGTATATTATCAGCGCTAAGTTACGTTGATGTCAGCGCTGCATTAGCGCTATTCATAGTGTTGATTTAGCGCTGCCTTAATTGTGAACCCGGCTTCAAAGTTAAACGCAAACTTCTGAACCAGCCTTGATAAACCCTAATTCTTACCTTGAAGTCTTCTGGTAGTGGCGTCTATGCGTGTCGTTGGAGTCGAGTTCGGGGATCACGCTCTTGCTCCTGTGACGTCATTTGTTGCCACTTCGACACCATGTTTGATGCCTGGGCGGTGTAGGACGCTACGCACACCGGTCGGAAACGCGTTCCAGGAACCCCAGTTGAAGTCTCTTGATAGTGGAGTGTGTGGGCATCGTTGGAGCTGCGTTCGAGCACCGGTCATCTTTGCTCTCGGTCGTGCAGGAAAACGGCGCCCGTGCGGCTGCCGACCCAGGACAGCGTGCAGAGCAACCCGGACGACACCCCTCCCCCGACGCCCCCTGCTGTGCCACCCTTGCTGCAGTCGGTGGTGCCACCGACACCCCCCGCCGCGCCCCCGCCGGGGGCCGGAGCCCCTCCGCTGCCGGTCACCGCGTCCCCAGCCCGGGGCTCCGTCGGCGGACAACTGCCCCCCGAAGCCCGGCCCGCGGCCCGGGCGCTGCCACCACCGATGACCTCGAGCCAGTCTGCGCCGAACGTGATGAACTATCTCCGTGTGCGCGGCGGTGAGTGCACGTCCTAGCATTGCCTCCTTACACATCAGCCTTTACTCAGCTGAGCCCCGGACGTATTTCGCTTTCGGCAACCCGTGTGTATTGTCAGAACTTTTATAGACATGGTGGCTGGTTTAGAGGACCTCGACCATCGCAAAAATGTAGATTTATCAAGTGCGGAGACAGAACGTGCAGTATGTTTCGAGCTGTGTTTGTTTGCGATATTTTACGAACTCGCCGTACGTAGTCCCGTAAAGGGTGCCACCATGAATCACCTCACGTCACAACGTCACCTCGTTCTGTGACGTGACATAGAGTCACGTAACGTCGCTGACGCCACACCACCAACCGCCAGGATCACGAAATCCGACAGCATGGCACTCTGACTTCTGTGATATCGTTTGTTGCCATTTCGGGACTACATTTGATGTAAGGGCGGAATATGACAATAACTACACCAGTCGGGGTAGCGTTTCAGGCACCGCAGTACGGCTGAATGAGGTCTTGACTCCGTCGAGGTCTGAAGCGGTCGCTCTATCCCGACGCGCAGCCCAGGGCAAGCGAGGCAGCAGCGACACGGAGAGCTCGAGCGTATCCGTGACGCCCCGGTCCAGTTTCCAGACGGAGTCGACGATCCTGTCGACGCCGCGCTCCAGCTTCCAGTACCCGGACTCCCCGCAGCATAGTAGCAAGGCTGGGGTGGTGGTCACCTCGTCCAGGGCCTCGGCCCGCCGCTCGTCCACGGCCAGCGCCGCGGCCGCGTTCGCCGTCGCCACGGCGGGCTCCTCCAACCCGCCCGAGCCCCTGGTCGCCGCGGCCATCGCGGCGGTGGCGCCCGGCTCGCAGCCCCAGAGCAGGGCAGGCAGTCGGCTGCCCAGCGCCGTTGGCGCCGACCTCAAGATACCCGGTGAACCATTTCCCCTGCCTCTATTCACGCGAAAGTATAAAAAGCGACACGCTGTTTACAAACGAGTCCAACAGGTGTCAGCACTCTGCATGTGCAGAGACCAAATTTTTAACGCAAAGGGAAGCGTTTGAGCACGTGCCATGCCGACAACAGCGCCAACTGCATACGCGTAACGTCAGAACCGTGCATTGGTGCTCAGCGGCATTCCATAGCCGAGCAGACAAAGATGGCAGCGCGCAGAAAGCGAAGGGGTCTATAAGTCCCGGTTTACATGCACCTCGGCGTTGGTCCAGTGCACAAGCGAAAAACAAAAAGAAAACATATTCCTTTGAGGTGAAACGAAGGCGCAAGTGCCGCAAGCTGCGCCACCGCAAGAGCTTGACGACAGATTCGAGTTTATCGAGGTTCTATTTTTGTTTCTAACTTCTAACGCAAAGTTTGTCAAAAGCTTGACTCAAGTTCGACTATCATGCTACTTGGTCACGTGGTCCGCGGCGAAGTCGCGGGACAACCCGCCTATTCTAAAGAGCCTCTAACACCAACACGGTGTGTACAAACAAGCCCGCGTTTGCCAACACAGGGTGTGGGCATTTCGCGTGCGCAGAAACCAGATTCGCGTGAGGCGAAGCTTCTGCGCATGCGCAGTGCCGACGGCAGCGCCACCGCAGAGGTGTGCCGTTAAAGACTTGAGTTGGCCTATACTGAGAGCAACGCGAACCGTTACACTTAGCTTTCTTCCTCTCTAACAACCTCGCCTCACCTCTTTTCTTTTTTTTTTTTGTTCTCTTTTACTTTCTTTGGGGACTGGTTGTAGCATACCACGTGACAAATTCGTTCGCGCGATGCTCAAATTACTAAGATACGGTCGGCGTCAGCTGCCATTTTCGAGCGCTACGTGCGGAGAAGAGGTTAGTGTCACTTTTCCCCTACGCAAGAGCCTCAACCTATCTACTCTAAAAAGAGAATGTATTTCCTACGGGACACGCAAGCAGCCAATCACCACGAGCAGCAGAAGAAACTTGACGAATGAAGAAGCTCGGAATACCCTATCAGACCCGAGGAAAATGCGATGCGTGCTGGGACAATTCAGCATGACGTTTCAATCTCTCGTGGAACCTGCGCGCATCGAATTCTATATGTGTAGTCGTATTCTAAGCTTCCTCATTTGCTGGGATCCTTCCGCTACGTGTACCGACTCTCCGACAAAATCCGACACGTCCCGTCGTAATGGACGATCTTACATAGCATAGTCCGTTGTACAGTCCGCACGCGTAGATAGTCCGCGCTGCCTAAAATTTCAACTTTTAAACATGAATAGTCCGCGGATTGTAGCTCGAAAAATACGCTACAAACGTGCGTAGATGAAATTAGGCACGCAAACGTAGTTTCGCAAGAAGATTTATGTGTTTCGATTTTCTTTTTTTTTTTTTTCAAAGCTAAAGTGAGAGTTTGTAAAAATCTTGGAGGACGCTTAAAAGGGCCACGAAATGATTTTTCAACTTCTTCCTCTTTAGCTTTCCTCCTCAACTCAAAAGCGAAATGAGAAATCACGCGGTCGTGAAGTGCTTGGGCAGTGGTACGATGACACCAAGCTTCTACCGTCCTTCTTAAAGGGCAACTCCGGCCAATATTTTTGAATTTGAGACTACGACTGTTTTTAACTAAAGCAACGTCCCTGAAGTACAAGGTATAATTTTGTTTTCGCTATTTTTGTGTGGTTTTATAAATATCACGGCTCAAAGTTTGGTTTTGGGCGTCTACGGTAAAAACCGAAACTATCTCCTAGAAAGATGCCAACACTGATCATTAGCCGAATGACCGCGACGTGACGTCACGAGGGTGCTGCGCCAGTGTTCCTTTACTATAAGCTAACCCTCTTGCCGCCCGCTGAAGAGCAGGTGGTCGCATCTTTAAAATCGGTTTCAGTGGAGTACGTGGCTTCACTTTGACGTACTATTTCGGCTGTAATCATATTTCGTGCCACTAAAGCGATGCCAGTCGCTTGTTTAGGTTTCGTTGTCAACCGGAGTTGCCCTGTAAGCACACCATGCAACTCGTCATTCTCAAATAATGATAAGTGCCGTCATGGGACTCATTGACCAAGAGCGCTAATTAAAATTCGTCGAAGGATTGATTGTTGGCGAGCGCTAACGTCCGTACTGTGTCCAACGCGGATCTTTCGCGCTCGGCTGGGACGACTTCCGCTTCCGGTAGGAAGGCATGCTTCACGTCATGGCCACGTGATTTCGCACGTTGGCGGCCGAGTCTAAAGTAACTGGATCGTGGGAAAGTATCGTCAAGCTACCCGTGTGGTCGCCATTTTGGCCCTTGAAATGAGCGATTTCTCTTTTTGACCTTTCCATTCTTGGGGAGACGATCTAAATTCGCCGGTGACGGGTAGCTTTATAGAGACGTTTCTTGTATACCGAGATTTTGCTAATCCACACACCGGCGAAACAAGCGTACATCTTCGTACCACCACCACATGCTGTGTCGGTGCTTGGAGACACTGAAAATTAAGTTTACTGTTTGAAATACTCAAGAAAAACAATATAATTGTAAGAGATCCGTGGAGATGGGCATGATTGATGAGTTGATTGCATACAAAGTGCCAAAGACGCTTATATTGGCGAGGAACGCCTTCAGTACGATAATGCTCCATGGTGATCTTGGTCCGACTGAATTAGAACGACCCTTTCGAAGCGTCGAAGATTTGAAGGGGCCTAAATAGCGAAATTGTCATAGCGACGGAGACCGATTAGCCAATCGCCTTGCGAGGTTTTCGTCGTCCGTATGTTACTATTTGTTTGTGTTCGGCTAGCAGGCAGGAAAGGCAATGGTGCTACTTTCCCAGGACCCAGTGACTTTAGCCAAGTCCTGTCGAGTCGAGGAAAAAAGTAGACGCAAGTTTTCATCTTTTTTTGTGTACAAAACTGGAGAATATAAAACGAATACGGATTTCTGCTTCGGGTTCTACGAACATTGAAGATTAATTGGGGTCTTCATTTGGAAAAAGCTGGAAAATTATTCCATTGTCTCTTTTAAGCTTCGCCTTTAAGAGTGGAACGCGGTAGCGTTCTAAGGGCCCCGTTCGCAAGGCCTTCACATTCGCTACTCAGGCTCTTCCTGTCAGTGAGCAGGCAGTGCGGTGGCAATGGCCCAGTCTGGCTGGCAACCGAAGGGTCGTGGGTTCAAATTCTGCCTTATATTCTTGAAAGTTTTCGTTAAGGCAATTTAATTACTTCACACAGTGAAATCACGTCGAGCATGAGTCGACCTTTCATTCGCATTACATGTCACGTTCTAATCACTTACATTCCACGCGTGACGTCACGTTTCTCGTGAGTGTTGCGTAAAATTCCCGCGCGAGGTCATGTGGTTGTGACGCCATGACCCTATCGACCAGTCAGGATTCTCGCGTCACGCCACCGACGCCGGCATTTCTGCCACGCTATCAAGGCCGGCTTTTCTGCGAAACGAGACCCTTAATGCTGTCGCGGTAATATTAAAAATAAAGCAAAAACGGAGGCCTTGAATTTCTTACGTACAACCCCCGAGTGTTCGTTTGCACACCGGTTTGTGAGTTTGTCCCCAGGTGGGCATTGTTCCTATATATCGTTAAAAGTATTCATTATCGCAATTATCTTACTGATCGCCAACCTTGGCGATTGGTTTTCATCGTTTTGGCTTTCAGTAAGCCACCCGGAAGCGAGCTCATAAACCCAGACAACATAGCGGCTGGTACAGGGCATAAGAAATACACGGCCTCCGAGTTTGCTTTACTCGTAATAATTCACAATCTCAGAATTTAGCTATAAAAAAGTATTCATAATCTTCTGGCGAAACTACGTTCGTGTGCCCAATTTCAGAAATGTACGTTCACAATTCGAACTTTGCGAGGCGTGCCAAGTGTGTTAGTCCTCACGGCCGCGCACTGTAGGTCCCTCGTATGTTGGGTTCCATCAATAAAATAAAAACCCATTTCTCGGCCCGCATAAAGAAACCATGCACGCAGCAGCAAGCTGAAACTCTGCGAGAATGTGACGCTGGCGGTGAAGGTAAAATGCAAAAGTTTGAGCACATCACGTTACCTAAAGCAAAAGGTACTAAAAAAAAAAAAAAAGAATTCTCGATGAGCCGACGTTTACCTAAGCCTAATTTTCATCAAACAAAACAATTTAGATTGTGGGTGTCTGTAGAAGTTATTGTGGGTGTATGTAGCAGTATGAGAAAAAATAAACAGTACCGTCTTCCTAAGTGGCCAGTTTTTCCACTGAAATAAAAGCTAGACCACCCAGTGTCTCAAATTACAGTTGAATGAATATTGGGCTTGGTGGGTGGACGTCGGCTCATTCAAAAACATTGTTTTTCTTTCGTATTTTTGATCCAGGGAACGTCATGTGCTCTCACTTTCACATTTTATCACCACCCCCAGCGTCACATTTTTACGGAGTTTCCGCTTTCTGCGATACGCAGTTTATTCATGAGAGCCGAAAAACCTGGTTACATTTTTTTCTATCTAGCTCTCTAGATCACTGCAATACTCGCCTTTTACAGGCCACCATCTTTGTTTACTGGCAGTTGAACACGTTCTGAGCATGCGCAGTGGCCTC
The DNA here is from genome assembly GCA_013358835.2 of Ixodes persulcatus. Classification (NCBI taxonomy): domain Eukaryota; kingdom Metazoa; phylum Arthropoda; class Arachnida; order Ixodida; family Ixodidae; genus Ixodes; species Ixodes persulcatus. The sequence goes on from JABSTQ010011465.1 coordinate 635,888, forward strand.
CTTCTGCTAAACATAAGACGCCGAGCATGTCTCCACTCTGCAGTGACTCCGGAAAGGTGTATACACCAGAGCAACTAAGCTGGGCTTCGGAGTATGGAACCCTTCGACCATCTTGTTGCTTAAAACCATCGTTGCCTGTTATCTGATGCTTTATCTGAAATCGCAGGAATCAATTTTCCGTCCTCCAGAGATGTCGAAATAGTCCGCGACAAAGCAAAACAATATCTCACGAGCTTCTCGACACCGCGTCTGAAGCTCAGGAAGTCTTCTTTTCGAATCACCACCCCCGTCGTCAATAGACCCTTTTTCAAAAGTCCATCAAGCAACATTGATGGTCACCATTGCTTGTGCACGAAGAGCGTGACTGTCACACTCGTGTCGAATGCATGCTCACAGTACGCGATCAAGCAATGGTTGAACAGGCGATGGCGCGGACTTTTGAAAAGGGTCTATTGCGCCCACTCTGCACTACACCACAAAATGGCGGCACCTAGAAGACAATTCTACTGTAAGAGTAGCTTAGCTAGTAGAGCTTCTATATGCGTGTCCCATTTCCGTCCAATCGATGATTTTGACCGTAACCTTAAAAGTTGGGCCCGTCAATCCCTGACCTCGTGTGTCCCTCTTTGCGCAGGCGCAGTAGGCGGCGGAGGTGTGCCTCCTGGGGGTCCCGGCCCAGCCGGTCTGCGATCCAAGCGGGAGTCGATGATCAGTACCGCTGCCACAATGCGTGTCCTGAACGTGCTTCGTCACTGGGTCTCCAAACATTCTCAGGTGGGCGTCGCTCGTCACCTGACCGTCAAGTACTGTACAAAAACTGGTTCGGACATTTCCGCCTGAGCGCGTCGCCAGCGTTTGTGACTGCTTGCGACGAGAGAACGCTGTGGTACACTGGCGCCATCCACCGGTAGCCCCGGTACATTTTCAATTCAGGTATCAAATCTGGAGATATTACGTGCCAAACCAACGACGGGCATCTGGGTTTCGATTCAAGTATGGCTAGACTGAAGGTTTTGCAGCATTTGCGAGATCAAATCAATGGACCATCCATGAGAATTGGTCGCTTACACCATTGCCGAAATTACTTCGAGCACATGGTGAACGAATTGTTTGTAAGAAATAGGGAAAAATACAAAACAGAAATGTTCCAGAGCTACCCGATAGACGAATCCAGTGTGTTATTTCGACATAAGCAGTCACAAACGGTTGTAACTCACTCGGTCCCACTGAAACGCCAATATGTAATTCAGCCTTTATGACTGCTAGCGTTCCACTTCAATGCATCGCGTGGACCTCGTTTGCCACAGCAAGCAACCATCTGATCAGAAGCAGTCAGAAGCGATCGTAACGCATTCGGTAACACTCTCCTCTTTACCAGTCTCAAGAAATCCAGCTGCTTGGGCTTTGCCGTGCTTGCTTTGAAAGCTCGAGTACGTGAGGTGTCCCAAACTCTTGTTCAAAACGGTTCACGAAAAACAAATGTGTGCAGGCGAGCTGGAAAGTTTACCATGATGATACAGTCATGTCTCGTTAATATGGACCCCGTTAATATGGATACCCCGCTATATGAACACCACTTTCGGGGACAAACTGGGAAAATACATGCATCTTTGTCTCGTTATTATAGACAACTCACGTTATGGACGATTTTTACGGGAACGGAGGTGTCCATAGTAACGAGACATCACTGTATTAACACGAAAGTGGAGCAGAAAAAATGGGGAAAAAACGTTTACCACTTTAAACTTCTTACTCCTGCCCCAGTCTCGGGTTAACATATCACCATGGGTGGCTCGAATGGCTATGCTGAACAAATCGCTTGGTTCCTTTTTGTGAATCTGAATTCTACGCCATGCCCTAGTGGCAACGAAGTCTACAAGCACGCGATCGGGTCTTTGAAGAGTGATTTCGCAGAACAAACACTCGCGCCATACTTCGTCTCATTTATAAAAACATGTTTCACGCAAAGTCAAGACACACAAACACATAGTGCAACGAACTCGCAAGTCTCAGAGCAGTGTTCCAGGCAGGCACGTAGCCAGGATTTTGTTTCGAGGGGGGGGGCCGCCCATGACAAGATGCTGTATGAGGGGGAGGGGGGAGAGGAGGCCCCAGCAAAATGGAAGATTTCGGGGGGGGGGGGGGGGGGGCGGGCCCCATGGGCCCCCCCCCCCCTGGCTACGTGCCTGGTTCCAGGTAACGACAACGCAAAAAAGACCTAAGACGACACACCGAAAGACGAACAAGAACCTCTGTTGTCTTCATCTTTTTTCGACGCTGTAAATGTTCAAATGAGCACCTCTTCTCTCAGCAAAAACTCGTCAATAATGTGAGTTGTCCATAATAACGAGACCACAATTCATGTATTTACCCAGTTTGTCCCCGAAAATGTTGTATAACTATATAGCAAGGTACCCATACTAACAGGGTCTGTATAAACGAGACATCACAGTAATAAATCACCAACTTGCTCAAGCCTCCATTTTAACAAGCCTCAACGCAGTGCTGTGAATCGCGCAAACGCAGGATTTTGAGAACGACCCCAAGCTGCTTCAGCTGACGACCGAGTTCCTGGAGGAACTCGTGCACAACACGAGCCTGCTGCCGGCCGAGCACAAGGCGGCCGCGCAGCTGCTCCACATGATCTCTAAGCAGGACACGGACAAGAACAAGGTCGATCTCGACATCCTCCTTGCCCCGCACATGGTACGCTCCCGCCATATTTTTGTTCCTCCAGGAGCAGGAGGAAAAAGACAGACAATAGTCCGTCTTTTCTTCTGTTTTTTTTTTTTTTCGATGGCCCCCCTGGGGGGGGGGGGGGGGGGGGGGGGGGACCATAGCAGGTCCTCCTCATGAGAACAATTGGCGCAAAAGACAAGGACAAGGCGAAGATATGAACAGGACAAACTGTTTCCGAACGCGTTCTATCATCGATGAACCAATCAATGATTAACCAATCGTTTGACGCTGCTTGATCGGTCCCATTACCTCGTAGCGTCGGCTGTGTCCGGACTTAAGCTGGAACGAAGTATAGATGCAAAGTAAATACACTTTAGGATTAGAGTTCACTTTCCTTAAGAACACGGACAAAGCCAATCACGGTAAACGGCGAAGGGTCCCGGAGAATGACGAAGCTCAGCATACAATTAGATCTGAAGAAATGCGATGTGCGCAGGAGCGATGGGCAAGTGAAACGTCGCGCTCATTGTCCCTCCGCACTATGCAGTTTTTGGTCTAATCGTATTATAGGTTTCGGATGGATGGATGCTAACGGCGGTACCCATTACAACGGGCGGCAACTCGCGCCACCTAGCCTAGAAATCAAAGAAGAGCAAGAGTATGATTTTGTTTCTTCGCTCATCGAAGCCAATTTGCATTCCCCTTTGCACTGTAACTATCACCAAACGGTGTGTGATATTGCCACAATATTGTTTTGTTTTGTTTTTTAAATCGAGAAAAAAACTTATAATTACTTTGGGGTTTTTTTGCTGTTTTTTGTTTCTGGGCGAGGGAGTCGCCAATTTTTCTCTGTCAAACCTTGTTGGCGTTACCCCAACACCGGGCCGACTGGGCGACAGGGTTGAGACTTTGGGCCGGAGCCACGCGGAAGGGAGTCCCAATTTTCCTCCGTCCCGCCTGTCCCCCATCTGTGCCGGTTAGTTTTACTTTATTCAATTTTTCCCAGATAATTCCCGTCAATCTTCTAACCTCCTCCTTGTGACTGTAGTTCCTTTATCCTCCGTTAATACCATTCTGTTGCTTACCGTGATTGGCAGCATAGTCTGTGAAAAAAATTAACTCAAAACATTTTTTATAGTGTATAGTATTGGATTTTCTACGTCATTTACCGGCATCCAGCGCTCGGGGCAGAACTTAGACACGAGGGCTGCTTCAGTGTTTGGTCGGTACTCTTGTTCTTACTGATTAAACGCAAGTGGCTAGCGAACGCTGCCTTAATTAGCGCTCGTGTATAATCTGAAACCCTCGCTGGCCCCTCGCAGGTGACGTCGTAAAATCGAGAGCTTCGGCCTTGCTACCTACAAAAGACGTTTCCTCGGCCGACGCATTTTCTTGCGTTTCAACGTTGTTGTTTCTTTTCCTTTTTCGCTCTTTCCGCAGACGCCTAGTAAAGAAACCGTGGAGTCACTCTCGGCACTGGAGATAGCGGAAGGAATGACCTACCTCGACCACAAGATTTTCATCGCCATTCGCAGCGAGTGAGTCTTCTTCGCGGGCAGACAACAAATGTTCTCAATAGCTATACCTGTTTTCACCTCAAGAAAAAAGTACGTTTTGCGCATTGTTCCTACGCGGCGCGAAATAGTTCTTACGAGATTCGGTTGTCGGAGGCAAAAGCGACTCTTTTAGCGTTTGGAACGTGCACGTCTTGATAAGATAACATATATCTAATCTAAAATTCATCTACATATGTCTTCATTATCCACATAAAGGGGGAAATTAGTAATGTTCCGCGAGGAGCCGGACTTGTTTTACTTCGGTTCTTGAGGTGAAAACAGGTATAGTTTTTTGTTGTTGTTTTTTAGAATCGCGTACACGCAAAAGTTTTGCGCGCGCAAAGAAAATATTGTTGTCACCACTGCGCGTGCGCGGAGCCCAAAACAGCATCTGGGATTGGCGCGTGCCCAGCGTGGAGCACGCAACGCAAACGCACGGCTCTTGAGTTTGCTCCTATGCGAAATACTAAACCTCTCTCACAGTTTGCAAGTTTGCGCATACATACACGTCTGGAGGGAAACCACCTATAAAGGCAATGCCTTTATAGGTGGTTTCCGCCTGTGTGACTTTAGTACTCTAACGTCATTACTAGTAGTGGATTCCAGGCAGCATCGCCTATTGCTAGCGTTTGTTTTGACACAGCTTTTCATCTGCGTCTCACATTTGCTATAGACCAACTCAACTCTCTGACGTCACGCCGCTGCGGTGGCGCTGCTGTCAGCACTGGGCATGCGCAGGCTATTTGCCTAGGCCGAATCTGGTTTCTGCGCGCGCGCAGTGCCCTCGCCTGGTGGGCAAACGCGGGCTTGTTTGTAAACAATGTGTTGGTCGATAGAACATGGTCTCACCGAACTTCAACGTGTTTGCCGCTCAGAACGAGTCGGGGGATCAGCTAGCGATGACGCAATGCGCGGGCCTTCTCTTCTTGGCGGTATTGTCTGGAGACGCAGGAGCTTCATGAGTTTGTTTGTTTTTTGTTGCTGTTTTTTGTTAGAACGCAGAAGTGTTCCACACTTCTGGACACTCCGTATGTTTCGTCAACTCCGGTCAACACGATGGAGGCAATACCTGTTTTGGCGCAATATGTCGCCTGGAGATGTAGATTCATTGTTTATTTTTATTTTTTTTTTCTTCAAATTAAACGTTTTCTTCTATGCGGAGCGTAAGTTCGTCTGCTTCTTGCACAGGGGTGTCAGTGACGTCAAAACGCAGAGTTTTGATTGGCTCCGATTTGAAGGATAGTGGGTCGACCACAATGCTAGCTGCCTTGAGGTCTGTACCCACTATCCTTTCAATCAGAACCAATCAGAGCTCGGCGTTCTGACGTCACCGCAAGAAGCAGACGAACTTGCACTTCCCATACAACGGAGAGGGGGGACGGATGCAGAGAAGAAGGGTGGAGTGGCTCTTCTAAGAATAAGGCGTCTTGCAAAAAGTTCCATTGTAGTGATTTGGTGCTTCGAGCTGAAGTTGGAAAAATGACATGTTGCTGCTTTTCGTAGGGAGTTTTTAGGCCAAGCCTGGATGAAACCAGAGAAGGCAACCAAAGCACCCCACATCCTCCTCATGACCAGGAGGTTCAACGACGTGAGTCTTGCTTGTCCGATAAACACAAAAAATCACTCCTCGCACAATGGGTACCCGCACTGCAGAGTCAGGGTCACGTAACATTAATAAAAGGTGAGGGTGTAATCAACGTGTCAGTCAAAAAGAGAGATTATGTGAAGACAAAAAAAAGAAAACAGAAATAAACTACATTTCCGAAGAAAAAAATTAATGCTGCGAAATGCACGGCAGTTGGATAGAAAAGTGCGCGCCATGAAGTCAAGCGAAAAGCAGACAGTTGTGATTGCTTGCATCACATGGCGAGCGAACGGGAAAAGGTGAGGGGAAATGATCGCGTGAGTGACAATGCTCTGCCCCAGCAGACGCTGTTGTCTTCGGTGGGGAGCAGACACCTTGGCCGCGAGTTCTTCGTTCATTGTAACGCGTCTGATAGTCGGACAAAAAGCCCTTCAAACTACTTCCTCTTCCACCGTAACGAATGGATGGACATCATTTACGGTCTTCGAACGAAACAGACGATTGTAGAGTACGGTGGGAGGATACGTATACCTCCCCCCCCCCCCCCCATTTCCTGCAATCAGAGCTTGGCGCCATGACGTCACTGTACTGTCCCGTTCAATCTGAACATAAAAGAGTTCTTTGTGCTTCTGTCGCGTACCTGTCAGTATTCGAAAGAGCTATGGTCCGAACAAGAAATGTAATGCGAAGCTCAGCTTTCGTACTCCAGACTGTTTGAAAAATTGAGAGATAGTATAGAGCTTGTGGAGACCACAGACACAGAAAAAGGCCAGATCGAGTGTTACGGGTCGTATAGACATGTAGCTCGAGTTTTGATCAGCGCCCCTGGCGAGCAAAATCGGATATTTTCAGGCCGCGTTTTTGTAAAACATTTTATCTTCTTAAACGCTCTCTTAAAGATCTGTTATATTCCAAGGTTGAGCGCAGTGAACGTGGCGTAACGCAGAATACGGGTCTTACATTGGTTGGCAAGCAGGAACTCGATATCTCCGACCAATCTGTATCTGTGTGCGCTGCGCTACGCCGCGTTCGCTACTCTCGACGTCGGAGTACAACAGAGCCTTTAGTGCCGTGGGCCGACGCTGAGAGACGCTAGGAGACGCTAGTGTACGCCCGTGGATCGCGCATGATGGGGCGCTGGGACGCCACTTTGCGTCAACGCAAAGCCTCCTATATACTGGCAAAGCCTGGTAGATCGCCACGAGAAGCGGCCGCCGAAATGGAAAAACTGGAGCGGCAGACAACGGATGAGAGGACCACGTGACTGGCACCCCGCTGCGGAGAGACGCCGAAACACACTTCTCCCGAGCGAACAAGTGTGTTTTGGGTCCTCGAAAGTGCAAAAGGCTGTGTGCTGACGTACAGGTTCCCAGAGAAATGCCTCTTTGATGCTTTGTGCTCCCAGATCTCCGCGCTCCAAATCTGCGACCGGGCACTCTACGGCTCCGTCGTCGAACTGCCAGGCTTTGTGAGTATAGAGGACGCTAGGGTCAGCATTAAATGGTCGCGTCGCGCGGACGCTAGCGGAGGCGCCTCATTTTGTGGTCGCGTTTCCTGAACGCTACAGCGCCCCCTGGCCGAAATAAACAGACGCATTGATTGTGATAGTACGTCTGCGCAAAGAACCCACGAACTTGCTCGCCGAGTAGCCTCACTGAAATTTCCTCGATATCGGAGTCCACGCCCTCACGGCCCGGTCTGCGTCTCCCTGCGCATTAGGTGAGTCGACTGGTGGTGTCCGAGATAATGCGCTGCCCCGAGATGTCCAAGAGGGTGACCATCATCGACAAGTGGTCAGCGGTGGCCGACATCTGCCGCTGCCTGCACAACTTCAACGGGGTGCTCCAGATCTGCGCAGCCTTCATGAACAGCTCCGTGTTCAGGCTTAAAAAGACCTGGGAGAAGGTATCCAAGACGGTGAGAAACCCTCTCCTTTGCCAGCGCTCTTGTATTAAAACATGAGATGCTATTGAAAGGCCGACGACCAGACTTGAGATTCCTACAAGGCAGAAGATCCTCCTCACCATGGGAGAGGAGGAAACAGGCAACGGTGGATAGTAAGAAGGGGTGGGCGGAGGAAACGAGGGAAAAGTGGAAAGCGCGAACTGGTCGTTGGTCTTTAACAACCGCCCCCCCCCCCTCTCCCTACTCTCAAGGTTTTGTCCGTTCGACCGCCCGTGCGTTCCCACATAAATTTAGCCAGTAAACCGGATTGGTATGTAGATTACGTGACGTCAATTGATGTCACGTGGTCTGTACACTAACGAAGTTTCCCCGCCAAAGTCGGTGAGGAAATGGATGTCACCTCACCTGATGTCAGGTGATTTTTACACCAATTCAATCTTCCCGCTAAATTTAGCGAGAAAACTGATGTCACCTGAAATGACGTCGCGTGATTTATACACCAATTGACGTTTTCCGTTTAAATCAGCGAGAAAATTGACGTCACGATACCCGACGTCACGGGACCTAACAGCAATTCAGTTTCCCCGCTAAATTTAGCGGGAAAATTGACGTTACTTGACCTGACGTCACTTTACTTATACGCCAATTCAGTTTTCCAGCTCAATGTATAAAAAATTGTACATAAAAAAATTTAAAAAAAAAGGTTTTTTCACTTTTTGAAACGACAGTTTAATGTCGTCTGAATACTTTTAAACGAGCGCAGCTCATATACTGCACCTCGGGCATTACAGGAGTTCGGAGCTAAAGGTCGCTGCAATTTTTTCAGAAAAGAATGGACCCTTTTCCTGTCGGCTTCTGCGCATGTGTGTCCCCTCTCCCCTCACCCTTGCTTCCTGCTGTCATCATTTTCGGATGGTACCATCGCGCATGACAGACACTGCCAGCCCCTGTCTCTGCGCGTATTTCATCTTTTTTTACGTTTTTGTTTTTAGTATAGTAGGTACACTGGGTCATAAAAATCAATAAAAACCGATACAACGGCACGATGCAAATGTGTTCTGACTGACGGGTGGAGGAACGTTGGACTGCTTCTCATTTGTAGTTAGCAGCCAACTCCCCCCAGACGGCGACCATTACTCAAAAGAGATCCGTTACAACGCTCGGTGATGTGTTTCATACTGCCAGGAAAGCAGGGGTAAAAAGGGCGAACTTCAACGGGTCCTTTCCAAAAATTAAATGAAGTCTAGCTCTGACGGAAAAGTCACATCTACTGGAACATTGGCTGTCTCAGACACAATCAACACAAAAAGTGTCTCAAAAGTGTATTGTAGTACGGTGACTCGTGTGCTTGATATTTATTCTATTGATATTTACGGTGTTGACATTTATTGTGTTTGATACTTATTAAACAGAAGGTTAGGGCAGTATTACTCCCAAGTGTTTGCTTTTCTTCCCACCAGGTTATGTTCATCTCTCCGCGTATATGTGCACGTATAAAAAACTTACGCAGAACGTTACTTGCTGTTGTACAGCCTGTGCACGTTTCTTTAGATGTATTTGTATATATTCAATTAAGTGCAATGCGGCCGCCGGCACTCTATAGACGGTGCCAACATCTCCAAGAAGTACTCATTTATTACAAAAGAGGGTCGTGATTGTGAAGTTCGGTCGTTTACATGGTACGCGGAATCATGGGCAAAACAATCCTGGACACACCTTACATGTTGCTATACTTTGGAGCATGATAAGACGTACCGTCATCTGGACTTCTTGTACAAACACTTTCAAGCCTAAAGTCACACATTCACTTTATAGCGCAATCGCCTTTTCGTTATTTCTGTCTCAGCATGTTTTGGATCGTTTTCTTCACGACTGTCCATTCTGCTCAACAATTTAAAATATAGTAAAACCAAGGGAGCGGAAACACCGAGACTTTTTAGATGTTTTGTTCTTACTCAAAATAACGCGCACGGCATATCACTTATCTCGTAATGCAAAGTAAAATATGTCTAGTCATTGTAAATCATTTATTGCGGCATTCCTCCTAGTCAAGGCTCGACTCCAGAGAGCGAATAAATACCCAACCTACAACCGACGCTCTTCGTCTGGTTGTTTCATTTCAAGAAACAAAGCAAGATTTTGTTTGCGGCGCACTGTTCATACACCGCGCGAAGGAGTTCTCACAAGATTTGCTTGTTGGAGGAAGTGGCGATGCTTCTGGCGTTTGAAACGTGTACTTCTTGATAAGATAACATATATCTCATCTAAAATCCACCTACAATTCCCCACATAAAAGGAGGGGATCAGTAATGCTCCGCGAGAAGCCGGACTACATTTTTACTGCGGTTCTTGAAGTGAAAACGGGTATAGATGATGACATGGCGGAAATATCCTGCTTCAAAAAAAAAAGGCTTCATAGGTGAAGCAAAGCACTGACAGAGCTATCGCAATTAACAAACGCAGGACATGCATTTAATATGGTCATGATGACGAAACTAATCCCGGCATTAATTGCATTATCATCATAACCTTAAAAAAATGGAGACGATGTTTGCTTAGCGACTCGTTCTACGTAATGATCTTCTTTTCGGTAAAAACCGCTATCCCACTGGCTGCGGATCAAGGATAAGACGCAGGGCGCACCATTTCTTACGCTATCAATCACACACACATGTACGCGTTACCGAAAAAAAAAAAGGAAATAAATACCGTTATTCCTTGCTCGCTCAAAACGTAACTAGGTAGGTACGTTACTCTGTACCGAGATTCCGAAGGAACTTATTACTTGGGCTCAAACGTAATTCTAGGTTCTCTCTCGTTACTCTGGAGGAGTCGTTGCTATTTTATTTTATTTTATTTTTCTGAAGTAGTAGCCGCCTTACAATATTGTGTATCGTTAATAATGTCCAATCTCAAACGCGGTCATGCAAATTCTTTTTTTGTTTGTGATTTTGTCAAATTAAGCCGGAGGCGCGGGCTGGTGTGCACATATAATGTGTCTATTTATGTCGCACACGGTCCCCTCTAGAGGTAAGTGAATACCGTCGCTCGTTCCTCCATACAAAAAGGAACGCAAATGCGTTACTCCTTCCCTCTGTCGAGAAGGAAGTGAGGACCGTTACTTCGTTGTCGAAAAAAAAAAAGGAATTACCGTAGATAGAAGTAAAGCGTTACAGATAACGCGTTCCCTAGAAGTCTGCAGTCAGTACAGCACGTGTAATGGCGGCGGATGCCTTCCTCGCGTCCGCAGACCAAGCAGACCATCGACAAGCTCCAGGCGCTGGTGTCGGCGGACGGCCGGTTCCGCAACATGCGAGACGCCCTGCACCGGTGCGACCCGCCCTGCATCCCGTACCTGGGCATGTACCTCACCGACCTGTCCTTCATCGAGGAAGGCACCCCAAACTTCACCGAGGAAGGACTGCTCAACTTCTCCAAGATGAGAATGGTACGAGCCCTTCGAACAGCGGGGGTTTTACCTAAGGGAGGGGGTGTTTACAATGGGTGGACGGGATTATCCCACACTTCCCGGGTAACTATACCCAGGAGGTGTTGGATTATCTCCTCTAACGTCTGGGAGCATTGGGAAGGCAGAGAAGTATTAATTAGAAAGTGCTTTTTAGGGGAAACGTTTTATGGAAAGCCCCTTTTGGGAAACCGCTTTTTGGGAAATGCTTTACGGGAACCGCTTTACTAGCAGCACTTTTGGGGAACCGCTTTTTGGGAAGCACTTTTTGAGCAACACTTTTTGGGAATCGCTTTTTGGAAACCGCCCTAAGGGAAGTCCGTTTTAAAAAGCGGTTTTTGGGAACCACTTTTTTCAGAAAACGCTTTACGGAAATCGCTTTTTTGGAAGTGCTGCTGTCTTCCGACCTCCACCGCGTCACAGGACCAGCGAGGCAACCTTGTCTCCGCTATGTTTGCGCGACTGCAGCGCCACGTGTCGCCTTTTCGCCGGCCCGGCGGTCGCTCGTTTGTGCCAGGGGGGTAAAGGTGGGTGAGGAGGAGTGGCAAATCTCGTGCGCCGACATCCTGGGTCCCGAGGGAAAGATCGCGAAAGAGAGCGACAAAATACGAGAGAAAGAAACCAACGTTGCCAGCTGAAGGGCGACAGTCGCAATGGTAATCGCGAAGACTGAAAACTCTCAGCGATATAAACAGTAATAATTTAACGTAGTAAACTAAATTCTGAGTTATTCTAACGCTTATAAAAAGCAATATACTCATTACGCTGCATTAACTTCCCTTCTGTCGAAATCTTGGAAATTTTGTGGTTGCGCGGTTTCGTATTCCTGGGGCTCGCCCACTCGCGCCCCACCCGGAAAGCCGGTTATCTGGTTTAATCGGTTTAGTTTAGCATTGACGCGAGGCCGTACATCTGCGCGCTATGCACAAAGAAAGCTTCGAAAGGAACGCGAATATCTTTCCACCGGTAAGTTCGCGGATTGTTGAAGTTCATGAAACTGCTCTGATGATATAATTATGTTCCTGAAATCGAAGGCAGTTGGTAACCATGTGTGAGACCCCGAGGGTCTGCCTGCATGCTCTGCCGCTTGCGGCAGCCAGAATGCATGGGAAAATGGCGGACCTTTTCCTCTAGAGTTAGTATGTATGATCTCTATGGTTTGTGCTAATCGTTTTGAGTGCCAACTGTACATGCCGTGCGTTGGTTTTCAGCGAGCAAGAAATTTCGAAGGGCCAGAAAGGGAGGGCGACTGACATGTGACGTCGCAAATATTATAAGGCATAGCTACCGCGCTCGCTTGGTGGGTGGGTGGTGCCGAGGGTGTCAGTGAAACTAGCACTGTTTACGGTAAAATGCTAAAGTAAAACCGTGCAGCTGTAAACTCTGGTATATTTACACAATTTTATATTACGTAATTTATTATACATATAGGAAACGTATAAGCAAGTTTCACTTTATACATTTATTGTTATCTCGTTCAACTTCCTCATAACGAGATGCCTGGAAAGACCAAAGCAACAAAATCGTAGGTCTATTAATTTTTTTTTTTAATGAAAACAAAAGTTTCGGTATTCAATCGTATCCAAGATAGCCATCTTAGATACGATTGAATCGGCATTCAACCGTATCCAAGATGGCCGGCATGTACGTACGGCCTACAAGTAAGAAGGGGGCGTGTCTCCGTTCTTGAGTGAAGTGATATGATTGGTCCTAGTTATTCTAGAGCGTCTTTTAGAGCAGCCAAACGTCAATTTTGGAGAAGAAAACGAAACAGTTTTGAAACAGAAGGAAATAATATTATTATTAAACCTCCGAAAGAACGCCCACCTCCTAGTCTTCCATTTTATCTCTTCACCGTGGGGGGGGGGGGGGGGGGGGAGGCGTTTACTTCGAATTTTAGAGGTATTATTATTTTTATTATTGATACTCATTTTCATTAATTGCACTGCAAATACCATGTTACGAGGGGCGATCAATAATGTATCTGCATAAGTAGAAAAACAAAGCTTTCGCAAAATTGTTTTAGTTTCCAATAGAGTCTCCTGATAGCCCTATACACTTCACCCAATATTCCAACAATAATGTTAACCCATTTAAAAACACCATTTTGTGTGACCTTAAAACTTGGACGTCACCGCTGCTTTGGCGCCTTTATTATTTGAAAACTGCTATCAACGGAGAAATTTCTTTAAAACTCGAAACAGGCAATAATCCGAGGGAACCAGATAAGGACTGTATGGCGGATCGTTCAGCTGGTGGAACTCAAATTGTTGAATGGCATCCTGCGATCAACGCGACATGAGAATCGGCGCATTGTTGCGAAAGAGCACGGCGGCTGCGGAGTTTTCCTCCTCTTTTCTCCTGACTCCAGCAAATCGATCAATGTGTTAACGTAAATCGCCTCTGTCATGGTTATCTTGTGTGGCATGAACTGGAGGAGGAGGACAAAACATTAAAAGCAAAGGTCTTGCAACCTTCGGGGAAACTGTTGCCATGACTTTGCCTACAGAATTTTCTGTCTTGAACTTATTTTTGTGGTGGGATATGACTTGTACTTTCACTGCATTGTATACGTTTTGAACACGGGATCTCTTTAATAGACCTAAGTCTCATCTCCAGTTACCAAACGATGACCAAAAAAAGTTAGTCTTCACGGAACATCCCCAAGTTAGCCTCACAGCAGTAGAGCCTGGTGGCCTTCTGACATGGCGTCAGCATTCTCGGAGCCCAAATTGCACAATTGTTTTAACATTTCCAAGTGTTCATCAATCGTTTTCCAAAGTAAACTTGCCAAGATGTAATTTATTTAGTTATTCGGAAAACCTTAATAATTATGTGTGACAAAATTTAATCCTCGACTTTCTTGCAGAATTCTGTTGAAGTAGTTTCCACATGCCCTCTGGTGTAAATGTCAACTTAAATGCAGTCTCTACCCCATTGAAATTGCTTCCTCCACAAGATTTACATTGTAGGCTAATGGGGTAAACTCCCCATAAACTGCAGTCATACGCTCATGAATCTCCTTTGTTTTTGTTTTGTTTTTTTTTTTTTTCCTTCATTTGTGAAAAACTGTTTCACTGAACGTTGCTCCAAATCTAGCATTTTCTTACTTGATCGGCATGAGGACTCTCCTGACACCTTGTCTCTTGGAATGTTAAGACTCGCACTGAGCCGCAGCTCTGCGCAAGTAACCTTGAGACATGTCCCTACATGCCCAGACTTGTTTCAACACGCTTGCTACTTTCTCTCGTAATCAGGTAGATAAATTTTTGAACGACCACCTCGTAAGATTCATGTGCTGGCCTGTTCAACTAAGCGAGAGGGCATCTTTGAATGCCCACATCTGTGAAACCACTCCTTAGCATCCAGTGCAAAACATATTACATTGGAAATGCTACACAGACCAACGAGAAATATCACGATACTTCCGAGTAGCGAGTCACTTTCGATACGAACATCAAATCAAACCGCACGTTACTCTAAGCAATAAGCGAATGTTCAGAAACTTCGCACAAGCTTCTGTAACAATCCGGCAGTGTGGTGAAGCTTGAACTATTAGTTTCCGTGTTGATAAAGAGAAATTAACTTTTGCCACAATATTGGCGACCAATCTCTCACATTTTGACTAAATGTAGCAGTGTGCAGCCCAGTAAGCAATGTGGCGCAGTTTTCCGCAAATGCCGCAGCAATCCCATTGCTAATTCTGGCTTGACCCCCCCCCCCTTTCCCACCCTAGTTTTGACAATGACGCAGATCATATTGCCGCGCGCGCAGCTGGCCAAGCAGGCAGCGCCCGCGTGGCCTAACGGTTATCGTACCTGCCTCCCACGCGAAAGCCACGGTTCGCTTCCTGGGAGCGACATGTCTTTTGTTTATCCCTCATTTTAGTGTTCTGGCAAATTCGAGAATCATGGTGCTTGTTCGAGGTGCGAATGTTCTACGCGTCGAACTTTCCTGCGCCGATTATTCCAGAACCTCACGCGTGTACATAAGGGGCTTCGCGTAGCGAGCCACAGCCAGTCTCGCCCCAGCGTTCGACTCTGCTGTTAACGCCGACTTCGACGCTCGCGACGCTTTGCTTTGTTCTGTTTCTTTCTTTCTTCTATTTTTGGGCACAAGTTCGCCCCATTAAACGTTTCAGTTTCTTCAGATATCATCGCCTCATCCATTGTCATTCGTGACATTTTGGTGGAGGTGCGGGGTACTGCATTCTATGCCCGTTGAGCGTACCCCTCCGAAGACATCCCGGCCCAGCGACGTGCTCAGCCCCGGAAGGCTACCCTTCGCCGAAGACACGGAAGCCCGAAGACGCCGTTGCATCAGAGGTCAGTCCCCTGAATTGGGTCTGCTGCCGGACAAGCCCAAGAAGAAAGAAAGAAACAGAAAAAGCAGAGCGTCGCGAGCGTCGAAGTCGGCGTAACAGCAGAGTCGAACGCTGGGGCGAGACTGACTGTGGCTCGCTACGCGAAGCCCCTTATGTACACGCGTGAGCTTCTGGAATAATCGGCGCAGGAAAGTTCGACGCGTAGAACATTCGCACCTCGAACAAGCACCATGATTCTCGAATTTGCCAGAACACTAAAATGAGGGATAAACAAAAGACATGTCGCTCCCAGGAATCGAACCCTGGCTTTTCGCGTGGGAGGCAGGTACGATAACCGTTAGGCCACGCGCGCGCTGCCTGCTTGGCCAGCTTGACCTTTCACCTCGGGAGCCTGCACAACCTGGCTCCAATGAGATTTGAATAATCGTCATTTCAATCAGTGATCGAATAGATACAAACAATAATACTTCACATTTAAGCTGCCTTCCCAGAAAACATGGGAGTTGCCGCCGGTCAGAAACGTTGTTCCTTGTCTGTGTTACCTCGCCCCGTGTCTTGATGTATGGCTCTATACTTCGCTCCACCTTAAAGGCCGACGTACAACCTCGGTTTTCTGCAAGGAAGATAATCCTCTTAGCGCTCCCCCTCTCCCAAGCTGCTAGGGGAGCCAAGTTGGAGCAAGGTAAAAACTGGAGAGGATACAGGAAAGGAGGAGGCGGGCAAGACTGGAAAGGGCGAAGTGTACGTCGGCCTTTAAATCCAGGCGCAGCCAACGCTACGAGCTGACGGGACCAATCAGACAGCGTAAAAAGCGCACCATCATCGTGTTCGTCGTGTTTCTGTACGTGACCGATCACCGCTTAACCAATCATAAACGGAAAAGTGACAGCGTCATCGTTAAGCATTATTGAGCACGATTCACTCAACTAAATGCCGCCATAATGAGATCGTCATTTCAGCGGAACTTTGCTCCCTTTCTAAAGGAACATAGGTTACAAGATCGTTCCTCCCTTCATGAAGGAATATATAAACCCTTTTACTTTTCTAAGAGTGTGCTTTCTTTCTCTTTTTATTTCCAGATTGCTCACGTGATTCGGGAGATTCGTCATTTCCAGCAGACTCCGTACAAGATTGAGATGATCCCTAAGGTAACGGAGCAGTTCACCTATTCCGACACCCACCATCCTTTCGCAGAACACTCCCGTCACTGACAGCTAAACGAAGGGCATAGGTGGTTATGGTCAAGGCTTCTTGCTAAGTGGTTCGCACTTGGAATTCATATCGGCTCATATGCAGCGATAGAGAGTTCTAGGGGACCGTTATCGCACATCCCATACGGTACGATATGGGCCCTCCCATACCAACTGCGCACGTGCGAGTCTTCTGCGGTAGCGCATGCGCAGTTTGTACCGGAGGGCCCATCGTACCGTATCGGATGTGCAACAAAAGGTTCCCTAAAACTCTTTATTATGATTGGCCGCGGAGCGATAAGAAGATTATCAGGATTCGCCATGCTCTTTGTCTCTTAAAAGGGGCGGCGCAACATATTTCGTGCTTCCCCTAAATGCTGCATAAAATTAAGCCTCTATGCTCATGACCTAAGAAAGATTTTTTTTTTTCCTGCAAGAACATTTTTAAAACAAGAACGATTGGTGTTTACCTCCTCGGCTCGCAGCCAGAACAAGCGGCCACGATATCTAATGCCGATTATATGCTGCCAGCATTCGTCATAGCTACGGGCCGGGGTTGGCAAAGCACGTGGCAGGCAATGAGTTCCAGACGTTCTTCGGGTTCGGCTGCTCCCGTCATTGCAGCGATTCGACACGAGCCATTACCCGAATGTTTGTCGAGGCACTGGTTGTCGCGAGCCCAAGACGAGTGTTCCAACCTACGAGCTGCATTTGAACCTTGTCGTCATAAGGTAATCCCCGTGACCACAACAATGCGATCCCCGTTAGTGCGTCTTAAAGTTTTGCGAATGAGAGGCTGGAAGAACAATTCCGCTTTTATAAGCGAGATTCCACCACGACAAAGGCGCTCGCTGGTCAATGGCGTTACGTTCGAATGTTCTTGGGTTACACTAATACCAGTAAGGTTCTACAAAGTGAGAGACATTCTAACCCAATAGTGTTGCACGGCTCCTTTAAGCCACGACATCAAAAACGATGGGCCTCCCAGCAGACCTGAGAACGCCTCTCCAATGTCGCAGGTGTTCAACTACCTTCTGGACCCGGGACGGCTCATGCCAGACGAAGAACTCTACCGCCTGAGCCTGTGCCTCGAACCCCGCCTCTCTCGCCTAGGCACCAAGGTCACGGCACCGCCCTTCGTACCTTCTTACGCGTCCGCAACCACGACTTCGTCGTGAGAGAACAGCCCCCCACCCCCAACAACAACCACCCCACCTCCCAACGCGCCCCCAGATCGCTCATCTCGAGCCGAGGACATTGCTTCCACCCTGCCACGCTCCACCCAGAACTGGTTAGTGCTCACCTTAACGGACCCCACGGACTCAAAGACTTCAGCATCATCCTCAAGCACGTTGGTGTCCCGGGTGTAAGCGACAGGCTCTTCAAGCTCTCTGCCACTTACCTCCTGGCAGGGGCCGGAGGTCTACCGCCGGCAGTTCCAACAAGGACGTGTCACCCGCTTGACACGGTCGGCCCCTAGGGGTCTCGGGGACCGGTGACCGTACTATTTCACCTTTTCGAGTCCCGCAACCCGTAGGTTAACGCCCGGAGTTTAAAACCCTGTGGCAAAAAGAAAAACCAATCTCACCGAGGAACTATGCCTTCGACACAGTTGCTGTCCAACTTCCCGTAGACAAGGGTCAGACAAACGTCTATTGTTGTTGTTGGAGACGGAACTAGGGCATCGATGACCCTCCTGTCCCACCGAAGCAAGTGACGAGTGATCTAGGAGCAACCATGTTGAACCGCAAAAAAAAAGGCTGAGACTTTTGTTAAAGTCAGCGCCAAAAATATCCGTTTTAGCCACTCACGCCGACATCCCGTAGCCAAACGTAAACGACCATCCGAATTACAATAGTAGTAGGCGCAGCAGGACTTGACCTCCTTTCAAGGTTCAATTCAGTCCTCGTGCGGAGAACCGCGGCAAAACCGTTGAAGGCGAGACAAAGAGAAACGAAAAACGTCGTGGAAGCGAAACGAAAAGTTGAGCGTTTGAATACTGTCCTACACAAGCTATAGCCACCCAAATTTCCCGTACCGAGTTCCCACACTCGATTCACGAGCCACGGCTCTATAGTCTCGCCGCCGAGAGAACCAAAAGCAATTAGTAGTCGATAGATAAGTATGGTCTAGAAAGAAAAGATAACCCTTCCTCCCTCAAAGCGCAAAACAAGCAGAATCGTTTGTTTGTTTGTTTTTATCACTTTTTGCTTTGCACTTTCCCGTTGCAGTTTTAATGTTACAAAAGAAGAAAAAAATGAAAAATATGCTACGCCAGTTCTATCTCCTGTTTGCGCCGTCGCTAACAGTCTATGTACATAAAGCAAGCAGTAGCTGCAAAATGATCAAAGGAAGGAAGGAACGGTTTATGTCCACACTCGTAAGCTTGGACAAAAACCAGAAGCCGAACTACTCTTTGTTGTCTGTTGGAAAGCCTGCAAAGTATATATAAGGAATGTTTCCGGGGACATAGGGGTATGAGACCGTTCTTAAGATCCTCTCAGATACACGCCGAGAGCGCTATCGAGAATGATAGCAAATTGCTCGATCAGTTTGTTTGTCTGTTGATCCCCCAGTAGGTAGCTTATAACCCGTTAAAAAAAAAAGCATTACCAAGCCTATTTAGCGTTGTCGTTGGTTGTTAATAAAACAAGACTACATTCAAACAGAGGAAAGACTTCGGCGGTGGACGGACAAACGCTCCTCGACGAGCACAAGCAGAGCCGTGCAAAAACGACACAGTGAACATAGTTTGCACTCTAGTGGGTCGTTTCATGAGGACCAGACTTTAAAGTAAAACAAAACTAGTTGAAAACGGGGAATGTCACGAGGGCATCGAAAATCGTTAGATTCGGTGATCCTTACGTATCGCAAAGTACCATACACTCGTGGGAAGCACCGCGCAGGCGAAGTTCACGCACTTGCGACTGCTTGCGACCCAGTGCGTTAACGCCTCTCGTGATCTCGTACGAGAGATCACACAACTTCAGCACCCGAAAACTGATTGCTCGACCTGCCGACCCGGTGGATTCAGCTTGGCTTGATTTCGCCTTTTTATCGCGGAACGCATCTACATTCGGCGCTGAAATCAGCACTAACTAAGCGACAGCTGGTCAAGTAGGGAAGCGATAACAAAAATTTCACAGCCGCTGAAACCTCAATAATGGTTTAGCACTCTTCTGATAGACAGCACTGCAGGCCTTGCAAGCCACGCGCTCGTAGGCCTAGACTTTTTCATATCTTCGCGAATGTATATCTCATATCTCAAATACTGAAAAACCTTAGCTTAGTGAGATGCAGTTCAAGGGCAACATCGTAGATGGCGCCAGCATATTCTCTCGTCGCTAAGAGATCACAAGAACTCGGTCGTAAGCAAACGCAAGTGCGTGAACCAGACTTCAAGGCTGCTTTCGAAGAACATCACATCCCCGTACAACGACAGGACTTAATCAAAGTCGTTCAGGAGTCGTCCGCCGGACCGACTTCGCACGCAGACGACGGGACGGCACGCTGCGCGAGGTGGAGCCATCGACACCGATGTTGTTGTCGATGCCGCTAAAGGCAACCGGAGAGATAAGAGGCGCGTAGTCCTAACGAAGGAACCCAATCCGTGCAGAGGTCTAACGTGAACAGTACAGGCTACACAACGCTCACAATTCTTTTTTTTTTTTTCCTTTCTTCGAGTTGGCACTTGTGGCAGCAAAAGTGCGCGGTCTGAGAACACATCATGAGGGCGCGCACTACTACAAGAACTAGATGACAGGCCGAGATGCTGCTCGCTGGCAAAGTCCGCACTCGGAAGAAATCCGCCATGGAAGGCGCTAAGTAAGCACGTACCCAACACGAGATTTGAGCAGTGTTTTTAAGCACGTTCCGAGTGTCGCTCAACGAAGAGCTGATGTCACAAGCTTGTTCTGCATCCAATAGTCATTTGTCTTCTTGGCACATGTTTGTTACCCATTTCGCAGTGAAAGCGTGCGGTAATAGTGCGGAAGTTGTAGCAATGAATACCGCATCAACTGCAATCCAGTATGCGAGTTCGTCACAATAGAGCTTTTTCAAAAGAGTTCTACTCGTGCACGGGCCGCAGAGGAGAATGCCCGGAACTACTTTCGGTGACAAGAACAGGAGTTGCACTACATCTCTTGCTGCCTCGGCAAGTCGTCTCAGGACCCGGAAGGTGCAGAAGAGGTAGCGCAACCCCTCTTCCCGACGCCAAAAAGTAGTTCTAGTGTTTGCCGCTTGGTGTCGACTTCACGGGGAAAAGGTCCACTGAAAGCGATGGAAACAGCTGTCAGCTGATCTGCTGAATGGGCAGAAAATACCATGGCGGGTTTCTTCCGACCAAGTTGCGTAAACCATGTATCTAACGTCGCGCACGAGACACATCGAGATACTTCACACGGGCAGCTCTCGGTCTCTACATGTACATAACCACAAATACACACACGTGCACACGAAACTTGTGAGATCCTCACCCTCCCTCATCAACCCCCCCCCCCTTTCCCCGGATTCACTCTCTTATCCTTCACTGTTATCACTTTTTTCCTCGGATCATCCAGAATGCAACTTTCCAAGCAATGCATAAATTTTCATCTGCTGCCAACCGAAGAAGAAAGAAATGGCACCCTGTACATAAATAACATTCACACATCTCCGGGTTTGCGGACTAGCTAGTTAGCTATGAAAAAAGGTGCATCGTGATTACTTACGTTAGTACGCCGGTTAAAGAAAGCTTTTAGAGTGGATGTTGGTAATTGGTTTCAGTCGATGTAAAGCTGGAAGTGAATAACTTTGGTCACATGAAACCTGTCGATTTCTTCTCGTGTATGTAGAATACTAAAAACAAACCTTAAAATCTGCCAAACTTACGAGAGTTGGTCGCAGGACTCCTGACCATGTTTATGGTTCAAGGATCCATATTTAAAACAATGCACCAACAAAAGTATCTGGTAATTAACTGGCCTATTACCTTAAATTGTGTTGTTTTTCCCGCTACTCTAAAAACCTTGCGGCACTAAATTTGTTTCCACTGCAGCTGTTGAGGTACCCTTAATAAATGAGTATAGTCCGTTGCAACTCAAGAACGATGGGCGGGGATAAGACGGGCCGGGGAGGAGGAAGCAGACGGAACGCTAAAGTGAGAAGGAGGTTTCCCCCCCCCCCCCCCCTCTTCTGCAGCGTTCCGTCTGCTTCCTCCTCCCCGGCCCGTCTTACCCCCGCCCTTCGTTCTTGAGTTGCAACGGACTATAGTTTGCATACACATAAGATAAATATAAAAGACCGTAACAAAAATGTGAACACATTTCAAAATTAAGTATTTTTCAATTCGCTTGTTGAACAGCATAGTTGGCCTTTTTCTATCGAAAATCCAAATCCGCTGATCACTGTACATGTAACAATTTCTTTCAGAAAAATCTCAATAGAATTGAATGTACAATTTAGGGTCATCCCCAACATCTGCATTAAATTAAGGAAAAAACACCATGTAACACATGTCTTTACCAGCTGTGATGGAGAGTTCAAACCCAATATTCAAAACCAAATGTGGATTCTTGTGATAGGATGACTACTTTTTAGAGCTTGGCAAGTAATGTAATGCTACATTACTGTACACCAAAGCACCTTGGCATGACACTAAAACTTGGACCAGTTCTAACTAGGCAACAGACATTTTGCAGAGGGTGACACATTTACACCGAATCGTCTCTGATCACGTGAAGAAATGACATGCTTTTAAATATGTGCCTTGTCACAGTCTACTGTTGTGCTTCTTGAGGTTCTACTCTTAACAAAAAACTAAACACATTTGTCTCAGAGGCCTATTTTTCTCAAGTTCTAATGTGTGCAAGCCTCATTCTTATTGTCTAAAGCCAAATGAACCTGGCTTTAGAATAACAGAAAAGCTTTACAGAATTTCTGTTGTAACATAAAATGTTATGCCCTCAAAGTTTAATAGATGCAGTATTACTTGTTGCAACCTAGCTCAAGTATGAAGTCAAGGTGTGGCATTTTCACCATCATATCAAGCAATTATACTGACAGTAAGGGTCACACAACAGTATCACTAAAGGTTCATGTTCAGAAAGAAAATGTCAGCTGGCAGATAATTAAGTGTTCTTGGTTAAGTTGAATTTCACACCACAGAAAAGTGTAATATTAAAACACACTAAGGATATACTACAGCCATTTTGCTTTCTCTGGTTCTCAAAAACATTGATCAGTATGCCCCAAAATTTACATTCTAGCTACGAAAAAAACAATTATCATGAGAAACTGCCATAAATGGTTTTTGGGAAACATTTTACCGTTGAGTTTCTAGACCATGTTTGAAATGCTCGCCAAAGGTAGATCTTTGCTTTCTAAAGTTATGTGCCACAAAGAGCACACATGTGTGCTTTGAAGTTGCCATAATTTATACGTTGCCAGCATCAGCAAAATCTAGGAAATCACAAGATGGCTGCGTTGAAACTCATTTTGTAATTTTGAAGAAAAAAGTTAGTAAGTTGGGTGGTTTGGATCAGAATGTTCCACTAAAACAATGATTCCGCGTGCAGTCTTCTCCAGCACTAATAATTTGAGCATAAGATTGCTGCGATAAAACAAAAATGCATTAAAAGGAAAGTTACAAACGCTAGCTACGAGATGCAAAACACAAACCTGCATTCCAATCAGCCTCCGTACTTAATAAAACCCGGAGGCGAAGAAACAAAGAAAGGACAACCATAACAATGTCACACATTGAGACGGTGTTGTCCCCTTTTTGTTCTTTCGATTCTGGAGTTTATTCAGCATGATCATTCACCAGCTCACCTGCGCACAAACTCTAATGTCAGAATTCCTCCACTCTTTCACGCTCTCAGCAGAGCAGTCGAAACCAGCCTGGGACAGACCATTCTAGATGCACTGCGAACTGCCCAGGCATCCCACGCCCTAGGCACCCTTCGCATAAGACGCAAAAGTATGCGCACCAAATGGTGACGGAAAGCGCGACACAAATCACGCAAGATTCGGCACGCTGCAGCAAAACCAAGCTGCGAAGTGCAGGCCATCAAAACCATCTCACTTCAGCTAGTGATTCAGCATTCCCCTCTACACTGCATTCCCGTCTCTCCTAAACTAAATGGTGGACTTCTAGAGAGGCAACATAAGGCCGCAAAATCTGTATAACGACCTACCTTATGCACCCTCAACCCACAATAGCTAGGTGAACCTGAAACTATTCAGAATCTAACCCCGTCAGAAGTTAAAGTTTGGAGGCGACTTGGAAAGAATGTCGCAAGCGTAACCTAAGGTCAGTTTCCCGGCCAACAGTTCCTGTGAAATGTATAACTACTCCCAAAAACCGTCTACAGAATACCCGAAACCTACAGACACGTGGCTGCACCCGTGCGAGACTTTTCTTTCCCTTCGTGTAATAAACAGCCCCGTACAACACTCAGAATCACGCCAACATGCAGCATTCCTACTTCTTGAAACCAACCGTGTGCCTGCACTTCGACTCTGTAACAGACCCCGCTGCATAACTGTTACGATACTCAATAGCTAGAGATTACTGCAAAGAAACTAGTAGGCTCCTCCATATCCCATAAAGAACTCCCTGGGCCATACATTCCGATGGCCCGGCTCTCTCTCCCCCACACCTCGCAACCGGGTGAGAGACGAAAGCACTACACGCACAGACACAGACAGGACACTACAGCTACGGCTACAATTACCGTAATCGCAGGAGCACGCAAAATGGTAGACAAGACTACAACTAACGAAAGCGGCCAACGAGAGCCGGATGCGTTAGGAGATGCGACAGCTGTTTTTTGTTTCTTTTTTTTCTTCGTCGTTTCGTTCGTCGGAACGAGGAGTCGCTGACGCGCATTTGGAGACCCCCCTCCGCATATATAATAAACCTTCTCTTCAACGTTGCTGTGCAAGTCAACCTAGCAGAGTCTTAGCACCCTGCCCGTCTTGAAACTAGCATCTTCTCTGTCTGTGTGCGCTTGTATGCACTTTTCGTGTGTCGACCAGTTTTATTTATTTTTTCTTTTACTTTTTTTTTTTGTGTAGTGCCGCCGATTACTAAAACCGTGCAGGTCATTCGACTTCTCTCGGCAGGAGAAGTGATTTGTAGGGTTGTTGCAGACCGCCTTCCGAACAGCTTTTCGTTCTGTTACCCGTTCTCTCCGGTTCCGAGATAAAAATATGTTCTGTGCTGTTTCGATGCTCTCAAACGGATAGTTTCCGTGCACAACCTCACTCCCCCTCACCTTGCTTTCGTTTTTATATTGTTGTTTCGGTTACTCCATGCCGAAAAATGTCCACACAAGGTTGGTACGTCAACTTCCCCTCCCAGTCAAAACCTTGAGCTGCTCCATTCTAAGTTACAACCGTGCGCCCGCGCGCATGCGGTTGTTCCTCCTGAGTACAAAAGCCACCAGCGTACAGCACTGGAACTGTGCTGCCCGCAGTACTTGTGTCCGTTGCATCGTGCGCTACATCCAAGAACATTAGACCGAGTATTACAAAAAGGCGATTCTTTGCAGCGAGCTCCGTTTTAACACTTTGTGCTTCTTTCAAGAATTGGTCAGTGCAGGAAGTGTTTGTTGGCATTTGTCACAGCCATATCATGAATTGTTGTTTTCTTTGTGCGGAAAGAATGCAAGGAAAACCTTAGTCACACATTTTCAAAGATGACTGATCAGCATTAAATATTCAAGCGCCGTTAGTATTCTGACATAGAGTGAAATTGATGGAGAAAGTTTTTAACGATTGATGTGATTTCTGATGCTAAAGTATGCCTTGGTCTGTTTGCCTTGTTTTGTTCTTCGCAGCTATAATCCAATTGGGATGCTTGGATTGTTACAGAGCAATAGGTGTAAAACGAAAGTAAAAAATGTTGCATAATTTCTAGAAGCCTGCCACCAATGTGAAGGACATTGCATGCGTCCAAACAACATTTTATATGGTCCCTTGAACTGTTTTTGCATTTTGCTCAGTGACTCCTTTTAATATGTACTTCTCCCCCCCCCCCCCCCCAAACAAAAAAAAAAGAATGAAAAGTGTTTATTTCCGTTCTTGCTTGTAAAACTGAAGAAACTTTGAAACATGGCCATAGATTTTGCCTGCCAAGAGCAACATTAGGTAACTCTTGGTATCAAAGAGCATTTATGAATCATTTTGTTTCTATGAACCAGATGATGCAGACAATTCTTGAATTCGAATTGAAAAGAAAACCCTCGCTTATTATAAGGTTCCATGTTCACTTTCAGAAAGTAAGCTCAAACGATTTCACGGATCTTTCTTGGTCGGCATGACAAGCCATGGTCCACGCACCACTATACTCTTGTTATACAGGGTGTCCCAGAAAGAATTTTACAGAGTTATCTTCACCGCAAGAATTAACTATGCATCGCCAGACGCTCAATCTCCGCCCGAATGTAGAGCAAGCGGTTCGAACCAAACGCCAAAGTTTCAGAACAAACTGTTATCTTATTCAAAAGCCATAAGTGAGTTCCCGAAATTTTCCTATGGGCAAATGCCGGCCAACAAAGCTATCGATAACATGGAGCCGAATGGCACGAGTTACCGAAAACAGGCGAGAAACGGGCCCTATTTTTCTATTAAAATTTCCAGAAAATCACGTATAATTTTTGTATTGAAATAAAGGCTAGTTCTGAAACCCTGGCATGTGGTTCTGACATCGAGGGCTGCATTCGGGCAGAGAATGAGTGTTCGGCGATGCATAGTTCATTTTTGCGACGAAAGCAACACTGTAAATATTTTGGGGAGACACGTTGTACTTTTGCCCATCGAGGCTCCTCTGTGTATCTCTTGATTTTATTTTTTTTTTTTTTTTTTTTTTTTTTTGTGGTTACGTGACAATCACGCCTCCATAGATCGGTCGATCCCTCCACCTTCCCGAGAAGACACCGGAACAAGCTGTGCCCAACCCAACCGACGAAAACAAAGAGAAGCCCACAATATAAAAAAAATGAAATGCACACATACATAACACTCTTGTTGATTGTATTTCCTTCTCTCCATAACTGTACATGCCATTGTCAAGCCACACCTTTGAAAAAAGTAAAAATTACTTTACTTCAAACGATGCAAAGTCGCGATGCCTCATTTCTGGTCGTGCAAGAGCTGCAGACGGCACATGCCATATGAGAGACGTTGAGAGTCTTCTGTTAACACGCTTGTGTGTTTTTCTTGCTCTAGTGTGTCAGTTTTCTGTATACTCTCGGAAAGTGTGCATGCCCTCTCCTATCATAGTCCCATGAGGCACTGATAGTGTTTTAAAAAAATAATAATACTAATAGTACGAGCAGTGACTGCCGCATATTTTAATTTCATTGCGTCACCAATGTTATAGCTGCATAAAGCATATATCACAAAGTCAACGCCTTCATTTCGTAGCCACATCAAAGGCCACCCCAAAGCAGAATGTGTCAGGCTTCTGACACAAAGATAGAGTCAAATTACTTAATTTTAAAGGCTAGCTCAATACAGAATGCATCACTGATTCGATGCAGAAAAGAAAGTTCACATATCATCAATCATACCGCCAAAATTCAAAAAAAAGAAAAAGCAGTCAAGGTTAATTTTAAAACTAGCCTAATCTTGCTGCAAAGATCCAGGCAGGTGAAGCTTTTCCAGAGCTTCAAGAAAACATAGGTCAAGTAGAAAGGAGATACAAAATTCCTTCCTTCCATGCACCTTTCCGGAAAATCCCACGACACCTGTCGACATTGCGCCATGCGGTGCACGGAATTGCGGGGCTGTTTCAAATCATGCCCGGGACTAATCGTACACTCTGGAAGCGGCGCACGACAGCTTTGAACACAACCAAAACAGAATGAGTGTGCAACAAAGACGACCTGTACTCAGTTTTGTTATCGTCGCGTATTCTTTATGCTTAGAACAGTGGTCTCCAAACCCCGGCCTTCAGGCCAGATACGGCCCGCGGCTTGCTGCAGTCCTTCCAATGAAACCCGGGTTCGCGGCCCGCTACCTGCACACCCACTGCTACCGACAGAAAATAATGTGCAGTAAAGACACCGCGCTGCAATGCCTTCCAACTGTGCAAACGAAGACACCAGAAACGCGAGAAATTGCATTGTAACGCGGGTCCTCTCGCCATAATATTAATTGAACGTTGTCATCATCACCGTCACAATTCTTAGTCCCCTGCTTCGTGTCTCTGTAACTATGTTAAAATTTATTTGCGATCTCATGATGTACATGGTACTATCACAACTATTGCATATTTTTTATCATTCTCATTAGCCTTCTTGCACTGGGCGAATGTGCCAAATTTACCATGCACTTTGATTTATGCCTGGTGAAGTTTCTTGGTCAACTCTCGTGCACGGTCATAGCTAAATATTAAATTTGAAAGTAAAGTATTGAAGCGCGTATTCCTCCATCTTAGGGTGCTGTTTTTAATACGCGCTCTTACAGTAATTCTTGTGTTCAAATGCTTATCTAGGATTGTTTCTTTAGTTTCTCCTCATTCATACCATTACCCTATTTCCCCGACCCCGACCCCCCCCCCCCGAGACTGCGACAGATCGCTAATCCCGCTCCTTAGCCAAAGAGTGTAGAGACCGCTGGTCTAGAATCATAAAATCCTAAATCGACACGAAAAGCCTCGTCGATTCATGAGTAATCCTTCAGTGAGACGGTCGTAATGCCTCAAGAAGACGCTGGGAGGCGCCGCATATTTCAGGAAAGGTTTGCTGCAGTCTTATCTCAAGCGAAGGAAAAACCGGCAGTCCCTGGTCACCCTTAAACGGACGCTGACAGGGCATTTACGCTCGCCAAGGTTTTTATTTGCACATGGCTTACGAGAGGCCCAGCCACCCAAAACACAATTTGCAACTCAAAATTCGGTTTTTACAGCGAAGCTGTTTATGGCTATGGTTCCGTGGATTTTTCGTGTGCGTCAACAAAAACTCGCCCGCCCTCTCTTTGTCGTCGTTCCAGACGCTTGCGTGCCTAGTTTCCTTCCGCTCTCCCGGGGTGGTGGTACCGTCGCGCGTGTCTACTTTCCGCCGGGTGGCGGTCCCGTCGCGCGTGTCTAGTTTCCTCCGGCTCCTCGGGGCGGCGATAGTTGGTACCTTTGTTCGAAATTCTGTGTCACATCTGTGTCGTACGCTAAACAGCTTCGCTGGTGATCCACCTTCACAGAGTGAAATGGCTCATGATTTTTTCCTCCTGAAAACCGCCGATCGAGAACTGGTCAGCTCGAGTCTCGCTCACTCTCTTTTCCGTGGTCACGTGTCGTTCTGACACACGTACCAAATATAATCAAAGTTGTGGGTCATCGAAGGCACACACTCAATGTGTAAAATATAAAAAATATATTAAACCCAATTTTGTGGCTTCAAAAAAACTGCAAATACGTTGATTAAAAAAAAGTTGCACAGTGTATTAGAAGTATGTGTACTGCGTAATTCTCAACATGGTGTCGTATCACTGGTGTCGCGGGCTGGACGGCTGGACGAAGCGAACTAAGCGATGGCGGCGGACCACGGGCGTGGAATTTCTACTTCAGAACTGTAGTTCGCGGGTCGGTACCGGCAAATCTGTCTAGCTTCGAAAGATACATTTTTTTTTACAAAGCAAAATAGTTTGGATCTATTCTGAACGACACGCCCGACCACCAAACTGATTCGTACGAAAACGTCGCCGAGTCGTCGCCCCATTCTCCTGGTTGAAGACATCGCTCGTCTTGCAAACACGAATTGGTAAGAACTTGAAAAACGCACAAACGTCAAGCACTAAGCGCTTGACATTTGGGCGTTCTTCGTCCGCCTCGCACAACCGAAGGAACGAAGGGAAAAAAATGTGTTCGGGTGCAGCCACATGATTTCTGGCAACACTCTCTTCTTCTACA
Source organism: Ixodes persulcatus (assembly GCA_013358835.2). Classification (NCBI taxonomy): domain Eukaryota; kingdom Metazoa; phylum Arthropoda; class Arachnida; order Ixodida; family Ixodidae; genus Ixodes; species Ixodes persulcatus. Next base: position 665,488 of record JABSTQ010011465.1, read on the forward strand.
TTTCACCCTTCTCTGCAGTTCACATGTCGCAGCCATTAACTCCGTGCTCATATATTGGTTTCGGTTTCGAGCAGTTGCGTTTTGTTTACTTTATTAAAAATATATGTGACTCTCTAGCAAAATATTGATAGACGTAGTCTTCTAGTACACCATATTAAATCGCTTGGAAAAAGAAACAAAGAAATATGGGGGCGGGGGGGGGGGGGGGGGGTAGTGTATTTTAAAGGGAAGCGGAAGAGGTCCTTGGTAAAAACAAGTTAGAGGTGAACTCTAGCGTATTTTTGTTCTGTGAATTTGAATGCCACAAACATTTGACCCGAACGTATAGACAGACGCGAGAAACACCGAATAACCAACTGCTGAGCGTGACGTCATACCCAGAGATTTCAACTGCCTCGCACTTGCCGCTTGTGAGGGAACACGCGCAGCGTTTTTGAATGCTCGGGTAAAGCGCGAGACACATGCGCGAAAAATCCATCCGATCCGACGTCCGATCCGGCAATACGACTGCCTGATCCGAAAAGTTTGGTCGCTTCAGAGGTCGGATCGGCGATCCGGCGTGCGTCCGACGTGCCAGATAGTCTCGCACGGCGGACGGACTGTCGGAAGCGTCCAGCCAATGACAAGCAAAGCTAGCGCGAACGTCGTTATGACGTGCTGGGTATGGCGGGACGAACAAAGAAACGGGACTGACCTGGGCGACGGGAACCCGGACGCGTGAATCCCGCTGACCCATTCGAGAAAGACTGGTCTGAGCAAAAAATGCACGCGCTAGCGAGAACAAGCTCGTAATTTCGCTCGTGCGAGCTGAACCGTCAATCTGGGACCAGAGATCTGTATTAGCCCCGAGAGCGAACACAAGCGTCGCTGTGGTCGGCCTTCCACGATTGGCAGAACGGTGACTATGACGTCAGAAAAGGATTTATCATCGAGGGAAATAAGAGGAATGAAAGAACTTTAATTTTGATGGTATTGGCAGTGTTCCTTTGAGAGCGCAATGGTTTCAAGCTTCCACCATGATATTTACAAACACCATCGAACTTGTTGTTTGCAAGGTAATGACGTCACAAGGGGGAACCATAAGAGGGCACCACCAAAAGTTCTCGCCGCTAATAGGAACGCGGATCTCCGCTGGAGCACTTGAATCTCTTGGGCGGAGCCGAACGGATCGTCGTGTCGCAAGCAAGGCCGGAAGCGTGTGTCTCAAACTGTCGCGTGCGGCAATTCTGAGCGGCGTTCGGACTGTCGGATCGGACGTCGGATCGGACGATTCTGCCGTCCTTGTGTCTCGCGCTTAAGGCATGCGGAAGGTGCGGAAATGTTAAGATCTCTGTATAATACGTCACCATTCTCCTCCCACCGAACGCGCCGAAAAGGAGGGGCTTGAGCGCTATTTTCAAAGTACTGTTGTGGCTACTTGGCGCACCTATCTGAAATATAATTTTGATATCCGTGATCCCAGAGACCAAACAAAAACAATTTAAATGTTTTGTTTTTTTGTTCTTAAATACTAAATTGTTTTAGTTTTCCTCTAACCTCTCCGTGCACCAGCGTGGGTCCGCGGTGCCGTGCAAATAGTGCTAGCCTTCCTGTACCGCACAAAAAAAAAAAAAAAACTGATGCACAATGTAGAAGCCAAGAACTTTGCTAATCACACATTTGAATTGAATGGCACATTTTACGCCTTTCTCTTTCTCCACAGCTATGGCAAGGGAAGCGCACTGCAAGCTCGCAGATGAGGATCGAGGTGAAGAACAGGCCAGCTCTATTAGTAGAACTAAGACCTTTTTTTTTACCTCAGCAGTTGCCCGACCGGCGGACAGAGAGCGCCGACGCACTCGTCGCCATGAGGCTGCTTTAGTTCCGTTGGTTTCGGCTTCAACGTGCACGCGGCTGTGCTGTTGATTTATGCAGTTTTTCCTTAATTCTGCGATACAAATGTTCCTCTCGTTGCACACATCCGAAGAAACAGTGGTACTGGCCCTCTCAGAGGATTACGAAGTGGTTTCGAGCCTAAATTGCGGGGTATTTTTACGAACACCTTCGATGCATCTTATTATATTTATTTATTTATTTATTTTGCTTAATGTGCCCACAAACAGCTCGAGGCCTTACTAGTGCGCACATTTTACAAATATTAAAAGAACAGATACAGACAAACAAACAAGCAAGACGTGATTTAGGAAAGATAAAAGGAAATAAATAAAACTACGGAGAACAATGGAGAACAACAGAGCACAGATGTTTGTCAAGTGGCCAACAATGCTCTTCTAAAATTTAAAAGGGGTGAAAACAATTCTAAATCACTCCTATCGCGATTATAAAGGAGCTGAAGGCGTGTCATTGGGGACTGGACACAAACTTTCTGCGGGTAGAAAAGAACTGAAAATCTGGTACGCTTTTGAGGAACACTGAAACATATCGCACTTAAGAGTAAAGGTGCGTCAATTGTAGCGTTCACTATCTTATACAAAAAAGTCATGTCTCGCGCTAATCTTCTTTTGTGCAAGGGTACCAGGTCAAGCAGATTAAGTAAGTATTCATACTCAAAATAGATGCGCCTCCCAACCCATCGATCGTAAACAATACGCACGAGACGACGCTGCACTTTCTCTAAAATACATGATTGAGTCGATCCAATGGTGTTCCATATGACTGAGCAGAACTCAAGTTTGGACAAAACAAGGGCGCGAAATAGATGAATCATGCTAGCGTAAGTGCGAAAATTCCGCGGCATTCGGGAAATAACGCCCAGGACCTGATAAGAATCATTCACAACTTTAGAAACATGCTCAGTAAACGAAAGGCGGGAATCAAACAGCACTCCCAGGTCACGAATAGTATCGGACCTCGCGATAGCTGAACTTAACATGGTATACGGATATTCAATGCAGCTTGTCTTACGGGTAAAGGAAACAACCTTGGTCTTACTGGGGTTAAGTACTAAATTATTTTTTAAGCACCAGTTTTGAACTGCCTGAACATGGATATGGTCAACAGCGAGACGACCACACTGATGTCCAGGAAAGATAACCATTGTCTACGATTCTACCCGATGACACTAGTTTCCAAAAAAAAATTAACCAATCACGAGACTGATACATTAATGTGAAGAAGCAACTAGCAATGTGCTGAATTGAGAGGAACAGATGAACTCGCGAGTTTACTACTTACTGTTTTGTTTTCGTCGACACCGAATTTTTAGTTACTTTCGCGCACTAAAAAAGTTGCGTACAACGCCGTACACAATTTATAAAAACAACAATATTGTCTCGGCCTGTTTTATTTTTAAAAAAATGAAGTACTCGAGAAATATTTCTGATTCGCCGTCTGAGCCATGGTCCCAAACGGAAGAAAAACTGAAAAAGTATTTATCAGCATGTGCCAACTTTCAGCTAACCGTCCATGTTAATAAATAATCCTACTGCACCTTACCGTCCATATTAATAAATAATCCTAAGCAGTTTTGGAATGTCACGAAAGGAAACAGTAAAACTCCAGTGTCATTGAAAGCCTATGATGGTAGTCTCATTGCTAGTGTGGATTGCGCTAATATTCTCAATGATGTAATTGTAAGTTGTTTCTCGGTTCCTTCAAGCTCTCTTACTTCCGACTGCATATCTTATGACTGCCAGTTAATGTATCCGCTAGCGCTTGATCCTGAAGGCATTGTTAAAATAATTGATTCCCTCAAACTTTCATCATCAGCAGGAATCTACGATGTTAATACAAAGTTCCTAAAGAACACGAAGATATAAACGTCAATTTCGCTCTCTGCTATATATGTATTCAATCCCTACAGTTCGGAGTTTTACCTGATGACTGGAAAGTCGCCAGGTGCTAAACATAGTCCTCTAAACTTTCGCCCTATATCATTGACCAGTGTCCCATGCAAAATTCTTGAGCATGTAATTTATTCCAATTTAGTAAATTTCTTAGAATCAAACTGCTTCTTTTGTCCATTTCAAGATGGTTTTCGGAAATCATTCTTCATTCTCATGCGAAACACAGCTTGCATCGTTCACACGACCTTCATACTATACTTGACCGGAGGTCAAGTATAGATTGCATCTTCTTAAATTTTTCAAAACTGTTTGATAAAGTGTCTCACAAACTACTTCTATTAAAACTCAGTAAACTAAATATCGACCCTAAAGTTCTCACCTGGATACATTCTTTCTTGACTAACCCAAATAACTGGTTACCATCAATGACTCTAATTCCACTTTAGTTTCTGTCCCTTCAGGAGTACCACAGGGTTCAGTCTTAGGACCTTTGCTATTCTTAATCTATATCAATGACTTACCATCTCATATTTCATCCAATATTTCACTATTCGCCGATGACTGCGTCCTATAGCGTGAAGTAACCAAAACCTTGAATCAAGACAGTTACAAAATAATATTAATGCAGTGTCACTTTGGTGCGAATCGTGGTCAATGCAATTAAACTCAACTAAACATAAATCTATGCGCATATTCAAATGTACAGCAGTACCTGCAGATTACAATGTTAAAGGAATTGCATTGCAGTCGGTCTCAGAGTATAAGTACCTTGGTGTACATATCACGTCTGATCTAACATAGAAACATCACATAGATAACGTTATTAACAATGCAAACCGCATGCTGGAATACTTGAAGAGAAACTTCTCATTGGCACCTCAATCATTAAAGGTGATACTGTACAAAACACTCGTACGACCAAAGCTAAAGTACGCATCATCTATTTGGGACCCTGGTCAATCTTCACTAATTGCATCACTTGAAGCCATACAAAACAGATCAGTACGTTTCATTTGCTCTACCATCGAACGGCAAGTATATCGTTAATGAAGGCTAACCCTTTACTTCCACATCTCTCAGTACGCAGAAAAATCGCTCGGTTAAGCCTATTTCACAAAACTTATTACACTAACATTACACTGCGAGAAAGGCTTTTTGAACTTTCTTTCTATGTTTCATCACGAGTCGATCATCAACATAAAGTTGGCATCCCTCATTCAAATTGCAATGCTTTTTACCATTCTTTTGTATCATGCACATCCCATGAAACGAACAACGTTCCGGCACCCGCTGTTTCAACTTGTTGACAGTGCTCTTTTCAAAAAGACGTTGATTAGTATCTTTACTTGATTTTGTTAATCATGATGTGTATCGATTTTCCCACGTGAGTTTTTCACTAGCGACTCATTGTTCCCCCACACCCCCTCTGTAATGCTTTATGCCCTGAGGGTAAATAAATGGAACTAAATGAAACCCCCGATAGCATTCAACGTGCGCACCGCTTGGGCGTCTTTCGAGCCAACGAATGCCGACCAATTAGTATTGTTAATTTTTTTTTTTTTTTTAAGGTAAGAGAGAAAATACTCACATTATGCTCTAGCCGAAGATCATCGAGCGTCTCGATCTGTGAAGATTTTTGTCCTGAGACGCGTCTTATCGGGAGAAAACTAAATCGAATTCGGTAAAATGCAATCTTCGGCTTTTCAGTTGAGATAAAACAGGCAGTGCATGGACAAGAAATGTTACATGTATGACGCTGTGTCGGATAGTGTTTATGAAACTCCTTTGACCAATAATACCTTTGTTGCCCCGGCCGTCAATGTCCGACCGACGAATGTATCGGGAGAAACCGCCCATTCATCATAGAAACTAGGAGGGGTAGTGGCGCACAAACTATGCGTAATGATTTGTCAGTGCTTTCTACTAACATTTGTATTATTATCAATAAACGAGATAAACTTAACTCTATTATTGACTTCACTGATGCTCATATTGCACTGCTAACTAAAACTTGATTACCGGCTAAGGTTCGGAACAGCGAAATATCTTATGGTGCAAAACGTTTCAAAGTGTACCGTTGTGATAGAGAGTCTAGAAGTGGAGGTGCTGTACTGATTGCTGTTGCTGAAGCTCTTTTCGTTAAAATTAGGAATGCACTTGCAGGACCTGCAATGTGCAGAAAGATGTCCCGCCGATGTTCCCTTAACAGACGCCGCGTGCTCCCTAGCTCGGTCGTTCACACACCGCCCCGTTTGTCCTATGTAGCACCTGCCACAGGAAAGTGGTATGTTGTACACAACGCCACTTTGGCACGGAGTGTACTGCGTCCTGTGAGCAGTTGTGCATTGCTTCTTTTCGTCATTTGTTTTTAGATTAGTTCTACGGCACATGGAGTAGGCCTTGTTCGGTGCCGAACAAGGAAGCAATGCACAACTGCTCACAGGACGCAGTACACTCCGTGCCAAAGTGGCGTTGTGTACAACATACCACTTTCCTGTGGCAGGTGCTACATAGGACAAACGGGGCGGTGTGTGAACGACCGAGCTAGGGAGCACGCGGCTTCTGTTAAGGGAACATCGGCGGGACATCTTTCTGCACATTGCAGGTCCTGCAAGTGCATTCCTAATTTTAACAATATTATGCTGAAGCTCTTAATTCATTTAGTGTACATTTAGCTTGTGATCTGGAAATTACTTGGGTGTGCGTGATAATGAATTTTAAAAAGCGCATTCTTGGTGTCTCTTGCCGAGTGTAACACTAGTTTTGTAGGCAAGCTACACAACGCTGTTAATGTTGCGATAACCCGTTTCCCGATTCCCCAACTTTGTCTTTTTGGCGATTTTAATTTTCTCAGTATCGCCTGGTTGGATCAACACCCCCCTTTGAATGTATCTTCATTAGAACGCAATGACTTCCTGATCATGTGTTTTGATGTCAACCTAAGTCAGCTAGCTAAACAGTCAACAAGAATTACAGCAGACTGTTCAAGTATACTTGATATAGTCTTAACTGACTGCCCTGATCTTGTCTCACCGATTTCTTATTTAACCGGTCTTAGCGACCACACAGTTCTGCACTTCTTTATCAATGTTCAAACCGTTAAACCCATATAAAACACAAAGGTAACATCGCCTGTAAAGCCAATTTTTCAGCTATTAATGATGAACTTCGTGCATTCATGGATATGTTTTTGCTATCATTTGACCAGCGGACGGTGCAATCCAACTGGAATTTATTTAAAGAAACCGTCGAAAAGCTTACTAACATGTAGTACATCTTGTGCCACATGATTAAATGTGACGCACAGTCACCGAGATATAACGTAACTCTAAAACGACTAGCAAATAAAAACAAACGTTTGTTCCGTGTGGCGAAAGGCTCGTCATGTTAGTCGTTGGGCAACCTACAAACTAGCTGCCTAAAGCTACAAAAATGCTGTTAGCCAGGCTAAACGTTTTTCCTACTACAACGTTACCATCATTACTAATAGAAAATCCGAAACAGTTTTGGAATACTGTAAACCGGAAAGAAATTTGTTCTGTATCGCTAAACGACAAGGACGCCATGGTGGTGACTAACTATGTTTGTGCTAGTTTATTTAATAACACGTTTTCTAAGGCCTTTTCTGCTCTTGGAAACCATCCTGATCCTGACTTCGAGTCAACTATCTCCAATGTTCCCAGTAAAAATTTATTCTGTAAATATAATTAAACTAATTGATTCTCTTAAGCTGTCCTCGTCTGCTGGTGCTGATGACATTAATTGCAAATTCCTTAAAGGGTAACTGCAAACAAAAAAAAAAGTGTTTTTAAACAGTCTAATTGGGACAAGCATGTCACAAAACAAAGATTCCGCGAAAAAAACAAATCTTTTTAGCAATCTTTACGCCACAGGACGTAATTTAGTCGGAGTCACAACCTCTCCACATTTAAAACTCCCGCTCTTTCGACGCGCGCGGAGTGGCTGATATACGTCACTCGGTGACGTATAGCAGCCACTTCGTGACGTATATTACCAACTTTGTGGCGCGCGATTTAAAACGGAGGAAAAAGCTGACTAAAATCAGTCTCGCGCAATAAATATTGCTGTAAAAAAAAAAACTTTTTTCGCAGAAAAATTGTTTTGTGACATGCTTCTCCCAATTAGGCTGTTTAAAAATTCACTTTTTTTTTTCTTTGCAGTTACCCTTTAAGAGCACTAAAATGCACTCCTCTATAATTCTGGCAAAACTCTTTCAGCAATCTTTAGATGTTTCATGTTTACCTGATGACTGGAAAGTGGGGAGGGTGGTGCCTCAACATAAGGGCGGGCATAAGCACTCACACAATAACCTCCGTCCAATATCTCTAAGGAACGTTCCCTGCAAAATTTTTAGAGCGTATTATTCACACGAATCTTGCCAACTTCCATGACTTGAACACCTTCTTTAAAACATGTCAGCACGGCTTTGGGAAATCATTCTTTTGCGAAGCGCAACTTTTATCTTTCACTCATAATCTGCATACCAATCTGGAGCGTGGGTCACAGGCGGACTGCGTATTCTTCGATTTTTCTAAAGCTTTCAATAAAGTCAGTCATCAATCATTGCTTTATAAACTAAGTAAATTTAATATTGAGTAAAACATACTGAATTTGATTGAGTGTTTTTTGCATCGTCGCTCACAATTTATAACAATCAATGGCTCTAATTCTTCTTTAACCCCCGTTAACTCAGGTGTTCCGCAAGGTGGTTCTAGACACATTACTCTTTCAGATATTTATTAACGATCTGCCAGCCTGCATCTCCTGTTTGTTGATTTGCCGATGATTGTGTAAGTTTACCGAAAAATATTAATCGATAATGACACTAGCCTTTTGCAGTCTGATCTAATCTGGATAGCTAAGTGGTGCCGCACATGGCTAATGGAAATAAACATCACCAAGTGAAAATCAATGCGCGTATCCCGTTGTAACACAGTTTCGTTTCGGTGCTTATTTTTTTGTCTTTACATGTTCAAAAGAGCAGTATCACATCGGACACACCAATATCTTGTTAAAAATACACGAAAATAAATTTTAAAACAAATTAAACGATTAGCAAAGAGCACCCGGTAGATGTCGCTAAAGCCTCATTTGTAATGACCGTCTAGGAACCTTGACAGGTAGTGACGATAACTGTCTCGCGACTAACCTGACGTCATCCCGACAGCTCTACGGCCAGCACAAGAGATGATGGGAGTCCCCACTGAACGGGACTCTTTTTTGTTTGTCTGAGACTTCGGTATTCTCCCTCTACAAGATTATAGAAGATTAACCCGTCACTCAAAATTCACACAAAAGCAGGTTTGCGGTTAGTTGCGGAGGCCCGATGGCTGGCGTGGTGCTTCGACCGTTTCGGTGGCTGGAACGGCTAGGGCATCCTGACGACGTCAGCCTCACCGCAGCATTGCTCATCCCGAGACAGACTACGTCACGAATGCGCCGGATGTGACGTGCTCTCCGAGCACTCGCCAGAGTGGTCTGTTTATAACGATAAATACAGCCATCAGGCTCAAAATACAAACGTGTGATAGTCATTTACGGATATTGTGGATCATAGTCAGCCTATTTCTGAAAACGACTGGTATATTTCAAATTCCGTTGAAGTATCCCTTTATATACATGCAGCTGGAATCCGCGCAAATGTAAAATACCTTGGTCTTCATATAACGTCTGACCTGTCATACAACATTCATATAGTGCACGTAATTAACAATGCTAACCGGATGCTCGGCTTTCTAAGGAGAAATTTCCATTCGGTTCCCTCATCCCTTAAGCTCCTTCTCTATAAATCACTGGTTCGATCGAAGCTCGAGTACGCAGCCTCCGTCTGGGATCCCGGCATGGAGTACCTTATTCAATCATTAGAATCAATTCAAAACAAACCTGCACGATTTTTTTTTTAACTATCATTGCACTTTTAGTGTAGCCTCTATGAAGCCATCATTATCTTTGCCTAATATTGCTTTTCGCAGACAACTCTCTCTCTCTCCTCTTTTTTATAAAATTTCCTATCATTCGTGCCTGCGTAAAACCTAACAGCCCAGTCATATATTTCCCGTCGACTAGATCACCAACATAAGGTTGGCTTCCTGCCTTGCAACACGAATGCATTTTTTTATTCGTTCATCCCTCGCACTTTTGTGGAATGGAACCACCTTCATTACCATACGGCAACATTACCTGACCCAACTGCTTCCAAAAATGCCCTGTCTTTCTTGTTGTTTTCGGATGTACCATGAGGAAAGACGACAAGTGTCCTTTAGCGTGCAGAACGATTCAAAAGAAGTCGCCACCTCTGAGGTTCCGGTACGTCCACCTGCCGCTGAGGCATGTCCTCGGCAGATGGGGATCGGCCACCTGCGCAATCACAGACTGCACCAGGGGCCCTATGTTACGCTTTTTGGACTCCCACGGCGACTAGAGAGAAGGAAGTGACGTCCACAACGCAGCAAACGCAGATTGGATGTTTTCTTCTGCGAAAATTCTTCATCAACGACTCTCACCCATCAACATCCAATCTGCGTTTGCTGCGTTGTTGACGTCACTTCCTTCTCCCTAGTTGCCATGGGAGTCCAAAAAGCGCAACATAGGGCCCCTGAGACCAACCCAACTAGACCGGCGCCTGGTTTACTCCCGCCAACTCCACCACCTAAAGGCGAGTGCACGAAAGTCCCTACATCCTCATCCTCAGCTTCGGAAATCAACATGGACATAGAATATTTGACCTCTGGGCAACGCCTCCAAGATTTGAGCAGCCCAGACAGTATGGACATGACTGACGATGAGGGCTTTATTGTGCAGCTGTCCAAGAAAGCCAAGAAACGTCGTCATGGGGCCCAATCAACGTCATCAAGCAACAGTAACATCATTTCCATTGAGTCTCCAGCACTTACTGTTATTTATATGCCCATAGATCAAACAAAGATAACAAAGCTGAACGAACTGAAACTCATCGAGCTGCTCGAATCACACGCGCCAGCGTCAGTAATTCAAATCCGTCCGAACTACCGACTCAACTTATTATGTGTTGACACTCGAAACTTGGCTGCATCCTCCTCGCTTCGGAAGGTGTCGTCGTCACTACTAGGAATCCCGGTTAGAGCATTCGAGCCACGGTCACCCGCTCAAGCAACAGGAGTTATCGAGGGAATAGACGCAACTATCAAGATTAACTCAAAAGACACCATAGCTCAGCTTAGACCGAGTGACAACACGCCGGTTAAATCTGCACGTCGCCTCGGTACGTCCGCATCTGTCGCAATAACATTCGCATCTGCAAAACTTCCAGACTACATATTCCTAGGACATGTCCGGCACAAAGTGGAAGTTTAAAAGAGTTGGTTCTGAAGGCTTTTAACGTGCCCAGGTATAAGTCATCTACATAATCAATCTGGCTCAGTGCTAACTCTGACTCATCTGTTTTATCCTTACACGCATTCGGTACGCCAATGGTAAAAATAGTCAAACCGTGTTACAAAATTAACTGCAGAAGTTGAGCACATTATGATTAGGGTGTGTAGTTTCCGGCTTTAACTGAAAAACACCGATAAATATCCGCCGGTATCGAAAAGAAAAAATCTGTTAAAACCGGAAAATGTCGGTTGTGGGATATATACGTGCATGGGACCGGACTTTTCATCGAACGCCGTTTCGTCGAACGCCGTTTCATCGAAGCCGTTTCATCGAATGCCGTTTCATCAAACGCCGTTTCATCGAACACCGTTTCATCGAAGCCGTTTTATCGAACGCCGTCTTATCGAACGCCAGGGTGGCATTCCCGCTTCCTGAAGCTGGTCGGAGGTGCCCATCAAGGGTTCTGGAAGTTTTTGACTTGTATCGCCGCAGAACATCAACTGACAGAAGACAAGCTGGAGGCGATGCTGAGTTCCCAAGAGCCTCCTCGCCAGAAAAGGCCATAGCGGCAAGAAATGAGAAGGTCCGCCTTTTTTATGAGAACCGACGGAGCATGGCTGTGAGGCACTTTTTGAGTTTTGAAACGGTGAATGGCTGTCGCACGAACACATGAACCCCCGAAAGTTTTCAAATAAAATTTGAAGTGACGTAGTACTTACTTTTGACTTCATTGAGTTTTAGAACAAAAAAAAAACGTTTCGTTGTGCTTCATAAATAGCACCTCAGCTTTAGCTACTGCAAGCCTCGGGCAGTAAAAAGGTATCAATAGAAAGACATGAGAGGCTAGGAGGCTCACATGGCTAAAGTTGTTGCGCCTGCGCAAAACCTAAGTCGTCTTCTGGCCTCCATGAGTTGGAGTGCGCTCTTACCGGGAGTGCGACTTTTTTTTTTTTTTTTTTGTTACAATACCCTCAGGGCCCATCGGGTAATACAGAGGGGGTGAACCGATAAGCACAATATGCGAAACAAACATAAAAATCGGTACAAATATCCTCATGGGTTACTTGCATCAAAATAAATTGTAGCAGGTGAATGACACGAAAATGCACTCGATCCGTGCATAAAAGAGCATCTTTCACACTTTTTATATAAAATACATTCGATGAAACGGCCGTCAGCGATTCGATGAAACGGCGTTCGATGTTACGGCGTTCGACGAAACGGCGTTCGATGAAATGTCCGGGAACCATACGTGCAAGCGGAGTTTTTTTTGTTTTCACTGAAAAAATCTTTTGTAAACCTTGTCAAACTCATTCTTTTTTTTTTTTAACGATCGTTGTTTCAGGTTTTTTAAGGTCTCTTAGTAATTGAGATGTTTTTTCTGTCAGTGCTGATTACATTGACCTTCAGTTTATGTGCCCAAAAGTTTGACCTCATTCGCCCTTTTGTAAATTGCCCCGCTGAAGGTTGCCCTCCTTCTTTGTGGACCCTAGTTGGGTGGTTTGAAGTGGCTTTCATGATGTGGGGATTCCTGTGATCTCCCTTCCCCGATGGCTGCGATAACGGCCGCGGGTCGGAACACTCGGCCTCCTTCGCCGTGAGCTCCGACCTGTTCGTGAAGTGTAGGAGAGCCGCCTGGCATGGGGGGCTCTCCTCCTCACTCTCTCCCGGGGGGACCTTTTTCCGTCCCCCCGCTCGGATGCGGATCACTGCTGACAGGCGAGGAGGTTTCGCCTCTTGTTTTCCCGCTTTCGGGAAAGGGACTCGTCCGGCGACCGCGAAAGAGATAGGACGTGTGTCGGCGACTTCTCCGATGCTTCCCCGGTCTTGGCTCTCCGGAACCCCGCGTCTGGCAGGTAAGGACCTTTTCTTACCTTGCCGGCGCGGGGGGCATTTTGGATGGGGACATTGTAGTTAATTTAGAAGAGTATGTTAATAAATGCTCTTGGACTCTGTCCTTATTCTGGTACGCGTGTCTTTCTCTTCCGCTATATTTGAGAGAGTGAGACAAGGTAGACGATCGTTGGCACCGACGGAGGTAGTTAATGGAACCGATCCGCGGTAATGTAGCCCTAAACGTCGTCTATAGTGCCGCGGAGATGTGGGGACCGCGCTACTAGGTTTGACGTCTCCTTTGAGCTATCGCCGCTGTTGAGACAACCCTTTGGTTACTCTATCGGTACCTGTGTTGGTAGCAATACCCCACATAAAATGGCGCCCAACGTGGGGCGCCAGAATATGTGGGATGGTCACGGGTGGTGGTAACCGAAGGGTTCAGCGGCGGTCTCGAATCAGGAGACGCCAAGCCTACTCCCACACCCCGCAGCTTTCTCTCGAGAACACCGCTACGGGCGGGTCCGAACGTCAGCCGCACAACTGATCGCTTCTCTAAAAAGGAGGAGCACGTACACATCGCGACACTGTTAGCGCGAACACGACATCGGCGCATTTTCGCATTTTCTTCTAAATAGTATTAGCCAGCACGAAATTTTATCGCTTACATTATAGAACTAAATGAGCTCTTTCCGTAGCAACAATAGCTTGGATGACATCCCTTTGTTTCAAAAAGAAAACCTGGAAAAACCGACGATCGCTTGTTCGCGCTAACAGTGTCGCGCTCTGTACCACAATAGGACTGGGTTCAACGGTGTTTATTGGAACACCAAAAGACACACTGTCCCAAAACCCCCGCGCCGACAAGGTCAGATGAAAGGCTCACCCTGTCGACACTGTCCCGAGAGCGAAGTCCAGAGCGGGCTAAGGAAGTCCTTCGCAACACGTCCGATCTCTATCGCATCCGCGGGAGGAGTCCCCCACGTTCCCGAAGTCGGGCACGCGCGTCGACCTCCTCCCCCCGCGGGCGTCGTCCTCACCCAAAACAACTAGGTTCCCGGATGAGCGGGGGGACGGAAAAAGGTCCCCCCGGGAGAGAGTGAGGAGGAGAGCCCCCCAAGCCAGGCGGCCCTCCTACGCTTCACGAACAGGTTGGAACTCACGGCAGCCAGGCCGAGCGTCCCGAACCACGGCCGTTATACCGGCCATCGGGGAAGGGCGACCAAACGGTCCCCACAATATTATCTGAATCAAAGCATACCCAGAAGCTCCATTCGCCAGACTGGCCAGTACTGTCCCTAGCCTCTTTGGACATTTTGGGACTTCACGCATTCTTGAAATTGCACGTCGTCAACAGGAAGAAGGAGGAGAGAATGTAGGACGGGTTTTCATTGACCTTAACTGCAAGGATGTCCTTCTCTTGCTTCCTGAAGGGGCAGCTGCGGTAGTAGGCAGGATGTGGTCCTAGGCAATTTGCGCAGTGTGCCTCAGCCTCGCAACTTTCAGACACGTGACCCTGATTTCCACACATGGCACATGTCTCCTTCCCGCGACAGCTACGTGATCCGTGGCCAAAACGCTGACAACGAAAACACCGCTGGGGATTCGAAATGTGCAGGCAGATGCGACAGTTGAGGTAACTGGCTTTGACCGTCTCCAAGGTGCATGTCTCACAAAAGTGAGGATAACATGTTTCGAGGGGATATTTTTGCCAATTTTGCGGAACACTATGCGTTCGACATCGATGATGCCCAGACGTTTTAGTCCCTCAAAAAGTTCTTCTTCACTGGTGTAAAGAAAGGCTTCTTTAGAGAGCTGACCCCTCTGAAAAAGCCTTTCTTTACGGATAGCATTTAGTGTACGGTGGGGGCTCACAGACACTTTCACGCCCACAATGGTGGTCAGTCTGAGAAGCGCTTCGCTTTGTTTTTCAGTGTTTACTTCAACAAGAAGGTCTTCCGAGTGTAGTTTCTTGGCCTTGTAAGAAAATCCAACAAGGTTTTCTAGCACTTTGGCGACAGTAAAGGGTGACATCTTTACTACAGGTTTTTCCTTGTCATGTGAGTGATTAACAAAAAACTGAATGTTTCGACAGTTTCTTTTTCAATGGTCTGTAGTTCAGGACATTGCCTCTTGGAGGTTCGTCTTGAACCGGGTTTAGAGTTTGCGGAAGCCATGGAAGGCGGAGGATGTTGAAAAACTGTGACGCACCACTCCCCACCGAGCCCAAAAAGGGAGTAGGGAGCACTCCATAACAAATGCGGCTTTGCCGGGTAGTCTACACTACTAGTGCTACCAAGTAACTATAACCGAGTGTGGGTCTAGATAAGAGAATTTACGACCACCCAAGGTTAGCCCTTGCCGCCAAAGGTGAAAAGAAAAGGGAGAAGGAAGGGAAAGAAGTGAAGGGATAGTTGAAGAAATGGCGACTCATCCTGGTCGGGCCAAGCCAGGACACCCGTATACGAGAAGCGGGGGCCAAAGTGGTGCATTGCCTCACCCAGGAGACCCCAAAGGGTCCAAACCTACCCTGAGCTCGGCTCAACCACCAAGATGCCCTTTTCCCCAGACATGGGAAAGACACGAACAGCCAGACGTGGCTGGACGACCCCGCCCGGCTCGGGGTCCAGGGTGGCGCCACTCACCAAACACCTGCTTTCACAGGTGCCCCCTGTGGGGTTGCCTTGCAGTAACAACTACAAAGACTTCAAACAAAACAAATGATGATATTTAGTTGAAGCTTCTAAGATGACAAAACCATTGGTGTATTTCAGGTTTGCCTCCGCTTTTCTTTCAAAATCAATGTTGTTTGCTTCCTGCAACAGGGCTAAGAAGCCACCGCTGCTACCGTCAGTTAAGGCAGTGAGCCCTACGATAAGTTTCGCCTTCCTTCGAAGAAGCTGAGACCACCCAGGGCAGTAGGCAACTATTGAAGACCATTTTTAAGCCTCAAGGAAGCCAGTCACAAAGAGGCAAACGAAGCAGTTCCACCCGGCACCCAATAGAAACCAGCGTCCCGCCACGCCACTTTTAGACATGCTTCAGGGTTGGGGCAGGGAAGTCAGCCGCTGGTGGCACGACCCCCTATCATCTGCGCCACCTTAGAAGTGTGAGCGTAGCAGACGCTACAAGAGCGAGCTCCCGACTTTAGACACCCTCCCCCTAAAACACAAACATCTGCAGTGCAAGCATGTTCGGGGTAACATGCACATGAATGTTGCTTCGCACATGAAGTGAAACAAACCGTAGACGAGTTCCGTCCAACAAGGCATGGTTTCTCTAACTTTCCGTTCTTGAAGAACCTCTCTCGATTGACGGCCAAGGAACCCTTCCTCATTCTCAGCATTGATACAACAAAGCAGTGCACAAGATTACAAGCCCTGTAAACAATAATTTACAATACTAGGAACCAATTGGCTCACAGTCATGCAACAGTGAGGGGTTCAGATGTGCTGAAGCGCTCAAAAAAGAAAAAAACAATTACGAAAGAGCAGAGACGGTCTGTGAAATTTGGAAGCTTGGACAGCCCAGAGGGTGCTGTTGAGAACCGTGGATTCCTAACAGCGTTAAAAATGAATCACCTTTTTTTTCTCTCTTTTGCGAAAATTAAGTAAATTTTATTTAAATCAGATTCACACAATTCAAATCGCTTCACCTAGAAAAAGAGTGTTTTTTGTAACTATAGTTGCGGACAAATTGAGAAGCATGGGGCAATCGCGGAACAACATTAGCTGCACAGCGATAACAAGGTGCTAAGAACTTGCCATGCCCTCCATTTCTTAATAAAAAAAAATGACTGTCAGATATGAATCTTTCTTGCTTGACCGTTTTTCGCTTTAAAGGGCAACTCCGCTTCATTTTTGATATTTAGAAAACTATGCAGCCCTCTTCAGTATCATATAGGAAGACCCCATGTCAAATATTACGATCTAATTCCGTCTATATATTTAATAAACTGGCCAGCAAACTTTCAAATGAGCCAAGTCGCCGAAATCTGCCAACTCTAGCGTGCGACGTGAGGCGCAATCGTCAGCGCAGTCAATGCGACGGAGTTGGAGCGGCCAACGATGAGCCACTACGTCAGAGGCATGTCTACGTCATTCTCACGTTTTGTTTGTTTTTACTTCTCAGAGCGAAATTGAACGATGACGTCATGAGTTTCTCCTCCCGGTGTTGGCTCGACGGCGTCCACGTAATCACCGTAACGCGGATGCGCTAGTTTGCGCTGCCCTGCGCGCTTATCGGTCTGTTTCTCCGCTCCCCTTCTCCTCTTTCATCTTCTCCCCTGCTCCCTCTCCCCCGGGCCGTCACCGTCCACGCCACCCGAAGCGACCTGCCCGCGTCGCGTGTCCTGTTCCTCGCCCCCACGAACGGCACAAGACCACGTGGTTCGACGTGACGTGGCCATGACTCTGACGACACGCGGCCAATGTTGCCTGACGCAACCGAAGTTTCGGTTTCGGTATCAGCTGATGTTTAAATTAAGATTACACAAATATTATTTCACATTTCGCGAATCCAAAGACGTAGAGCTGTTTAGTAGTGCTTTGTGAAATGGAATCACATGTAAACCTAAATTTTTCGGAATTGAGCGGAGTTGCCCTTTAAATACAAAATAAATGCCCATGGACAGCATAAAATGCTAAAATACAGTAAATCTAAAATATTTTCGGGACTGTTTTGGGGGAAAGTGCTTCATTTAAATTGTCAGAGTCAAGCTGGAAGTGATTAAATCACGATTTAAATTGTGATTTAAACCGCGATTTAAGTCAGTCATCTTGATTTTTTTTCTCCCCCCTGGTTCCTAGGAACCCAATTTGACAACGTGTACAATAAGGGGATGCTAAAAAACACAATGAGATACTAAGTGGCATTAAATTGTTGCGGAATTTAATCCACCTGTACAGCGCCAGATGACCCTTCGTTCCTTAAGGAGAAGGACTCGTTCTACATTCTCTTTGTTTTCTTTTTTTTGCCGCTCTTTGTCAGACCCCGGCCTTTACGGTTTTGCCGGTTCGCCTTGAACTTGCGGATGGCCCTCTGGTTCATCCACTCCGGGTGGGTCCCGTGTTCGTCCGTCATCGTCTTACGCCTGTACTTCCGCTTCTTGGGGGCATCGACGTCCATCGTCGCAGCTGCGTCATCTGTCGACAAAAAAAAGAGGGCAATGGGGGGGGGGGGGGGGGGTCAGCAAACTTTACATCAAAGTTCATAACTGATTCGAGCGGTAAACGCAAACGGCAGACCTAAACGACACACGAAGAAGCCTCACCCTTTCGTCTGCCGCCTATACTCAATTTCACTAGTCGAGTGCAGTGTTACCAAAAATGCAGGTGAGACAGTGTAACCTTGGCAGTTGGAAAGGAGGAATTCCCTTCTTCCCCGGACCCCTCCTCACTAATATTAGCCCGTCACTCAAAATTTGTACAAAAGCGGCTTCCCCCTTTCCCCTGCCCCTAGCTTCCATAGCACTGCACGACGCATCATGTGAGACAAAGTGTAGGGGGTGTTTCAGTGTGTCTACAAAATTGTGTCTTTCAAATTCCGCAACTTTTACAGGTCTTTCCTTAACTATTTTAAGTAACTTCCCTGACCGTTACAAAAAAAAAAAAAGAAAATGCAGAGGATGAGGTTGCGGGGGTTGTTCGGTCTGTTCTCGTTTAATCCAGTGAATCGGGTGGCGGTCTACGCTGCATGGTGATGCCTCGTGGAACTGTCACTCGGTGCAAAGGCTATCCACGTCACTGCCCCCGTGCCACACCCTCCCCCCGATTCATTGCGAGTCACTGCGCCACCGACGTCGGCAATTTTCCCCGACTTGACCAATTTTCTGGCTATTTCCCCGACTATTCCCAGAGTTTTCTACATGTTTTGCGATTCCCCGACAATTCCAGGTTTTTTAGACTGGAAAACACCTGTGTTTGCAAGAAAAGTAGAACTTGTTTTTTATACGGTTCAAATAAGCTACACAGTAAGAGCGCTCAGGCTTTGTGCACACGCAATATGACCAGTGTGACAACGACGCCGCAGAGCCAGGACTGAACATTTCGATGTGGAGACTAGGATGGCGTAAAGCAAGGCCTGCAAACACGATTTCATCGATAAAAGCGTCCAAGAAGGGCCTCTTAATTTTGACTCGGAAGACCCAACTAAGCTCTGAAATTTTGGCACCTGGCGCCAACCGCTAAGGTTTGAGCAGTGACTGGGCGCACCCTGTTATGCAAGATAACTTCTGTGGTGCAAAAAGAACACAATTTGCTCCTCTCACACAAATTCTGATGTTTCATTTCCACAGAATTTACAAAAAAAAAAAAGTCGGGCACAATCAAATTATAATAGTCGCGACAAAAACCATTAAATGTTGTCCAAGGAACAAGACTCCGAACTTAGCCCACAAGGACATCAAAAGGTGGCATTAACGACCTGGCCCCAAAAATTTTTAAAATGCCTGCATTACCTCGGCACACTTTTGTTTTTGTTGGGCACAGAGATTAACTAGACTTAGCTCTCTAAAGATGGCCCCTAAGAAAAGGCATTACCCCCACAACATTCAATGGACAAAGCTTATAGCAAAGCAGCAGTGTTTTCTAGCTCCGATCTAAACTGGAACTCCCATATCGATCGTGTATTTCAAAAAGGATTTCAAAAACTGTGGATGATCAGAAGAAAGCTAGATCATGCGAGTCCAGAAGTAAAATTAATGGCTTTTAAATGTCTGATTTTACCAACCATTGACTATGGGAGCCATTTACCACTAGAAATGGTCATATTCTAGACAGACTACAAAACAAAGCAGTGCGATTTATAATCAATAGTTGCAAATCAACCCACTCTGCCTCCGCACTCAGGTCCCGAGCAAACCTATGCAGTGTTCAAACCAGGTTGGCTATAAGCAAAATGAAACTTTTTTTGAGATTTTGAGTAGATGTCGCAGAATAAATGTTTCAAAATACGTAACAACTCCCGAACCTATGCAGCATAGAACAAAACATAATCGCTATATTCAACCATATTGGTGCTCAACAGATCGTGTTAAGTACTCCTTTTTTGTTCGGTGTATAGATGGATGGAACAAGCTACCCGCACGTGTTGTCAATTCCGAAGATCTCATGTCATTCGCAAAGGAACTAGAGTTTGTGTATGCATGTAATTAATACCTTTTTATTCATAGTTTTTTGTGTGTATGTAATTATGACCTTTTGTTTATGTTTGCTATTTGTACCACTCCTGCCCTGGCCTAACGACTGGCAGTAAAGATAGATAAATAAATAAATAAATAACGAAACCAAACAGAAAGGAAGGCTAAGCGTCAAAAATATGCTGATAAAGTCGATTCCACTTTACCAACACAACCGTCGAGGGAACTGCCAAACATTCACATCTCATAAACGCACCACCCAATGCTTACACCAATGATCGCCTTAAATTAATCTTCGGACAAACGTCTCGTGTAACATATGAAAGAAATACTATATTCCTTGTTTAATTATGAGGAGGTGAAAGGGGGTCAATTTGCGTTTTCTGGGAGATTTTCCTAATCTCAGGAACCTCGTAATTAATGCAGAATGTGTTGTTTTATCAGCTGATTTTCACGGAGTACTGTAACCATGGCTGTAACGAAGAAGCCGACACCGAAAAGCGCTACGCCCCCGGAGGGAACCCTAAAAAAAGACTTCAACTTGCCAGCAGGACTTGAACTCATTACCTCAAGACTGTGAGCCAAGTGTTTTGAGGAATGAGCTATCCCAGGTTGGCGCTCATTTGCGTGGCCAACGAAGGTGCGGTCGTGTGTTTAAGGCCTCACCCCGAGCCGTATGTACTGGGAGAGTTTGGCTTTCTTTTGAAGATGCCGACAAAAAGCAGTGTTCATCCTACTTCCAAGACATGCCGTCTCATGACCCAGGCGCTGGAATCGGAACAAAGTTGCCTACCCATTTTGGAAGCCTCAGTAAAGGGCTTCCAACAGGGGTGGGTTATTTCATTCCAATGCCTCGAAGGGAATTTGCCAGTTCGTGAACAAATATGGAATGATTTCAGGGACGACAGATGTCATGCCTGTTAAGCCAAGAACGAGTGTGTAAACAAACGGGACAGAGAATGCCGGGCAGCCCTTGTGGCCTGCCTACAGCCGCTACAGCAGCCAGAAGGGTGGGATGCATTCATTTTACGTCTGTCTTTTGTTTCCATTACACTGTCGGCTATCTGTTCCATTCCTGTCACGCACGCGTGCCCTTCTGTCTAACAGCGTTTTCGAAAAGAAGGCGATAGGTTTGTGATGTCGGGTTTTTTAGGTGTTCACGCAGAAACAAACAAGAAAAACCAGCCAATGTGTGCCGGTACAGACTCTTCGAGACTCCAGGGAAATCAATGGCACCTGGGGCTAGAACGGAAAGCTGCGGCGGCAGGTTCCTTCGTCAGATTTCTTGAGCAAATCGGATGTTCACGGCGCCCGGCAGTTTAAGGACGAAGTCGCAAAAGTAGGTTTGAAAACGTGCGACGAAAGTCGCCACTAAACCGGCGAACCAGTCGCATCTGCAAAAACCGGCTCTGCCGGTCAAAAAAGGCCAAGTTTCCCAGGGGGTTTCTTTTTTGGGACTAATGCCTGGGTTTGCTTGCAGAGCCACTGTCAAAACGAAAACGACAGGACACCCCTGCCCCCAGCACGTGCTCTGTGCATTCGGCCGGGCTTCGGTTGCAAACGTGTGCTCCAGGCGCACAGACGCCGAAGATTTGTCGGGTAGGAAGCCTGCTCTGGAGGCGAAACAACTGAAGCTCCTCCCTCCCGTTCTTGCCCTGTCAATGGCTATAGGTGACTGATGAAGCCATTAAAAAATTATATCAAAATCGCTGCCGATTCTTGACGAACTTTGTCAGCATTTAGCGCGGGAGTTGCGACTCGGCGACGGAACTTTGACCCCGTAATGATCCGTGTGCCTTTGTTTTCAGAGAGCCAGTCTGTTCTCCAAGACGCAGGCAGGTTTCAAATGCAGCCACCGCAGCCTCCCTCGACTGCCGCCTACTACGGTCCGCATACTGCTGCCTTCGAAGATCCGATCTTTCCTCCCGGGTGCCGGCGGTTTTGCGCAAACAGTGTCGTCGCGCACGTTGTGCAACCACCACGCCCGCTCGATCCTCTTCTCTCCCGCTACTGCGGAACATCATTGGAAGCGTGCCGGAAGGCTCTCTCCTCTTGTAAGAGGAAAGGTGGACGTAACGAGCAAACGAACTGAGCGAAAGAGCATGGTGAGAACCGTGCCACGGCGCCACAAAACCAGTTTGGTCCAGTTAAAGCCACGACCGTCTAAACAAAAGATGGCTGCCTGCGCCAGGGCAATAAATGCCAAAGCATTTAAAATCATACTATAATCAGAGTGGTCGGTGGGCGGTACAATGGGCAGGCATGGTACCGCAAGCCCATCACTATTAAGGCTGGCTCACACATTTGTATTTGACCGTTACCGACCATACGAGTCTGCTCACGATGTGACATACTGGCGCCGTCTGTCGGGTAGTCCCGGAACAATGGCAATCTGTGCATGCTTCCTAATTATGTACATTACGCTTTTGCCACGAACTTGAAATATTTTTGACAATGTTACGAGTGACCATGCCTCATAGATAGTATGTAGATTTGATCTCGCAAAAACTGCAAAACCTTCAGTATGCCAGAAGTTTTCCAGGGCTGCCCGACAGACAGCACCAGTGTCTTCTCTTACCGTAAACAGCACAAGTGGTCGTAACGGACTCGGTCGTAAAGCACTCAGTCGTAACTAGAGATGCCACAAACTTTTTTCGAACCTAAGGTTCAAAGGTCAAACCAGGGGGTTCGAAAGGATCGAGAAGTTTCGCTTTCGCTAACTTTTTGCGTTTATAAATTGTATTATTTCGAGTTTCCGAACTTCGTATATTTGAAAATTAGATTATTTCGCATTAAGAAATTCGCTATTAACAAGCTTTTGAACTTACTAAATTAAAAAATTCAATGATTTTCAAATTTTCGCATTTGCTTCTTGTAAAGTTTGAAAAGTATCATACTTCCGAACCGACGAACTGCGAATCTCGTCAGGATTTAAAATTCTGCGTCGAAGCTTATATTTGTTGTATCTAGGCTGAGCCACCACACGACTTGTTGCCTATTTCACCCATTGTTGGTGAGCCCCGACTGGCGTCGAGTGCCCTCACTTCGTTGTTTGTTGCTTCGGAAAGCGAGCAAAGCGCGCGACCCAAGCACCCAACCGCTGAGAGAAGCTCCGCCCTCAGTGCCAGCACGCTGCATTTCACGGTGTTTTGGTTGCGCGTGCATGCTCGTGTTAGCAAGGGCAGAAGAATCGCGCAGAAGCAATTGGCTGAAGGCGGAGTAGTGAATGGAGTATGTCTGGGGCACCTATCTCCCGAATGAACGGCGCACGAGCCACAAAATGGAGAAGGTTTCGAGTATAGTCCGCTGTCCATCGCCGCTCCATCGGAGGAAAACGCGCAGACAAAAATACAGACCGCTCGAGTGAATGTTTTTAGATTAGGAGTTTTTAGAATCTAGAAACGTTGGCTCGAGTTTAGAACCAAAGTTCGTAACTAGTGTTTGGGTATATGCATTTAGGATGACCGCACGCCGTCCAGTGTACACACAAAGTCTTGTTTATGGTTAAAGAAGTAGCTTAAAGACAAACAAGTTCAGGATGCGTCCGGGGAGCCTGTTGAACCGCGTCTTTGGGGGCCTCGGGTTTAGTCGTTGAGAATTCTATTTTTGCCTGTGGACCAGTATTTACTCCGTCCCGCAATCCATAGATTGCCAGAGAAATAGCCTTCCTTAAAGGGACCATGAAATGACCTTTTTACTTTTGCCAAATAACTTTTACATTAAACCGTCAATGTTCACTAATTGACGAACAGGCATCCGTTTTCATTTCGGTTTATTAACTTCTACCCAAAAAAATAATGAAATATTGACTTTTTCTTCCTCTCCAACTCACCGCAAAAGAAGCTGCGGCGTAATTTGGACGGTCGTGACGTCCGCCAGCATCGGAACCGGAAGTTCTCTCGGCAGTAGGAGAATGGGGGCGTTAGCGGCGGCGAGCTGGCGGTGTGCCGGTAGGTTTTAGTGCGCTGATGGCGCTGATGCCGCCGACATATTTTCTGAATCGGCGCCTCTCATCGCCGCGATAGCTATGGACACATGGCAGCTGAGCGAAATTTTGCGCTACAGCGACAGCATGGGACACTTCCCAACAAGCATACGCCGGTAGGCCTGTAGAGAATTGCGGCGAGTCTTCCGACGAAGACTCCATTTCTTCATCGGAATCGACGCAGGGCTTTTGAAACCTGCCCGCATTCGTGGAGAACACTGTGAATGTGGCTGTAATCACGCCCGATGTCAAAATGTTCCGAGCATAGACGAATGACCTTAGATCCGGGGTCCCTCAAACCGATGAGCCTGCACCAAGTGCTTCGACGTGGTTCATCGAGTGGCAAGCGGTGAAACTGCAACAGTTTCATTTTAACCACCGGACTGCAGAAACTGTAATTTGGGCACTGCGGTACACTGCAGCCTTCCGGCATAGCGACCGAGCGATCGATCACAAACAATGTAAACACTACTCGAGCAGCCAGAAAACGAAAGTCTGCTCAGCGAAGAAAGCGCGACCAAAATCAAACCCGTTCAGCAGACGACGCTCATGGGTTGACTGCGCAGGCGCAGCCGGGTCTTTCTTTTGCTTCGTTTACTACCCGATAGATGGCGCTTGGCTCTGAGCATTATCAAGTTTGGCAATTTTCGTCACATCTCCCCTCCCCTTTGTATATCCGGCCGGTGACTACTCCCCTCCCCTCCCCTCCCCCTCCCCCCCCCCCCTCCCCTTTGTTCTGTATATATAATTTTCCTTCCCCTCTCTGCATAAGAGGCACTGTGAACCTTCCGGTATGGGCGTAATGCCTTATCTCAGTGACCCAACTCTCCAGAGTTAAATAAAGAAACAAACAAACAAACAAACAAACAAACAATTATGCAACAAAATGTTGATCTGAATATTCTTTAACAAAACTTTTAGGAAACATTCACCGGCTATTTTTCGTTTATGATCACGGTGCTGGTGAGGTAGGCTCTTACCCAATAAGCGACGTGGATTTGGCTGACATGCTGCGGTTGCACGGATGTATCACAGTGAAAAGGCAGATAGCTTTCGAAGGGAAGGTGTAAAAGAGTCCGGTTTTCTTTTAAAAGTTCTATAGCAAAGAATTATTTTTGGCTCTCTATTCTTGTGTTTTGGGGTTTCTTTTCGCACCTTTTACGACGTGCGTTGGTATAAGTTTGACTTCAAAATCCTTTCATGGTCCCTTTAAAATGAGCGTCGTCTTTCCCACTAGCCAGAAGTTGTGGCCAGTATCGAGTAGTACCGAAGTAGCGAACACTAAATGAACTTTACGGCACGTGTAAGGTTCATAGTAAACTTTCCGGAGCTGAGCTAGCGATATTTACGGGAACTCTGGTCATCGTGAGGTTCGAATACTTCTAACTTCGCGAGCTTAGGCTACGAAAAAATTAGATAGTTTCAAAGCTTTCGAACTTGAAGCTCAAAGAAATTCGACATTATTGAATCTTGCGAACCTGAATCATACAGGAATTGAAACCGTCGAATTTTGCAAACCTCAATCTTTAAAGAAGTCGAAACCATTGATTTCGAATTTGTAAAAACCTCGATGACTTCGAACTTTGCGAATTCCAATCTGGGCAGTTTCGAACATTCCGAATTTTGCGAAATCAAACCCCTGGGATGTTCACAAAGTTTGAAAACCGTCGAATTCGAACTTCGGGTGGTTCGCGACATCCCTAGTCATAACACACTCGGCCGTAATGCCCTCGGTCGTAGGCAAACCCAAATGCGCCGAACGGCCCTTAAATCGATGGCAGGAGAAAACGAAAGGAGGCTTCATTACCTTCGTCCGATTCAGGCTCCGTCGTTCCTTGCGACGCTCGCTCCGCAACCTTCTTGGCGTCCACCATTTCGCAGACCTCGGACATGTCGGCGTCTCCCTTGGTGGCCGCCTCCAGCATGGTTTTCAGTCGGGCAAGCTCCTTGACTGAGTACCGCTCGCGCTTCTTGGCGCGCATCTTGCGCTTCCACTTGCTGCGCAGACTCTTGGCCATTTCTGCGTTTTATACGAGAAACGTAAAGCCGGAGTCAAACCGCTCGTACGTCGTTCAAGAGACAAGTTGCCGCGACGACGTAATTATCTGTAAACCCATCTCAAGCATGTACGAAGCATGTTTCACTCGTGCTTCGAACGTGTCTGCAGACCGCTTTTGTACGACCAGACCGCTGTACAAGAAACAAACATGGCTCGGACACTGTCTACAGACCATCTTTTATACAATGAATTAGCAGTGTGTACGCAGCTTAAGTGAAATGAACATAATAATAATAAAAAGCTAGGCAACAGCCCGTGGTATGGAGGTCCACGGTGCCGCATCTAGTGACGGAAATCAGGTGATGCTATAAACCGACACGCTGTTTACAAACAAGCTCGCGTTTGCCCACACCAAGTACTGGTACTGCACGTGCGCAGAAACTAGATTCGAGTGAGGTGAAACTTCTGCTTATGCGCTTTGGTGACAACGGCGCCACCACAGCTGCGTGACATCAGGGCCGCGTGTTGGTCTATACGCAAGAAACAAGAGCTAACGGGCGTTTCCGAGAAAAAAGAACCGCGGTTTTCGGCCCGCGTAAACAAACAATGCATCGCAGAAAGCTTGCGAAAATATGACGCTACAATAGTTGGGATAAGATGCGAAAGTTTGAGAATGTGACGCCACCTGAATCAAAAGATAAAAGAGAAATACCAAATTTCCCTACGAGCCGACGTGCTCATAAGCCTAAAGGCTCACCCAGCCATGCCGTTGACCGACAGGAACCGGCGGAGGCCGTAGAGGGCCGAGCAAGGACGAAGTGATGAGACGACTGATCGGGACGAAATCTAAGGCGGCAACAACTCGTGCGCGATCGGCTTTTATTCGGAAACACGGCGTCCAATGTAAGAGCCACTGCACGACCGTACAGTGGCTACATCTTAGAACAACACACAGTATCGGATTACTACATGGAAGCATGTGGCATTTAATTCAGGGAAAGACACTTGGCAGCAAGAAAGGAAATACTGTTCGCTTTCTTGCTGACAACCTTCTTTTCACTTAGATGAATCAAAAAGGCGACCAGGATGTCATCTCTTGTTTCGACAATATTAGACTTGGGTGCACGGCGGCTCATAGAAAAACTTATGTGCTTTCTTTTCTTTTTTTTTTTTTTAGGTAAAGTCAAGTATTTAATTTTTTTGCATTCTACCCCAACCGCTTGCGTCATTCTTACGGAGTTTCAGCTTCCTGCGATGCGTAATTCACTTACGCGGGTCGAAACACACGATTGTTTTTTTGTTCACAAAAACACCCGGTATTACCGAGTTTTTTGTTTGTTTTTTTGTTTTCGCAGATAGGTTCTTAAAGGGGCGGTGCAACGATATTCAATTGGAATGTTTTTCACTTGACACGAGTTTACTGGCACTAGTGGGACTCAAGGATATTCGCACGCAACGCCACTGACCAAGAGACTCCTTTGTTGCGCTGTAATTTCGAGGACAAAACCGAGTGTTTTCATTCAATCTCTCCTTCGCAAAACCTGATGACGTAGCTGGGCGGTAGCAGTACCGCCGAGTGACGACATTTGAATGCGGCTCATAGATTGGACCCGAGCATGGCGTGGACACTCGATTTGGGCTCGTGATAATCAATTGCTCGAGAAGCATTCGGGTAGTGTCCAATCGCTGCAACGACGACAGTAGCCGAGCCATAACAATGTCTGGAACTCAGCGCGTGTGCTGTGCCTTGCCAACCCCAGCGCGTGGCTATGATCAACATTGGCGGCATATAATCGGCTCCGGATCACGTGGCCACTTGTTCTGGCTGCGAGTTGAGGGGGTGAACTCTGCTCATTTTTCTTTATTTCTTTCTGCGACTTCGATTGTGTGTGGTGAAAAACGAACGGGTATTTCACAGGTCATTAACGTCAGGGATCCGTTCTAAGCGGTATTTGCGCAAAATACAGGGTGTCACAAAAGAAAATTTACAGGGTTTTTATTTCCGCAAAAATGAACTAGGCATCGCCGAACGCTCATTCTCCGCCCAAAAATAGCGCTAGAGGTCACAACCAGATGCCAAAGTTTCAGCCCGATCCGATAACTTAATCAAAAGTTATAAGTGATTTTCTGAAAATTTCAATGGGAAAATGGAGCCCATTTTTGCCCGTTTTCGGTTTCTCGTGCCATAGAGCCCCATGTATTCGAAAACTCCGTCGGCCGCCATTTTCCCATTGAAATTTTCAGAAAATCACTTATAACTTTTGCTTAAGTTATCGGATCGGGCTGAAACTTTGGCATTTGGTTGTGACCTCTAGCGCTACCTTTGGGCGGAGAATGAGCGTTCGGCGATGCCTAGTTTATTTTTGCGGAAATAAAAACCCTGTAAATTTTCTTTTGCGACACCCTGTACAAAAATCGTTGCATCGCCCCTTTAAGCTGAACCTGGAAAAGAGACATCATTGTGCACGAAGTAAACTTTACTACGGCGTACCAATATCCGACAGCGATTCATTGGTCCAACCAGTTAGTACGTGACAATCTACCAAGACACACAAAACTGTGGGATAAAACTGTATCACCACTGCCCATGCACTAACTCGTAGTAATCGGCGCACACGACAGTCGAAAACAATGCGGTATTTATTGACGCGACGGTAGATATCACATGAAGGCATAAATATAGCGAGAAGGCTGGAAACATACTCACGTTATAGCTTGAATATTTCACTGAAATAAACGGTTGTGTGGGTTTGAAAGGGTAATTTGTAAGCCAGATTAATCAACCGACGCACACACGTGTTGTCAATACGCAGAGTTGAGACATGTTGGATTGCAGCTTGGGCTTGGCTTGGCTAAGGATCTTCGCTCGTTTTTCCTAAAAATAATATTGTTGCTGATTTTTTTTTTTTTTTTTTTTTTTTTTTGCTGAGTGATGTGTTTTTTAAATGTTACGTGTGCAGACGTAAATTTTTTATCATTCATGTTTTAATTTTTTATGTTGTATCTTTGATTTGCTGCGTTTCGTTTTCGTGGACTGGCTGGGTTGGCTTTTCTAGCTCTAGGCTTTTCCCCAGCCGCTTTGCCGCCAGCCCCGTCGCTGTTGTTGGCTGTGGGCACGGGGATTTACGATGATGTACTATCGCGGACAATATGAGCTGAAACAGCGCTCCGGCCGGCGTGCGGTACTACCTGCGCCGCCTGTCGCCTTGCTCCGCACACATGACGCACACTGAGTCCAAGATAAATTCTCACTTGTGCTCGCTGCGCCACTGCGCTCTTCCGGCTGTCTGCAAGCGATATACAAGCGAGACGGCGGGTGCGACAGCGGGCATGTGTGTCGTAGGGCAGCGGGGGGAACAAAAGATTACACTTGTCGTCCCTCTTTTGGAATTGATTTACTTTACTCTATCGCGCAGAATCCCGTAGAAAAAACGCTGACTGGTGAAGAAAAAATATTGAAGTGTCTTAAATTTCAGTTGCGATTATCATTTTTGAAAGTCACATCAAAAGACGTTGCAGGTTGTTTTTGTTTGATTATAGGTGCATGCACGAAGTAGGACATCGTAAAATGTAGCTCAAAATCTGTATGCCGGATTTATTAGTCCGGCTCCAAGGTATTTTTTTTTGCTTTTTCATTGATCACATTTTAAAAATCACATATTAAAAAAGAAAAAAAAAAAAAAACGATGAACATACATGTTACTGAGACGGTTTTGTAACCTTGATTGGTATGAAAAAGTTCAAAAATATTATTTCTTTATTACTGGGCCCACGTGTTTGTTTCCAACAAACAAGACACCAGTTTTTTGTTAACAAATTTCTAGTCTTAATAAGATGGGACAAACGGTCATATATTTGTCAGGAGAAGGAGATTGAAACTTAATCGAAAAAATATTTGCAGAGGACAATGTCAGACACAAGAGATTAATAGTCGGCGTAAAAGTTCAACTGCACTATACAAGAAGATCGGGATCTTCTTATATAATATCTTCGTGGCAACACACAAGAGTGTGTTGCCACCGTAGCATCAAGCTTTGTTCTAACCGACAGAAGTCCGGTTCAGAGCGTCCTGAGGCACAGTAAAACTTGCAAAATAAATTAATTCCGCGTCATTCTCCCCTGACCCGCGACCACGGCTCTCATGCTGTCTGGTAAGAAATCATAGAGCGCGGCCACGAAGTCTGGCTCAGCCCGAAGCCACTCCCATTCACCTCCGATTGCTTTCCACGATTTGTGGGCAGGGGCGCGGTGGAGAGACGCCGTGCCATGGCTGCCTTGATGCGCCTCCAGATGTTTTTGATTCTATCTAGATCGGCTCCTTTTGGAGGCTAAGGCAGCTTAGTCAGGCAGCACTCCTCGAGGAGATACGAGCGTGACAGCGCATTTTTCACTTCGGCGCTTTCTTGAAATGCGCTGAAAAGCATGATAGCTGAAAACGTGGCCATTGGGGTACACGGCACACGCATTGTGATGGTGGTTCCGTTTCAGCTCATATTGTCCGCGATAGTACGTCTGTTCTGCAGGTAGACTCGCGCCTTGTTCATGCAAGGTTATTTGCAATAAGTGCACACCGCAAAGAATTCATGCTTTTTGTTCATGTGACTGTGGAGCTCAGTCTCTGTTGCAAACTTTGTAGTGCAGTGCGGACAGAGTGTGACCGCTCGGACGGCAGATTGCCGGCCCTCGGAGCCTGGCGTACGGATTTTGTTGATCGTTCCGCTAGTTGCACTCTTCCACCATGATTTTGGATGACCGTGATTGAAACATCCCATATGCACCATATTTTCAAACACCGAGAGTTACTCCGAGGCACTTACTAAGTTTGTTTCTCGCGACCACCGTCAGGGTATCTTTTTTTTTTTTTTTGGCTTCTGGTTGGCCACGTTCGAATTGGTGAAGACGCCCTGGAACATGCCCAGCCCGCTTTCGGCCAATGGCACCTCCTCATTTGTTCCCTATACTTCCCAGTGAATGGACAAACTCTACATATACGGCTCTGAGCCAATAACATCCATCCATCTATCCAGGCCCAGGGGTGAATGTAGGTTGCTTGATGGACCGGAGCCTCCAGAGACTCTGTCCAGAGACTCAAGATGTGGACACTTTAACTCCCCTGCACGGGAGGCACTCACTTGATCGAATGACATTTTAGCGAACGCCCACATTTCACCGAATGACACTTTAGCGAATAGTCGGACGCCGCGAAGCGGCGTTTTCGGGTGGGCCAAATGGGTTCACATTTTTGTAATGAGCCGCCGCAGACTGTCGCCGCGAAGCGGCGTAAACCCAGCGCGGTGGATGGCTTAACGCGCACCCCCGTTATTCGCTAAAACGTTGATTCGCTCGAATGTCACTGTTCGCTAAAACGTCATTTGCTCATGTGATATGAACCTCCCCTGCACCAACGTTGTCCACTTCGGTCTCAGAGGCTGCCAGAACGTTTTAAAGACTGTTTTGTGAATTTTTATGGTAAATGCCAGACTCTAAAGGAACTTTTGCACCGATTTTGACGATATGAACTACTGGACTTTTATCAGAATCATGACAGTGCATTTTTATTCGTCGTATTTAGTTGCCATCATTGCCTTAGTGCAATGGTTTTGCCCAATGATTTTTCTTTTGCTCTATATGTGTTCCTCAATAATTTTGCCCAATATGTTTTTGTTTTTCTCTCCGTGTTAGACCATATAGGCCTCCTGCGCTGAAGCTTTGAACAA
Source organism: Ixodes persulcatus (assembly GCA_013358835.2). NCBI lineage: Eukaryota > Metazoa > Arthropoda > Arachnida > Ixodida > Ixodidae > Ixodes > Ixodes persulcatus. Next base: position 697,319 of record JABSTQ010011465.1, read on the forward strand.
ACTGTGGCGCCCTCATTTTGGGTGGTACAATTGATCACCTGATTGGGCCTTGCACTACTTATCGCACCTTCGCTGAGCTTTTATCTTCTGTGTAGTGCCGAAGAACGGAAAAACACTTTTCGACGTCCGAAATTTCCTAGATTTAACGCCGCATGACAATCGCCGACTGCCAGATTCATGCCACCATTGCTAGGCTACGCATCTCTTATCTCTGCATGGTGACGTCCAAACACCTGGCATTCCAACGCTTTTTTTTTCTCCTTTTTTTCATTGGGACGCGCGAAATGTCGTCTCTTGGCTCCCACCCTTAGCCTCTTAGCTTTAACGTGCGCTTCGATGGTGTTCAAATTTTTGTTCTTTCTTTGCATTTTCCTTCGCGTTCCACACCAGAGCAGGCAGGCTTCTACACTGGTGACAGTTTGAGACGCTCAAGTTTGTACTACCCAAAACAAGTCCTAACGAGCCCTTTTTTTGCAGCGCGCCCTGGGCAACGCAGTAGGCCTATAAGTAGCCATATCTTGATATTTCGTTTACTTGTCACTTCATATAGTAATAATAGTGATAACCTGGACGGCATTGTTGCTGGCAGTGTGTTTGACATATTCACATTTGCAAGATTGGCCTCAGGGCGCCGCCATCTTGATCAGTCGGGGTGCGCTTGGACGCATCATAATCCGATTATGAAGCCTTGCTAAGGCGTCGTAATCGGATTATGGCTGCGCCCAAGCACACTCAAACTCACCCCAACGGACTTGCAAACATGTATAAAGTACCTTGTTAACTGATAATGTTAAAGGGACCCCGCAAGGACTTTTTTACTGGTTTTTAATTTGCACCGAACTTGAGCGCACTGAACGTAGTAACTTAGTGAAACTTTTCTTTTCTCGAAATTCGTTTTATTTTAAAAGGTATAGGCAAATTAGAATTACAAAAACAAGCGAAAAATAACCGCCCTCATGACGTCCTTGGTTGCTTGAGTGGCCGTGAACTAGAGGGGGGGGTAGTGAGCTCATCGAGCGCTCACGGCTGCCGCACTCCGTGTCGACGGCGCGAGAGGGCGCCACTAAAGCATGTTCTGGGTAGGCTGCATGCAGCGGGCAACCAGAGCGGCTTTCATTGCATTTGCTGCGTGATTAAACACTAATTCGGCATGACACTTCATTGGCCACAAACGACAGCAAACACGGGGTAAAGATCAGTTCAGAATGGGAGCCACTTCGCGCTGCCAAACCGCGAAACGGTCAAACCGCAAGACAAAGCTTCTCGCCGAAGGCCTTCGGAACGCTCGGAGCCGGTCGGATCCTCCTGTCCATACGACCGCAGCGCCGCCACATACATCCGGGACCTTTCCGCGTCGGCGCCTGATCCCACTACTCCTTTCTAGTATGTGTCACATTTTCCACCGCTTGGTGGCGAGTATGTCGACGGGTCATTTCTTGTTTCCGTACTTTATAAACTGCATTTGTTTCTTTTCTGATCTAAAATAGTGAACAAAAACTACTTTTGTAAATAACTGAAACGGTTCGCGCCCCTTATATTTTGTATTTCGACAAAAAAGAAGCTTTTAGCGGCTCTGACCAGTAGTAAGCCCAGGACCAAACATGTCGCATTTTGTGCGCTTTCGGTACCGCGGGTCGCCCTCGTCGGTGGAGGAGGTTTCCGCGTCGCCCGATTCAAATATGACGCACTGATATTTAGTTACTCTCTCCGTGCCCGCTGGCTTGCCCGAACCCCAAGAGACGTGGAAACCGCAAAAAAGGTAGACGCTTAAATATGATTGCAGGGCCCCTTTAAGTTGGTTGTGTGTTTTTGTTTTTCTTTTCCCTGTGAATATAGCCTCACATAATGTACTATTTGATTGCATTTCCTATCACAGGCGGACAGTACTCAGAAGTTTTGCAAAAATTCTCATGTTTGTGACTTTTTCTGGCGGTTAGTTAGTAGGGGTGTCGCAAACTTTTGTCAAACCGGATTTTTAGGTCGAACTTTCGGGGTTCGACTGGTTCAAACTGGCTCGACGGACCTTCAAACTTTTAACCACATTCAACCGGTTCGACTTTGTGGACAGTGTGGCCAGACCTTGATACAAGCATGTCTGGGTTCGAAGAATTTTTGTTTTATGCAAAGGGTTATTTTAATTTTATGAACAGTTGCAATTAAAAGAAACTAATTCTAAACTCTGAAGAAGTTAATAACTTAATTTTTTGTACTGTATTAACTGAAATAACTAATCAGTGTTGCCCTTAATTTATCCCTTAGCCATCACTATCCAATCCAAAGCCAACTGGCCAGCCTGTCGCGCATGCGCATAGCAGTCGAACCTGAGTCAAACCTTTGTCAAACTTTTCACGAGTTCGAAGAAGTCAAACCTGGTCGAACTCGAACGTCAACCGGTTCGTGACATCCTTAGTAGCTAGTTTCGTTCAGTGCGCTTCTCACCGTGCAATGGTGTACTGCAGAGAAGCGGCAATCGCGAAGTAGGCATCGCGATTTTGCGTGTCTCGCTTCGCCGCAGCGCACCCGCGTGCTAAGGGGAAAGGCACAATTTCTGAATAAAACTTCGGCTTGCATACACTTTTCCGATGTACAAAAATCCACAGACCAGCGCGTGATCTTCACAGCCCAGCAAGCAGGGGCTTGAGTTTTTTTAAAGCGAGGAAAACACGCACCTTACACGTAAACTCTGAAGATGTGCCTGCCTGAAGCTCTTTATTGGAACAGTCTGGACTCTGGACGCCATATTTGAGTGCGCCGTTTTGAGTGGATGCTCAAAACGAGCCAGTGGCGGATCCAAGGGGGGGGCGACGAGGGCAGCCGCCCCCCCCAAATGAAGTCAACCTCCCCCCTCCCCCTTTCTCGGAGGGCAATTTTACATGGGTGGACCCCCCGATTCACACGAAACAATGGGAGAATAGTATCCTTACAAATTTTCCGCCCCCCCCCAAAACGGAGTTCTGGATCCGCCCCTGGAACGAGCTCACATTAGAAGGCTGCTAAGATCGGCAATCCTAATGGTTTGAAACGCACGTGGAAAAAGAATAGACCGATCTCACCAAGCTTTTGGCGCATGTGTGAAGCCGCCATAACTTTAGATCACAGGAGGAAGGCAGCAGTTCCAGAGACTTATCGTGCTCTCCACGTGCAGAGCTCCAGCAAGGTTGTGGAACGTGCATGACTAAAGATCCGTCGGTGCATTGCAGCAGCAGTGGCGTACCCAAACTGGCTGGCGACACCGGCCTATTGTGGATGCTCACCGTCAGCATGTGCTTAGCAGTCCTGCACACAGGTATGGCACCAGCGAATACTCCCTATGCAATAGACTGTGACATCCTGGCAGCATTATTTTTTTTCAATTCGAATTATTGCAAGGATACGTTGCTATTGCTAAATTTATAGACCCTTTTGCTGTTTACAAACTTGAGCTGCCTCCTGCGTCCCAAGCTACTTCCGGTCGTTCCGTGCTTGCGAGCCCGTCGAGCCTGCTTATGTCACCAGTGCTAGAAAGCATGAAGGCTACACGTACATCAAAGTTGGAGATTTAACGAGAACCCTCGGCTGGACAATTTAACGTCTTAAAGGAGAGAATTTGGTTTACAAGAATATTCGAAAATGTTTAACAGATCTCGCGCTTCTTCGTTCTCTTGGCGTTCACCTGGAGAATTGGTGGTTAAACATTTCATCGACATTTCAAGCAGCGGTATTAAGGTGGGCTTTGTTCATTCCTTTTATGAACCGGAAGATCTCTGGGACGTCAAAGACTGGAGCACCACCTGGTGGCGTTTGCCATGAAAAGGGTCTATATGGACCCTTCTGCAGGTTTACTTTTTATGCTTTGTTTTTATCTGATTAAGAATTGCAGTTTTATTACAACCTCAAGAACTTGAGGGAAACATAAATTTAGGCGCATAAAGTTATTGTATTCTAACATTAGTTCTGTAGGATTTCGTACCAAAAAAAAACATCCGTGGCCGTTTCTGCTGTCCTTTATCAGTCATCCTTTTGTTGTGTTTGGTGCTTCTACATGCAACTAAACAGCTAGTTCTGTGTGTGAGGAAATCGCTCCTACAGTGTAATTGATGCTAACAAAAGGTTACACATAACTGAGATGGCAAAGCAGACATTGCCTTTAGTGGGCCAGGCCAACACATAAATCTTAATATAATATTTGCAGTGATATGAACGAAAATAAAGTGTGCACTTATGCTACAAAACCTTTTTTCTGCTGCTCTAAAATTGACTTTTGACTGCTCCAAGAGATGCTCCAAAATTACTCGGACCAATCACATCACTGACACTGCCACACTAGATAGTAACAAAGCCCTTGGAAAAATTGCCAGAGTTTCAGAGATGCTCGCAAGCATGCCTCCTCAGGAGCAAACAGCCAGATGTTCCCAATTTAGGGAAAACGGAAAACAATACAACCCTCGAAATGGGTATGTTTAATACAAAAACATCGCAGTTTAGACACATAACGGTACACGAGTCAACATTCCACGAGGTACAAATATTTTCGTAGCGTGTCGCATTTAACAAAAGACGTCAATCGACGGGGAGAAAACAAAAGCCTGCTAACGAACCGACATTTTCGAAATGCCAGAATTGACGAAGTTGCTCGCCGCCTGCTGCTGCGCCACCCACGCCGTAAAGACGTCCCCGCAGTGCGTGACAACGCACTCGCTGCTACAGTACTCATTGTCCCAATCGATAGACTCGACGGCCGGATTGAGACAACCGCTCCTGATGCAGCGTGGAGGTCCCGCAGGCGCGACCGCAGCCTCCGCCGGACCGCCGTCCCCGGAAGCGGCGCCGGGAGTCGAAGCCGCCGGAACAGGCACGGCTTCCACCGTACGCGACGGACTGGCGATCGGAGCCGCTTGCGGCGGCGACCGATGCTCGACGGGCGGCTGTACGGGAGGCGGGCTCGGAGCCACCGTCCGCTGAGGGCTGGGTGCGGCCCGCGGCGGGCTTGGCACATTATGTCGGCGTGGAGAGTCCACCTCCCCGTACGACGCGATCTGAGGGCTACTCTTCTGCACGGGCGAGAGGCCACCCTTCGATACGTGACTGGCGCGGTACTCCGCCAGCATCTTGAGATATTCTTTCTTCGCGGCCTCGGTCCTCCTCTTGTAGACGTCCTTGTGGTCGGCCTCAAGGCCGTCCCACATGGACGCCACGATCTTGGAGACCTCTCCGAAGCTCGCGTTGGGGTTCTGACCCTTGATGGCCGCCTGGGTGTCTCGGAAGAACAGCGCATAGGCCGACACGGGCTTCTGCGGTTCGTTCGGGTCGCGCTTCCCTTTCTTCTTGGGCATCCGCGCCTTCTTCGCCGCCTTGCCGGGGACGGCGGCACCGTTGTTCAGCAGCGGCTCCGGCGAGGGACGCTTTACGCCGCCCACGAGTTGGAGGAGGGGAGTGCTGTCGTCGCTGTCCTCGCTTGTGGACGCCTGGCTCGGAGACGCGTGGTTCGAACCGGGGGGAGACGCGGAATTGGGTTTAAGTAGCGAAGGTTGGGTTTGATGGTACTGTGCCTGCCCCGCGTATTGCCCACCGACCGGTTCATAAGACAACACGCCCTGCGCCTGCTGGGATGGCTGTGCTACGACCATCTGGTGCTGGAACATGTCCGTGAGGGGTCCCTGGTTGCCTTGGAATGTCATCGTGGGCTCCGTCGTCGTTCCGCCCATCGACGCGCTCATGGGCTGACTCAGGGTTGTCGGCTGCATCAACATGGAGCCCTGCTGGGATTCGTAGAAGGCCTGGGCGATGGCGGCCTCTTCGGCGGGTGTGGGCTCGATGACGTTCTGAAGGTCAATGGGCGGAATTACAAACTCCTCGTCCCCGAAGCTTGGCGTGCAGAACGTCTGGGACAAGTAGGAAGGAGTCCCAGTGCCTGCCAGTCCCGGGTCCTGCATTCTAAAGGATAAATAGACGTTACTGGCGGTGACTCAAGCCAAAGTGTACAGTATCAAGAGTCCAACAGGAGAGGAGCTTCCAGTAAGGCACCAGTAAGCCTTCTAGTACTCCAGTAGCAAAATTTAACATTTGTGTGCAGCCAAAGCATAAAGACGTTAGAATAGCTCGAGCATAAATGCAAATGGTCATTGTAGAACAACAGTATTTTAAATGCAATGTTACCGATACAAGTCTTCTGCATTCAATGGTGCTTCGGCACCCCACGAGGTTCAGAAACAGATGGACAGCATACCCATGAACAAAGGAATTAATGTTTAAGAAGGGTGGCCGGTTTTGCTTGTATATCTGCTGCCAGGCTGTGATGACTTGTCATGGGACGATCATACTAATTTCATTGTATCTAAATTATCAAGCATGGTTGGTATTTTATATCGTCATAAACATATCTCGCCTCTTAGAACAAAGTTATATAATTAATTATTTTACTCGAATATAAATTATGGCCATCTTATACGGGGAAGCACTAGGTATACCAATACTAAAAAGATTTTTATATTACAAAAAAAAGATAGTATTAAGAAGCATTTCTCATGTCACGCTGGATTAACCAATGGACAGTTTTCAATAAACTTAAAGTAATGAAAATTTCTGATTTATACAAATACTGTTTATGTTCGAAATATATGGTTGAAAAAAATCAGTCTCAACATTATCTCGACTTCGCAAACATAACAAAAAGGGTATATGCATATCCAACGCAAACTGTAGAACCATCAAAGTAGCATTTTTTAGGACTAATTATGGACAATACACTACATCATACACCCTTCTGACTACACTGAATCAGTTCAGTACGGAAAATATAGAACTTAAAATGTGTCGGTGAGCAGCTTACGGAAATTAATCATACTCATCTCAAATCAAACCTAATAGAACATAAGTGTTGATTACACTCATCTCAGACCAAAACGAATATAAGAAAAATGTTAATTTTGGGGGGTTTAAATTGTTTTTTTTTTTGCCATGTTTTGTCTGCTAATGCTCTAGTCTGTTCAAATTGAATTCGCATTATATAATGACGCTAATAAATTTTTCTCTCAAGTAAAGGATCTCTTCATGTTTTCATTTATTTCCTCATCATATGTAAATAAGTTTGGTGCCCGCGTCTCAACTGCTATTTAGGTGGCTCGGCACTAGTCAAGCTGTGTTGCAGCTTTTTTCCCTTTTCACCTTCCAACTGTAAACTGTTGGCAAAATAGACATTTATTATTATTATTATTATTATTACTTGACTCCACCTACTGCAGTAGAACTAGCATGCCACTTAGTGAATATTTCCTGTAATAATTTTCATGACTGTAACCCGCTTCAAAACAAAACTCGACTGCCACTAAAAATAATCAGCCGTTTATTCAAAAAAAGGCACGCTGTTCAAGGTAAAACATTGATGGAGAATGAAAAAAAAAAGGTGACATTTGGTCAGCACATTTCTGGATATTGCATGACCCTATGTCACAGCCACGACCTACTGTAATCCTGACCTGCCCAGAAAAGAATGTGCCAGCTCGCACCTTATAGTACATGGCCGCTGCCGCAGCGTTTCGTCACGCTAGGACTCCGCAACGCTGCATAAAGACTTTTTCCTTTCCTAAGGTATCTGCATATAAATCGAAGGCGCGGCGGCCTTGTCTGGTCCTGACCTGTTTTCCTGGCGGGATCAAGCCCTCAGTCGCTGGTCGCATGACAGATTCGTCACTAGAGGCGCCGGCTGCTAGCACAGTTGCTATTTATGGGTGATGCGAGAATGTGCCTTATTTCGACGATGGCACAAGAGCAGCCGGAGCTAAGAAACACCTTTGCACTTCTGTGCCTGAGAAATGCAGTTCTTTCGATTTAAGCAAACATGAGAGCGATGCACCGTGCTACTGCTACTGCAGCCTGTTGGTGCCACGCTACAGTAGGTGTTCCCCAGAAACAGATATCACCAGTCGCGCGCCGTACGGATCGTGCGCTGGACAGGCTGTGAACCGCGTTTCGGTTGCAGAAAAACCCTTACCGACGCCCCCAACAACAAAGCGACGCACTTTATCGGCGACAGCGTCTTCCATAGGGAGCCATGCTATGGGCAGGTCAGGATTGCAGTAGGTCGTAGTCACAACTAGAGATGCCAGAAACATTTTTCGAAACTTAAGGTTCAAAGGTCGAACCAGGGGTTTGGAAAGGTTCGCGAAGTTTCGCTTTGGCGAACTTTTGCGTTTCTAAATTGTATCGTTTCGAACTTCCGAACTTCTTATATTAGAAAATTTGATTATTTCGAACTTATTGCATTAAGAAATTCGCGATTTACGAACTTTCAAGCCTACTAAAGGTTAAAATTCGACAATTTTCTACCTTTCGAACTTGTTCCTTGAAAGGTTCGAAAAGTATCATACTTCCGAACCTGCCATCTTGAAAAGTTTGACGGATTGTGAATCTCATCAGGATTCAAAATATTGCGCCGAAGCTTTTACTCGCTGTTCCTATGCAGAGCCACCACACGAGCTCTTGCCTATCTTGTCTGCTGTAAACGAGCCCCGACTGGCGACTGCCCCGACTTCATTGCTGCGCGTCGCGGCGTGCTTCGAGTTTAGTTTCGCTTCGCGACACTTTGCGACCTTTTTGACCTTTGCTGCAAAGATCCAACAATTAAGTATGGAGCAGGCTGACATACATGCAGTCATTATGATCCCATTAAAGGAACCAGGAAGCAGACTTCCAAGATAACGAATCGTTCCTTTACAGAGTTCTCTTGGGTGACTGAAGTGGTATGTGCTCATTTTAGCTCAGTCCTTGGGGGAGATATCTGCAATGACTGTACTGTTTATTTTTGTGCGTTTTTCTGTTCCTTCCTCAAGAAAGCTGCCTTGAGAAAGTGAAGATCTCACAACCGAATTACACATTTTACCTGTAATGGTTCTAAATCGTATAAAAATATTTTTCACAATTAAAAAAAAAAATTTGCACAATGTTTATAAATGCTTATAAACAATTTTCTTTTGCAGTTCCGCACACCCAAGAATGTTAACATGTAAGAGCTCTAAAAATACTGTGTCCGTGCATTCAAACAAATGTGGTCATGAAGGAGGAAAATATTGTAGGATAAAAAGCCTGGCAATTCGACTGAACTGAATGGCCCGAGCATTACTACTTTGTTGAAACATTAAAAGGGAAGAAAATGTTAAAAACTTGCAATTAAGATGCCCGGTTCTTCGGCAGGAGGGGTTGCCTTGTAGCTGACTCTTCTGCGCCCAGCTCTCAAGATGGCACCTAACAGAAGTACTTTATTAGCTATACGGTCTATACATCTTTAAGAGAAAGCCTCTGGAAGGTGCTATCTAGAAAGTTTGTGCATATGGCACGTGTTTTCCTTGCTTTATCAGGCTGAGGAGCCGGGCTGGCTGAGGAGCAGTACACGCTGGGCTGTTGCTTGGAATAAGGCGCCTTCATGTGCGCTTTGCTTGGGGTGATGACATATGACCATTTTGTTCTTGACGCTTTTATTTATTTTTTTGTTTCTGAGCGCGAGCAAGTGCGTCTATTAGCTGGCACGAGCGCTTGGCATTGAGTGCTACGGCGGCAGTTTGTAACCGGTTATTTGTATTTTTCTCGAGAAATATCGTAGTATCCAATGCTGTCGGCATTGGATACTACGATCTCATCACGCTAAGTAAAGTAAAGCCCCTTCATGTTTGAAAAGTAGCGCAAGGTGCCTCGATGCACGAGGCACATGCAACGTGCAGCCCTTGGGAAGATCATGGCGGCACAGTGCAGCATTGAGCTAGATTTGAGACGCCATGTTCTTCCCAGAAGAGGCACGCGGCACGTGTGTCGAGCATTTCCACAAAAATGAATGGCGCCACTTTTCCCAGGATAGAGGGGCTTTAAAGCAAAGGTGGAAATGAAGGCACCCTAGCTTGGAATGGTGTATACACCATTCCAATATTTACAAAACCACAGCCCAGCACGCATAAAAAGTGAAAATGAGCAAAGCACGCGACGCAACCACTGAGAGAAACTCCGCTTTCAGTGCCAGCTCGCTGACTGCCGCGGTGCTTTGGTTTCGTGTGGGGGGGGGGGATCGGTGTCCGAGTGGGCTCGCGCACACCAGCTCAGAGCACGTACAGCGAAAGCTCGCGCTGCAGAACCCGCCCGTTTTGATCCGGACGAGCATCGTACTGGCATGTGGTCGTGTATCCCTACTGAGTGGTGCACAGACCCCAGGCTAGCGGTTCTACTGGACTGGCTAAATTTCTCATCCACAGCTGGGAGACAAGGTGCCCGTTGAGGCAGACTAAGCTCTAAACTGTATAAACATACACACACCCCAATTTTTTTTTTTTTGAGCATGCACGTTTGTGTTTGCAAGGGCAGAAAAATTGTGCTGAAGGCGGAGCGGTGAATGGAGTACATCTGGGGCGCCCTTCTTCCGAATGAATGGCGCGGCGCGTGATCGACACCATGGAGAAGGCTTTGGACTCTCGAGTTTAGTCTGCTGTCCATCACCGCTCCATTGGTAGAAAACGCACACAGAAAGACAGCAGTACAAAGCGCTCGAGTTGAGAACCAAATTTTATAACCAGCGTTTGGGTATGTGCATTTAGGTTGACTGTACGCCGTCCAGTGTACATACAAAGTCTTGTTTATGTTTGAAGGAGTAGCTTAAAGGGCCCACGAAACGAATTTTGGGTTGGGATAAATCATTTTAGATTGGGATTTTACTAATGGCACATCGTTCAGTGGGCCAAAACAAAAAAGGTAGAAAGTCAAAAGCCTGACTTTCAGTGCGGAAATTTGAAAACACAGCGGACTATTTCGTACCTCCTCCCCTTCGTAAGCTCTCTGCCTTTTCACTGTGATACATCCGCGGTCCCAAAAGCGCGTCATCGCGTCCAAACGCACGTCACACGAAACCGGACCTCATTTATTCCCTCACCCCTAAGCTGACATTGTGGTGGAAGCTACGCGTTTGCCGGACCAATCAGCCGCCTCCCTTTCATCACCTGACCTCATTCTCTGCGCGTGGGTATGCGCGAAGGAGCGTGATCATGTGGCAAGTGTGGCTGGCCCAACGAGCACGTAGCTTCCACAGCACTGTCAGCTTCGGGGTGAACGGGTTGGGGAAAGCAACTTTTGTCTGAATTTTGAGCGACGGGCTAATCTTCTAGGGGGACAATGGCTCTGTCCCGGTACACAAACCAGATTCCGAGCAAGAGGGGCCTCCCCTCTTTTCGTCTTCTTGAACTGTTTGGTGGAATGCGCGATTTATGAGTTGAGGAGGAAAGCTAAACAGGAAAATGTTGGAAAAGCGTTTCATGACCCCTTTAAAGAGAAACAAGTTCAGGATGTGTCCGGGGAGCCTCTTGAACCGCGTCTTTGGGGGCCTTGAGTTTAGTCGTTGAGTGCTCCTTGCACTCTCGCTGTGTCGGGTTCTGTATTGATTCTATTCTTGCATGTGGACCAGTATTTTCTCAGTCCCGCAATCCATAGATTGCCAGAGAAATAGCCTGCCTTAAAATGAGCATCATTTTTTTCACCAGCCAGAGGTTGTGGCCAGTATCGAGTGATACCGAAGTAGCGAACACTAAATGAACTTTACAGCACATGTAAGCTTCATAGTAAAATTTCTGGAGCTGAGCTCGCAATATTTACGCTAACTCCGGTCTTCGTGAGGTTCGAAGACCTCGAACATCGCACCACCGAAAAAATTTGATATTTTCAAAGTTTTTGAACCTGAAGCTGAAACAAATTCAATATTATCGTATTTTGCGAGCCTCAATCTTAAAAAAAGTCGAAACCGTCGAATTCAAAATTTTAAAACTTCGACAACTTCAATCTTTACGAATTCCGATCTGGGCAGTTTCGAAAGTTCCACACTTTGTGAAATCGAACCCCTGGAAGGTTCAAAGAAGATAAAAAAAACTGTCGAATCCAACCTTCGGGAGGCTCGCGACATCCCTAATTACAACCATCAAAATAAAAACTATGTGAAAAGCGGAAAAAAAAATAATATTCATAATAAGCTGGAGCCTCAGTACATACTACCACTTGCCATGGTGCTTATTTCTATTATCGACGGAACTTGCTCTGGGGTACCAGGTTCGCTGCTCAGCAGCGAACTGCCATGCTGCCTAACAGAGTGACGCTGCCGAAACTTGCGTACTTGGCGATCTCGTCTCGTCATGTGGAGTGAGGTTCTCACGACGTTCTCTCCGTCACCTTACACACCGATCACGGTTATTAAACATTACAATGAAACTATACTTATCTTGTTGGCTATTTGAAAAGACCTGTGGAGTGCACGTTTACTTGATTTTAATTTTTATTTTAGAGCAATTGACGTGTCAGTTTCCTCCCGCCAGTGAGCGCAAACCCTTCCAAATCCAGGTACTCTGTGAAGACTACAGATCGTCTACAAAACAAACAAAAACAAAAAAAAAAAAAAAACACCACACGCGGACTTCATTAAGCCCTATCGCAATACCAAGACCGCCGATGGTTTGCAGAATCGATCACTTACCTCTAACGCAAGTCCGAACCAGACGGACTTCAAAACGGGATTGAAGGCACGACGAACTCCGACAAGCAGCTTGCGTGCCTCGGCAACAAATTTGAAAGCAGACTTTCGCTACACCGCGAATCAAGATGCTGCACAATATATTCCTTAAGACTAAAGACGAGGACTATTAGTGCCAGGGGTAAGAATAACCTTCGTCGATCAAGAAGTCTGCGTCGACCCAGTTTTGTCGTGCCTGTCGTGCGTTCGGAATTTACATCAGCGGCCACAAACGTTGGATTGGATTGGATTGTTAAAGTGGTAATATAGGGGTCTAATCATGGAGCGCTAACTTTTGTACCGGGCGGTAGCTTGCGCCACCTAACCAAAACTCCTTTACCTCCTTTTTTGAATATCTACCAAAATTGACTGGCGACAAGTTGCGTGTACTATCACACTTCCTTCAACCTTTTCCACCAACCTTTCAACCTTCTTCTTGTGACATTTTTTTTCCCCTCCGTTCACCGCATGTTTGGAACATAGAGTTATGGTTTGGAAAAACGCTGATTCAAACAAGTTAATCCCCCTTTTTTTTTTTTTACTTTATTAAACATATACGTGACAAAGTAGCAAAATATTGATTGTGTGATCTTCTGACACCAAAATAAATCGCCTGGCGAAAAATTAAAAAAAAAAAAAGTTTTGGAGGGGTGTCAGTGTCCGATGTAAGTGATTTAAGTGAGCGACGAGACGAGCGACGGAGATTTCTCAGACTCTCATCGCGTCGCTAGGTTTTTTTTTTTTTTTTTTATTTTTAGGAAACGTCGCTCATCGCCTTTCTCGCTTGCTCCCGTCACTTTCATGCGGTTTGCCTTGTTGCGCGACTGACCGAGCGACAGCGAAGCGGGTCGCCGCCGCTTGTCTCGACGCTCGCCAGACTACGTCCATAAACCCCTGCATGCAACACGGCGCGCGTTGCACTCTGGGAACTAGTTGGCCAGGGAGGAGAGTGGCATGGTTTCGGTTTCGGTCGACACGTCGACAAGAGATTATACACAGAGCGTCTGGTCCCAAGAGCGTCATATGTGGTCTCTAAACTAACCTAAATGGCCAGACATTGAAGCTTTAGCACAAGCCCGAGACGTATAGCTTGTCTTGACACAGGCTTGTTTATTTTTGTACCCGAGCCTTTCTGTTTGCGTTTCGAGGTATGTGGACGAGCCAGTGTTGGGAATCGCGACGCTGCGAAGTTCGGGGATCTTGCTTGTGTATGAACCAACAAGCTGTAGCAATCAATAAGTATGCCTACATCGAGCTCGCGCCTTTACATTAGTGTTGTTGATGAACTGATCAGGAAGTTTGTTTGTTTCCTGCGTCCATAGACGAAATATAACTTTTTGCAATTACTGTTTTTCTTAATACACCTGAGTACGCGAGGTAAAACTCAGAGGCGCCATTGAAAAGCTCCATTTGAACACACTTCTCATCTCTTATCTGTACTGCCCCGCAGCACTGCACTTGAAGTCCCGACCTGCTTGCATTCCACTAATATTCAACATCGCGTATGCGCATAAAGTTACCCTGCAATCATATAGGCACATTCGCACGTACAAACCGTTTTAAGAAAGCAAAAGTCGAGCAGTTGTGGGAAGAATGTCGCACCGTTCGCCGGAAGTGCGCCGGACGGGCATGAACCCCTATGCGGTGCGCGAAACGAACAAAATTATTCAAAGCGCATTTGACGGTTGCTAATGGCCCTAATATTTGTTATTTGTTTGCTTTCTTCCTGACTGAGTATGCCGAGATAATTTCAGACACACTGTTCAGGCACAGATCTTGGGCGTCAGTAAAAGCTCGTCCAAAAATGCTTAGCGAGGAGTAGGGGACTCTTGTTAGGGCCTCCGTCGTAGCTAGCCGATCTTGGCGTTTGCGAAAACTTCATCTTCTATCAGCATAAAATTTGAGTGTGAGGTATGTGATGACACGAGGAAGACATCATAGCAACTTTTGTGCAGTAGTGAAGTCGAATTTATTGCGTTTTATTAAAAGTTCATACGCCAACGCTGTGCTCAACTTTCATACTCCTGTGAGGACGCAGCTTGCTTTTCGCCCAATGAAGCAACAAGAAGCGTACGTTTGGCAAACAGAATACGTGTAGGTCTCAAGGTGACCAAATTTAAGTTGTAATTCACTGGTACTAGACGGGATTACTGACATTGAGCTCAAAGATGCACTCGTGGGGTGAGGTGACAAAGCCACGTTTTACTACGTTTGCATATACACGCACAATATCCGGTGTTTCGGGAACCAAGGAAAGTGCCCCGGTCTTCGTTTTGTATCGCTCGAGAATGAGTGCAGTGCACATTCATAGAAAGTCATAATCGAAAACGCAAGCAGTGCGTTCGGTCACGGCGTGATAGCATGAGATGAGGCTGCTCAGTCGAAACCGAAATTGAGTGGCCAACTATAGTTCCCAGAGTGCACTGCGTGGAATTTGGCCGCGATGGGGCGCGTCGGTTTTGGAACAAGTCCATTCGAAAGATTCGAAAGCGACTGCTCCATACCTGTCGCCTTCGCAACTTCCGACTGTCGCGCGACAGCTGCGACTTGCCGGTGTAAACGTCACGGGCCTTGCATTCAAGTAGCCGACTATTACTCTCTATTTTTTAACAACATTTTTTTTTTAGAAGGGGGAGGGGGTGCGATTTCGGAGCATAGTGGGGGAGACCCAAATGCTGAAAGCCTGTATGCGTGTTTCTATATATGTTTTTGTGCGTGCGGTTCGGTGTGTGTCCAGCGAATTTTCTTCCAGAGCTCTCGCGGCGCGGCCGGCGCGGCGGTCATTTTCGTCACCGGCGGCGCCGCCGTCGTACAGTGTCGCTTCCCCACATGCACACGTCTGCGCCTACACAATGCTCAACCTCGAGGCGTAAACCATCTGTATACGTGCGAGTGCGAGCAATGCATCCACAATATGGAAGGATGAAGAGGTTCCCCTGAGGGATGCTTTTCCTAACAATTTCTCTCAGACCACCACAAGAGACGGCGGTATTCTTCTATTATTCTCTTTCGGTTGCATGCAGCGGGAGTGAACAATTCAGAACTTTGTCCGTCTTTTGACGGAGCCCGTCGCGTCGCTTCCCTTTCTTTTCAACTTTGAGACGGGATTTTCTTTACTGCTGCTTCTTGCCATTTTTTTTTTCTCGTTCTTCTCGTTATGCGAGTTTGGTCGCAAAAAAAAAGGACGATGAGGTTGATTTTTCTTAAAGAGCTGCCCAGGCCCGCAGATTGGTCCGACTAATATTAACAACAAAAAGAAAAAAAAAATATTATTGCGTTTTGATTATCGGGTACAGCGCGCTCCCCGTATCAACCAGCAGCCTTAGCGGAGGTTGTTACAGCGACTATGTCAAATAATTATTTCCTCTATCGATGTCTTCACTTGGAGATACATCCCTTGAAATGAGATATACCAGGTATTTTCTATAAAAAAAAAAAAAAAGAAGAACGCTCCAAATCATTTTTTGAAAATAGCTTGGGCTGGAAACGAAATTGGAACGCGTTATTCTTCTTGCCTTGCGCAATTTTCATTAACAGCGAGCAAACCGCAGACCCACGCCATCTCCGGCCATTTTCTTCGTTATTTTTGTCTTTCAGCACGGGAACTTCGTCAGCGATCCGGAAATACGTCATTCCGAGCTCCTTTCACTCCTCGCGCACCGCCCCTCAGGACCAGCACCTCCTTGACAGCTTTCAAGCCTGCGCGTCACGGGACATGACGTCACGTCCGGGAGGCCTACATGGGCGCTGATTGGATTCGAGTTGCGCGTCAGCGTTCGCGTGGGGCTCGTTTCCTATCATAGTTCCACGCCAACGCTGACGCGGCACTCGCATCCCATCGGAACCCGTGCCAGCCTCCCGGACGTGACGTCATGTCACGTGACGCGCAGGCGTGAAAGTTGTCTAGGAGGTGCTGTCAGGACTCGGTGTACGAGAGCGCGACTCCTTTACTCCGGGTAACGTGCACTGGAAGTCGCTTTTTGCCATCTAGTGGAAAGAGCGCGAGCTCCATGACTCCCGGAGCCACTGCTGAACGCGGCGTGCCACAAGCGTCCACGTCGTCAATGCTTGTTTGCCAAGCTACGGTCGACGAGCCGCTGTCACATTGCCATACATCATATACAAGCTTCAGACGTGCCGACAGAATTACTAGCGTCCCAACCATCTTTCAAGCGTGTTTGCTTCGTACATGTGTATGCTTTGAACTTGTCTGTAGACAGTTTTTGCACGACCAATGTGACTGTCACACAAGGCAGAAACACGCCTCAGACGGTCTTCTGTACAAGTTCGTCTGCTTCTTGCAGAGGGGTTGCGATGATGTTAGAACGCCAAACTCTCATTGGCTGATCGAGAAAAAAAAATAGTGGGGTAGACCAACGAGCTTGAGTATGGGGTAGACTTTAAAGGACACATGAAAAGGAAAAAAGATTTTTTTTTTTTTTTAAACAGGCTAGATGGAAAAAGAATATTATAAAACGAATTTACAACGAAGAAAAAAAATTTAGAGCTATATTTACGGCGCAAAACGAATTTGTAGTTGGCGCCCGCAGGAGCCGCCGCTGGTCACGTGGTAGGCCCGCACGTCGCCGCGCTCCGTCGCCGCCGCCGCAAAGCCACGTCGCCGCCGCACGCTGAGCGTTGTGCGACGCCGCTTCAACTAGGGGTGTCGCGAACTTTTGGCGAACCAGATTTTTAGGTCGAACTTTCGGGGTTCGACTGGGTCGAACCAGTTCGACGAACCTTCGAACTTTTCACGAGATTTGACCGGTTCGACTTTGTGGACAGTGTGGACAGTGTTGACAGATGTCTACGTTTGGAGAATTTTTTTTTATGCAGAGGGTTATTTTATTTTATAAACAGTTGCAATTAAAAGAAACCAATTATAATCACTGAAGAAGTTAATAACTTAATTTTTTTGTACTGTATTAACTGAAATAACCAATCAGCGCTGCCCTTATTCATCCCTTAGCCATCACCATCCAATCCGAAGCCAACTGGCCAGCCTGTTGCGCATGCGCACACGAGTCGAACCTCAATACAAGGTTCGTCGAATTTTCCACTAAAAGTTCGAAAAGTCGAACCTGGTCGACCTCGAACCTCGGGCGGTTCGCGACACCCCTAGCTTCAACCCGTTTCTCCACGCCGCTGTCGCCGCCGCCGCACAAGTTCGTCTGCTTCGGGGCGCCGCCGCCGTCATCTGACCGGCGAACAGGTCTGTCACGTCTGCTTGCGCTTTTTTAGGAGTTTCCTTTGGGCTCTAAAAGTTACTTATTAACCTTGGTTTTTTTGTTATACTTCAAACAAAGATGAATAAGTTACCTTTAGAGGCCATAGGAAGCTTCCGAAAGAGCGCAAGCACCACGTGATAAATAAGGGCCAGTCACGTGATAAATAAGGGCCACTTTTCCGCGGCGCCCGCGGGCGCCAACTTCAAATTCGTATAGCGCCGTCAATATAGCTCTAAAATATTTTTTTCTTCGTTGTAAAATCGTTTTATGATACCCTTTTTCCATCTAAGCTGTTAAAAAATGTTTTTTTTCCTTTGCATGTGTCATTTAAGGCATCTAGCATCGAGGTCTATCCTTTCAATCAAAGCCAGTCAGGACTCGGCGTCGTGCTGACGCCACCGCAACCCCATGCGCAAGAAGCAGACGACTTGCTCTCCGCATAGCCCTCACACACACAGACACACACACGCGCACACTCACACACGGTTTTGAAAAAGGCATTGCATCACCGGCCGCACGCACGTGTCTCGGTGACAACGGCTTAGGTTTGAAGGTTTTTGCTAACGGAAATCGCACAACAGTTCATTCTATGTATTTCCGCTTGCCTCTCCCTTATTCCTTTCTTCTTCTTTTTTTTTTGCGTTCTTCCTTGCTTTTGTGTGAAAGAAAAAAATAAACAGTTGCTATGGGCACCCTCATCCTACGATGGACTAAAGGTGAAAGCCACAGGTCGCCAGGTCCAATCACGTCGCACGTTAAACTATGACATATGCTTAACATTGATTAGGGTGGACGAATAATGCTCCGAATCAAAAAGTGTTGCATCATTTCTGTAGCTTCAACACTGCAAAGAGCCTGCAAAAAGCTTTCTTTGCGATGTAAAATTGGTGAGTCACACAGTGCTATTCAATTCGAACCTGTCCGCCCATTCCCATTAGACGCGGGCACCGACACGTGCATTGAAGCCAAATACCAGGCAATTTCCAAGTGGCTCGTGATTGGATCTGGTGGTCCGTAGCTTTTGCCTTTAGTCCATCGTAGGGTGAGACGAAGTATAGGAGCTCTACCGATTGCCCAGCGAACAGCGCCGCGCGCGGCCACTTTTGAGTCAGCGTAGGGAGAGCGGTAGAGCTCCGCCGCCGCTCTACCGCTCTCCCTACGCCGCCGCCGAACACCCACCGGTGTACCACTGCAGTCGAGCTGCGACTGCCGAGGTCACTTCCCGATGAGTACGCGCGACGCCGCCGCGAGAGGCGCGCGTATCGGCACTGAGTTAGATCTGCAGGGTGCCCATACTTCGCTTCACCTAATGAGATCAAACAGACAGCGTCTGGCGTCTGTCTAAAACACACCATCATGGTGTTCTTCATGTGATTGTAGTACATGTTCTATCATCGCTGAGCCAATAAAACAGAAAAGGCCCTGTGACTTGCAGTTTTGACGTTGCTTGATTGGTAGCGTCGGCTGCATCTGGGCCTAAGCTGAAACGAAGTATAGCTTGCACTTATCTGTGCATGTCGCGTCGTCTTAGTCCTGTTCTTTCTAATCCCTCGCCCCGCATTTTAATCGAAGGACAGGAGCAAGGCGATTTGGTAAATCTCGAAGAGACAGCCAGTTTTTGTTCTGGCAAGGCGTTGCATATTCTGATGTAACATGATACCTAACTCAGACTAAGGCCAAACACATTGCATGCTATGTTCATCGAGCACGAGGCTTGAAGTTGAGCTATGCGATGCAGGTCTCCAGGCACGGAGCAGGTGATAACAAGGGAATAAAAAGGAGGGCAAACAGAATCTTGAGGCGGTGAGATCATGCAGCCACTTCCCGAGACTCTGACGCGCACGCATCCAATTGTCTGAGAAAGAAGTGATAAGGAACATATACTCCCGCCCTCCCGGCGACAAAAACCCGATAGGGCACAACATAACTTGTCCCGTCCGCCCGCTCGCCAAACGAGAACGAGCATTTCAGTGCGTACGCGATCACCACGAAGAAAGAGGTCACTCGCTTCACTTCGTCCATCACCAGGGGCACCAGGACACGGACCTCAAGGACACCGAGGGACCACGTCGTAAGTGAAACCACCTCCATCTTGATTTTCGTTCGTTGTAGACATCTGAAGTTGCCACAGACCACATCACCGTATAGAAGGCTTACATGATTGCAAGCTACGCGCTCAATATATGTAGAAGTTGCGTTAGTAAACGCCGCAGTACGGTAGAGTCTTGAAGATTCTGACGTGGTCGCACGCGGACGTTCGCGAAACCTGTCCGGAGTTTAAGTACCCATATTTTGCAGACGAACCCAAGGTTGGTGCTGTGCGCAAACGGCGAGCGCTGCCAACTTCTCTCAAGCACGCCGGCAGAAGTTTTATCAGCGATAACATTAATCTCCTTGCGCTAGTTAAACATCTTGACGTTGAAATCTGTCGGGGACGGAACGCCTTGCTGGCACTCGTTGCGTCAGGCGGAAGTTTTTATATTTTTGTCACGCGTGGGCGCTGGCAGCACAAGCCGTAATTTCTGTTGGAGATTAATGTAGGCGCTGCGTGGTGTTCACTTCTGTTTTAGTTTGCCTCTCTTGTTTGTCTCAGTCAGCCTATTTAATGAATCGCCAGTTTCCCAGGGTTCATGCAGGATGTTATTATGTACTATAGCGATAAAATCACGGAAATGCTGTCATGTCGGAAATGGCAACATATCCCTCGAAGAGCAGACAAAGACTGCACAGTCAAAGCGGAGCCAGCTCCTTGTAGATTCGTCATTATATGTTCTAGGACGAAGTTATATCACACGCGAATGTCGTGGATAAAATGCTACCATTACACGATGACTACGTTATCGGATAATGGATTACTGGACATAGTATAGTTGCCTTCCGCGCTCTTAGCATTCAGTTGAGCATTTTGTATTTCAGAAAGTTTATACCCGTTGCAGGCGAAATTGGGCTAACGTTGTTTTGGAAAGAAAAAAGATAGTTAGATAAGCAAGCTTTCTTCTTCTTCCTCTTTTTTTTTGTTTTCAAGAGGAACGACGTTTAATAGCAGTTTTTTATGCATCTATATTTCTGAAAAAAAAAGGACGACATATATGGTAATCGCTATGGAAGCCAGAGGTAGTTTGTTACACGAAGAATCGAAACGTTATTTTACTACAATATAGATGGGCACAAAATGGCACATGCGCTAGGTGCAGTCTTTAACTGAGTCACAGTTTAAAAATATCTCATCGACATTGCATATACATATATATATATTTATTTTTTTTATTAATGTAATTGTGGAAATGGTTTTCGAAATAATTAAATAATTCCTTCGTTCTTCCCAGGAGTCCGAGAGAGAGAATATTATTGGCCGCTGCGGACATCAGGGTACCAGTGACGTGATAATTAGCGAACTAAAAACCTCCAATCACTAATTACGTTATTTTTTGTAGTATTAAAGCATGAAATGCTTTAATATTAAGTTTAAGTTGGTAATCATAATGAACTGGCGTCATTAAATGTCACGTGATCTACTATATACCTTGGGAAAGTTGACGGCACGTGACCTAAACGTTAACTCAGTTTCCCCGCTAAATTTAGCGGAAAAATTCACGTCTCGTGGCCAAACCACCAATCCAGTGTCCCTGCTAAACGTAGCGGGGCAAAGCGACGTCACGAGACCCGACCCCGCTTGGCCTATGCAAACATTCAGTTTCCCCGCTAAATTTAGCGGGAAAATATACGTCACGCGACACACCCATCCCCCATAATGCATTTCACGAATTACACACTTCGAAGCGCACTTCATGCACTCCGAAGTAGGTATAGAGGAGGCTTGCAATTTTAATTTCACGCGTCACACATTGCAGAACGCAAGGGCGCGGGTGACCTGGCGCAAACCGAACATTTTGGACCATCCCGAGACCGAAGAAACATATACGAAATGTGCCACCAAGATAAGAGATAGAGCTAGAGAACGTCTCTTTCTCTTCTCTTTGTGTCGTCTTTCGTATTTTCCTCGGTCTCATGTTTCGTTGAAGAGAAGCTATACACTGCGCGTGCCCAGAGCGCCTTCCGCGGCCAAGTAGACAAGGACGGCAAGAAGAGGAGATGGTGCTTCGGTGGCGCCCTCGCACGGTTTCCGTTCGTGACGTCGCAATTAGAATTTGCCTCGCCGTGACGTCATGAGCTGTGATCTTTGACTACTTGTATCGTCGGTTGAGAACTGTACCAAGTTCGATGGTGCGCGTAAAAATATAGCGATGGAAGCTTGGAGTCGCCGCATGCTCAAACCAAACTTCGTCACGGTTGACACTCTGACATGGCGCTGATTTCCGTTGATGAAAGAAAATTCAACCAAAGAGAGACGCCATAGTCGCGAAGTCCGACCACGGCGACGCTGTTGCTCACGCACGTCACTACAGAATAGCAGGCCAAATACAATCGGAGGCATGTAGCCTGTCGCCAAGATAGGCCAAAGCAGTTTTTGTATGTTTAAGATAACTTGGTGCTGCATTTGCGCATTTCAGTGGCGAATACGGTACACGCTGTGAAAGGCCCAAGATAAGATGTGCGAGAGGGACGAAACTCTCCACCCCGGGGCGACGTCCGCGGCCCCTGTGGGGAGCCGGTGTCGAGTGATAGCGACTGCTTTAGTCTGTCTTCAAGATAGGCCGTGTGGCCTATTTGGACGAAGGGATACAAATCTCTGATTGGAATGTGTCCCTTGAGACGGATATCTCAATGTTAATAAATATAAGTGTTATCGCACTTACAAGTCCGGCTTAATCCTTAAAATTACGCCGCGATAAAGAAGCTTCTTGGTCGACGGCGTTGCTTACCATGTATACTTGAGTCCCACTAGTGCCAGTAAGCTTGTGTAAAGTGAAGAAAAAAAAAATTCTAATCCTGTGTCGTTGCTTACAACGAGCGAGCGAAAAATAAAGTCGTTCCATTTGTCACCTCGTAGAAAAAATCCTGGAATGTCTCGATCCTCTACGATAAACTCGGAGACGCACGAAATGCGACTTGTGTATGCGTGACCTTGCGTGACGTCATTTCGTCACGTGACCGACGACACGTGACCTGATGAGGCCAGTTACCTCGGTGTAACGCTGGAGCGTAGCGCTCCAACGTGACGGTTCATCTGATAAGACACATTCTGTGTTAAGAATATAACTCGCCGCCGTTACCAATTAGCCGTACCTACTGCGTGGATGGTCTATTCTGCTTTGACACATATTAGCGTCACTTTGGACGCTGTCGTCAACGTATAGGTAGCTAGCTTTACACATTTTGTTGGTGATATGCGCAAGTCTTAGTAACAACCTCGCACCTATGAAGGCGCCAGTGGGAGCTGTTCTGGAACAGTACGTAATGCCACAATTTGGAAAAAGAAAACTGACAGATGTTTGCATTTGCGCAATTGAGAAATTACGGTAAAAGAGAGCAACCACCAACCTATCCCTAAATGTGAGGGAGCCTAATAATCAGAAGTGCATGAAACTATTTATTACCTACCTTAATATTTTTCTTTATAATATCATAACTAAAGAAAACATAAATACATTCCCCCCCTCTCCCCGTAAAACTGCATTACCGGGAAACTATTTTAAAACTTCTTGCTGTCGACTTACGTTTACGAAAACAAGCTTCAGGTGTGCCTTCAGAGCATAGCGCGCGGCAGACTTAACGCCAACAAGCAATTCTAGTTTTTGTTTTTCTATTTTTTCTTTCAATCGAAGGAATGGCGTAGAAACTGGTAGTGTGTTAGAAAGTGCTCATGTAGGCAACTAACCTAAGCGGTAAAATCTGATGCAATAAAACGGTCAAGTAATCGTGTTGTATGTATCTTGAGACAACGGAAAGTTTCTTGGTCCCCAATGGGCGACCGGTGGGGTGTCTCCTTTTTAAAGGAGCAATTTTGTCAGTCTATAGTACAACTGCAAGGCTGAGGGGGGAGTCTTTAACGTGTTTCGCACACGACCGCACGCCGGGACGATCTACTCCTCCAGATAGAAATGGGGCATGGCTAGGGGATTCAAACAACGCGCCACCCAGAAGAATCAACGCCCGTGCACTAGAAATTTGACGTCATCACAATGAGATCGAACGAAGGCACATGATTGGACACGAGCGTGACGTCAGCGTTCGGCTGAGTCTCGTGTCCAATCGGCGCGTATAAGGACGCTCGGCATCGGGCTCGGGTCCGATTGCTGAGTTGGCGCCATCCGACTGCGATGACGTTCCGTAGAGGAAGAGGAGGATGCTCGCAGGCCTGAATTATTTTATACTCGTATTCACCTAAAAAAAACATAATAAAAAAAAATCAGGTTTTTTTTTTTTCTTTTTTTTTGCGGGACGTGACTATACTCCGTTTCACTTTCTGTTGTACCGCAGAGAAGGCTAGAAGCGCGAGCTCAGTGTTGGGAGCCGCTCTAAACGCACGAGAGCTTGTGCCGCCGAGATCTGCCCTAGAGCAAGAAGCTCGCGCTTGTAGCCTTTCCTGCGGTACATTAGGAATTAGGAAAATACATGAATTTTTGTCCCGTTATTAAAGGAGCGGTGCAACGATATTCAATTGGAATGTTTTTCGCTTTACACGAGCTTACTGGCACTGGTGGGACTCAAGGATACTCGCACGCAACGCCACTGGCCAAGAAACTCCTTTGTTACGGTGTAATTTCAAGGACAAAACCGACCATTTCCATTCAATCTTTCCTTTGCAAAATTTGATGACGTAACGTGGGGATCGCAGTACACCCCAATGACGATATTTGAATGCGGTTCATAGATTGGACCCGAGCATTGCGTGGGCACTCGATTCGGGCTCGTGATAATTACTAGCTCGAAAAGCATTCGGGTAGTGGCCCGTGTCCAATCGCTGCAACGACGACAATAGCCGAGCCATAACAATGTCTGGAACTCAGCGCGTGTCCTGTGCTTTGCCAACCCCCAGCGCGTGGCTATGATCAACATTGGCGGCATATATTCGGCTCCAGATCACGTGGCCGCTTATTCTGGCTGCGAGTTGAGGGGGTGAACGCTGCTCGTTTTTCTTTAATTTTTTTTTCTGGGACTTCTATTGCGTGGGGTGAAAAACGAACGCGTGTTTCATAGCTCATTAACGTCAGGGAACCTTTCAAAGCAGTATTTGCGCAAACTACAAAAATTGTTGCATCGCCCCTTTAAGGACAACTCGCATTATCGACGATTTTTTTTTTTTTTTGGAGGGGGGGGGGGGAGGAAATAGAGGTGCTCATATTAACGAGACATCACTGTATATATGTATATAGGTGCATCTGAGGTGAGATGTATGTTATTTTATCAAGCCGTTCACGCTTCAATCACAAAAAGCGTCGTTTCTTCCTTCCACAACCAAATATTGTTTGGACTACGTCGCGCGTTGCATGAATAACGCGCAAAACGTCCTTATGTTTTACAACGGCAGAGCCATATATATGGCTCTGCACAGCGGTAGAGTTCCTGTATAGGCTCCCTACGGGAAACAGAGTTGCGCGTTCATCCTGCATGGCATATGGATCCAGCTCCTCAAGTGACTGAATTCGGCCAATAGCAGCGCCACGCGTTCAAGGCGCGCGGCGCGCTCAAAAGCAAGGGAACGTTTGGCGGGGCGCGCGCAACGTCTGCTTTCCTGCACGGCACTTGATCCGGCTCATCACGTGAACGCGCAACTCGGAGCCAGAGTTGCGCGATCACGTGAGGAGCCGGATCAAGTGCCGTGCAGGAAAGTAGACGTTGCAGGCGCCCCGCCAAACGTTCCCCTGCTTTTGAGCGCGCCGCGCGCCTCGAACGCGCGGCGCCGCTATTCGCCAAATTCAGTCACGTGACGAGCGAGATCAACATGCCGTGCAGGAAACACGGCGCTACGGAGATGAACGCGCAACTCGGGCTCCCGTAGGGAGCCTATGCAGGAACTCTATACAGCAGTAGCTGTTAGTGCCCTCTCCCGGCAAAAAAGAATGCTCACGTACGAAGGCAAAACCCCACAGCAAAGGCCAGATGCTCTCCCTCTCCATGTCGTTGATCATACACGGCAGGGCTTTCTCTCGCTCTTCCTCTTTTTTCCCCTACAGGCCGCCACTGTTCTTGCTCAGGCGACGCTTCCCCTTCCTTTCCCCCCCCCCCCCCCCCCACACACACACACACGCACCCTCCGGCATCTCACGTGGTCGCGCTGAGTGGACACGCTCCTTCGCCACCCCACTGCCGCCGCCCAGGTTCTGTTCTTGCGTGCTTTCCGCGCGTGTACAGAACGGTTCCCGTGGTGCAGACTTTCGCTTTTTCAACCGCAGGCGCGGTGACGGGGCCCCCGTTCTGAAAGAGCGTTTCAGGCAAAAAAAAAAAAAAAAAAAGAAGCACGTCTCCGTGTTCTTCTCCAACACATGCAACATCTCGCGCAATCGTTCCACCAAGGCACACATCTCCTCACACACGTCTCCTACGTCAATTCCACTGAAAGCAAAGAAGGCATTTTAAACATTGTACGGCACACTGGCTGAAGGCAAATTTCCTTCAACATGCCTTTTCACAACGCAGCAACCACTAAATGAGCTGCGCTTAGAGCATCGGCACTCCGTTCCAAAAGTCAAAAGCTCAAAAGTGGGACTTCCTCAAAATTAAATTCGGTGTTAGGAAGGTCGTGTAATATTGCTTTGCTCTGTCGCTAACTGTTTAAACATTTGAGGTGGGCGGAAAAGCGTTTCCTGTGATTTCAGATAACGCTTCAGATAACTGGCAACGATGATTTTAAGCCACAATATGGCCAAGTGTCGTTACCCTGACGCGTAGCGTATTTAGTGGCACTAGCAGGAACTACACCGCTGTCATCGCAGCATATTTTGCGTGGTCGTTAGCAATTTTTCTCTTGATGCGACGGCAAAGATAGACAATTGCAAGCATGGAGCCCCGACTGGTGCCCCATGCGTGCAAGCACGTGCAGCGTGCGCGTGAACGTAGCCTTGTTTGACAAGCTTGCAATAGGTGAGCGGCGTTTGACAACTTCCGGTTCCTTAGGAAATTTTGTGTCACTAGTGGCAAGCGACGACAATGAGCTGCAAGTCTGTGCAACCATAATTATAAAACCTCCAGACTGTAGTTTTCAGAACCATGCTTAGACAGCCTTGCAGATGATCGTCATCGTTTGTCAAAAGCTTAACAAAAATTCCTAAGGAACCGGAAGTTGCCAAACGCCGCTCACCTATTGCACGGGCGTGTCCGCACGAGCAGAAGCATGAAAGGTGGCCAATCACCCTGCTTGCATTCGTCTATTGGTGACGTGACCAAGCGTTGCGGCGGTCGGCCCTCCAGGATTGGCCGAATGCTGGCTTTGACGTCAGCAAAGGATTTCTTATCGACGGAAATAAGAGTAGTGTAAGATTTTCGAATTTGACGGTGTTGGCAGTATTGGTTTAAAAGCGCAATGATTTCCAGCTTCCACCATGCTAATTACAAACACCATCTAACTTGTTGGTCACAGGGTAATGACGTCACGAGGGGTAACCATAGGAGGGCGCCACCCAACATCTCGCCGCTAATAGGGGGTATTGAAACGCCCTGTGTTACAAAATATACCTCGTTTCACCCTAACGTTTCGTTCACACATTGGATTTTTTTTTTTTTTTTTCAGTAACGAGAGTAATTCGCGGAGTAGTCTTCGAACTACAAACAAAGGGCAGCCCAACTTGCCTCCGCCCGTCAGAATACATTGACATCGTGCTGTTGTATTAATCTTCCTTGCCTTTTACGAAGGCGAAATATGCGCTAACCGATCTTGTCTCCAGGGCGATTCGCACACACTTGCCCGACGGAGTGCCAGGGTTGCTATGGCAACAGCTGCGTCGGCTCCAATAGACGTTTCCACTGTTTACAAAAATCACAGTCCACACGTGTTAAATCACAGTCCAGAACGCGCACGTTCGTCGCTTCGGAAAGCGAGCAAATCACGCGCCATACGCACGAACACTGAAAATGAAACCTGCCAAGTGTCCTTTTTTGGAAAGACCTTTCCAAAAACGAGCTTGTGGCCGGTGCCATTTTGAGCGTTCGTGCGTATGGCGCGTGCTTTGCTCGCTTTCCGAAGCGACGAACACGCACGTGCTGGGCTGTGAAGACCGCACGCTGGACTGTGATTTTGTAAACATTGGAAAGGTCTATAAAACCGGTTTTGACCCCGTTTTGTTGGAGCCGACGCAGCTGTTGCCATAACAACCCTCGCACTCGGACTAGAGGGAGATAGAGCATGGTCACGTGTCTCCCTCGGACGCGCTGATTGGCTCGCTGGGACCGTAGCCTTCGCCGTTCGCCAAGTGACGGTTAAAAGAAGAATAGGCAGCAGATAAAAAAAAAAAAAAAAAGAGGTTCGTCTTTTTGCGGAGCAATACTACTTTCCCAGCCGCTAGGGGCGGAACGGAGATCCGCGGACGATGACGTCATGGGTGGGTCTTGCATTCGAGGTGAAATTGCCCGAACTCTGCGTCGTGATGCTTTAGGAAATGCAGACGTTCGTCATCACTTGCACCTCCTGCAGTAGTAGTAGTGTGTACCACCAGCTGCGCACCACGCAGGATAGCGGTAACAGGAAACCACGAACAAAAACACGCAAAATGAAGAGCTTGCGCACTGTTTGCACGCGTTCATGCAGCAAATAATAATAATAAATAAAAAAACAGCTGGATGTATTCCCGTAATTTTTTATCCGTTTATGTCTGTATGTACCCGCTGCGATAACACGCGCGTGTTGCAACAAAAGCGCTGCCGCTAGTCAGCTTTGTATATACAAGGTGTTTGGTTTTAAATCAAAAACTTTTTTTTCTTGTGTTTTTAAATATAAACCATGAAAGGAGAACTAATGCGGTATGTTCAGGTGAGCTATACAGCCAGGGAATCATAGTATGCAAGGGCTAATCGCCACGACATGTCGGATAATTTACTCAAATTTGTCCATTACTTCTTTTTTTATAATGAATGGAAAACTTTAATTGTTCCAATTAAAAATTTGCTGAGCGCGCACCGCGGAAATTTTCTAAAGTTACCACTCATGCAACGGGCGAAAGGTTAGCGGTACGAAATCGAGGATAAAGGCTAGCCCACATGGCGCGTTTTTCAGTGCGTCTAGACGCGCGTCTCGGCTTGGAAGCCAGACGCGTGCGCCCAGTCAAACCACACGCAGCGCTACCGGGCAGCGGTTCGCGTCTGCGTTTCCGAAGCGTCTGCCCAACGTAGCCAGACGCGCTTAAGAAACAAACGCAAATTTTAGATAAAAATCGCGCGTTAAATGATGGCTACATGCCGAAATATTTAATTTTATTAATAGTAAGCACGCATTTTTATTACATGAAATGCAATGAAGCTCAATTTCACTCATTTTCATCCTTTTTAGTGCGTACGCCTCATCCACTTTTCGGTACGCCATCGGCATCACCATCTCACGAGCCAAAACATTTCCAGCTGGCCGCTACAGAGGTTGTGTTCTTGCGGCTGTTGCCGATAGTATTAATTTTGTTCCTTTGTCTCTCGGTGTCCTTGTATTCTTTAAATTTCGCCTGCAAGAGTGCAGGATGCTTTTGTACTTCGCTAGCTCCTCTCTGTTCCGCTGAAGGAGCGTCAGCGTCTCCCGCGGAGCAGGGAGAGGTCCCTGGATTTGTGCAAAAGGTATTGTAAACTGATGTCCGCGGGGGGAAGGACGTAACTACCCATGTTCGCCCTGCTGCGAGCGTTGGCGGGCGCTCTGCCGTGGAATGGCACAGTGCTGTTACTCGTTTTTGTATGTGTATATTTCTGTTTTGAGTGTTTGCATTTTTATTTTCCCCTCCCGTATCCCTTTTCCTACTTGGCGGTGGGCTAGCAGGCGCACCTGCGTAAGGGTCTCAACCTGTCTGCCTTGCACGCTGCCGAGTAGGTATCGCAATCTGTGCAAATAAAAATTATTATTATTTTTATCACCTTTGTCGCAAGGTCCGTGGCGAAAACTACAGTCCTACAGTGGCGAAAACAGTAGAGAAAATTCAAACGCTCCTTGCAACTAGTGAACACGGCCGTTCGTTGGTTGTTGCTTTCTAGACGCAGCGCGAAACGCGACGCCTGGACGCAAAATATCTGGCTCCTCCAGATACGCCGGAATGCGCCTAAAAACGCTGCGTTTCGTCCCGGCGCCGGAAGTGACGTCAAAGCGCAGGCGCAGACGCGACGCAGACGCGGAGAAAAACGCACCATGTGGGCTAGCCTTAAGATTACCATCCGCATTTTCTCTCCGCCAGCTTTGCGCCTGTTTCACGCGCTTTCCATCTGCTTTAAGTCGTTCTAAAGATGACTAATCTAGCGGTTTTTGACGACGGTCGGCGAGTTTATAATTAGAACCATGCGATTATTTTCACTAAGTAAAAAGTTAATTGACAAATTTTAGTTAATTATCCGACGTATCATGACAATTAGCCCCCGTATTATGTCCCCTTAGCCGTATATAACTCACCTAGACAAACCGCGTTAATGCACCCTGCGCGTTTTATATATATCTATATCTATAAATAACTATATATTTGTGTTAAAAGATATTAAACACCCGGTATATCATGTATATCGACTCGAGTCAGCGTCAGACATTAGAGCCGAGATGAGAAAGTGGCACCATCTTGTGGTACCCACCCGTGGCGTCACGTCAAGGATTTGCCGAGCGGATTTGCCTATAGCCGTGACGTTACGAGTTGTAATCCTGGATACTCATCGTCGCTAGTTAGGCAGTGCGTGTAAAAATAGACGGCGGAACCTTCGGAGTCGTCGCGTTCTGTCAAAGTTGACAGTCTGACGTTGCTCTTATTAATCCAACAAAAGACGTCGCAGCGAGGGTTCGGCGAATCGCGAAATCCCGACCACAGCGACGCTATTGGTCGTTTACGTCGCTCTTGACAAACGTATATTATACTCGCCAACTGGAGAACTGTCGGGCAGTTTCCGGGGCCATTTTGGAAGAACGCCCGTACGTATTCTTTTCCCCACTTTTATTTCAAACAGGTGGCGGCGACAGACGTATAAAAGACGCTTTGATAACGTGCGTGTGCCTGTTAATAGAATCCGGAGACAAAAAGTGTATTGACTACCGAGAACAAGTTGATTCCGAAGGCGAAACAATGAGCGTTAGTTTCGTAACAACAACTTGCAACACCGTAACTTTTTCTTTATCCTTATTATTATTTTTATATAATAACAACATATCCGTTTGCGCATTTCAAGTTTCTGTCAGATCATAAAGCCACTAATGTTGTCTATTGTTTGCATGCACATCCAGGCACGTAGCAGCGTTGGGTTGCACACACAAAGAACGTCTTTTTCGCTGTTTACTGTTGACCCGGACCATTATATAGACCACTCCACTATTCGCATTCTGCGCGCAGCCAACTTTGTTTACTGAGTTGCGGAACAAGTTCGGAGTATGCGGGGTAGCTATCTTCTGCCGAATATCAGGCGCCGAGCATTTGCCCTCGAGCCCAGTGACTCAGCATTTTTCGCCCTGGAGATAACCGATGGACAGTTGTATATTCCTTAAACTTTTTTTTTTTTTAGTGTGCATACAGGCTTGATAACCGTTTTCTTAACCATCACATCTTAATCGTTGCAGGTCGATGATGCACTAACTACGTAGAATACCGGAACCTCACATTCATACATCCAGCAAGCCAACGCAAGCAGTTCATCCCAAGCAGGCTTCTACTTCAAGGTACCGGGGAAACATCGAACCATGGAGGTTCAAGCGGCACAGATCGTGGCTCCCCTGCTGCTCCTCTTTGGCACCTTCTTTCTCGGTGTCCTGCCGATCTGGCTTGTGAAGCGTCTCAGCTCCATCCAGCGAGGTGCCCAAGGACTGTCCTTCCTGGTGTGCATCGGAGGAGGTGTCCTCTTCGCCACCAGCTTCCTGCATCTTCTCCCTGAGGTTCGAGAAGGATTCGAGAACCTGGACACAGAGTTCCCGGTCACGGAGGGCGTCGTCTGCTTGGGGTTTCTTGCCGTGTACGCGTTAGAAGAACTCATCCACGCATGCTTGGGCCACAGTCACAGCTCGACGAGTCATGGTCACGCTCATTCTCCGGCTGTCATGGAATGGTGAGATGACCTGTCTTATTTTGAGCTCGCGTGACGTGGTCATTGACCGTACATGCTGCAGTGCAGCGCCGTAGCAGTCTCCGACAGGTGTGTTTATAGCGTCCTCCAGTGGGGTCTCGTTTGATATCTGCCTGATTACCTCATAGACGTGTCATTCATGCTGTTGCTTGCCGCGACCCTGGCGGTAGCACAACTGCGGAGATTTATGTGCGTGGTTATAGACGCCTGTTTTGATGTAGGCCGCTTTGTAGCCAGGAAGTTCACGGAAGCTTTAAAGGGATACTGAACTGAAATTTCGAGCTCACAAAACAGGGCTGGATAGATAGGCGGAACGCTGCAAAACCCAAAAACATCACTCCTACAGCGATTTCTCCAACGGATCGCCGTATTTTTGGAAAAGAAGTTTGCGATTGAACACGGGCGACGAGGCCGACGGGACAAGGCACGTCACGATTCCCATTCCCTCTCCTCCTCGCTTTATTCCCTCGAGCTGGTTAACCGAAGCGAGGAGGAGAGAAGCGAGGCCGCTTCCCCTCATTCTCAAATTCTCCCGGAGGACAGTGACGACAAAGGCCTCGCTTCATCGCGCCCTTCTTTTCCAAAAGTACGGCCATCCGTTTGAGATACCGATGTATGACTGATGTTTTGGGGTTCGTAGCGTCCCGTTCAACGCTTCTGCGGCCTTATTTTGCGAAATCCAAATTTCGGTTCAGTATCCCTTTAAAGGGATACTACAACGAAATTTCGGCGCTTATTTTATGGTCTATATGTGTTCAAAGGAGCAGTATCACATAGGACACACCAATATCTTGTTAAAAAATACACAAAAAGAGGCTTTAAAACGAATTAAACGATTAGCAAAGAGCACCTGGTGGATGTCGCTAACGCCTCGTTTGTAATGCCCGTCTAGGAACGTTGAAAGGTAGTGACGGTTATTGCCTCGCCTCCGGCCACGACGAGAGAAGAGGGGAAGGAGGAACTCCCCTCTTCACGAGAATCCCTTTTGTGTGGCCCAGAAGTCGCTATTGTCCCCCTACAAGATTATAGAAGATTAATCCGTCACTTGAAATTCGTACAAAAGCAGCCGCTTCGGTGGCTGGAACGATTAGGCCATCCTCTTGACGTCAGCCTCGCCGTAGCTTTGCTCGTCCCGAGACGAACTACGTCACGATTGCGTCGGATGTCACGTGCTCTAAGCTGGGCCTTCTCCGAGCGCTTGCCAGAGTGGGCCGTTTATACACAAACTCATGTTTACAAACAAACCGGAGCGCCCCTAGCGGACGCCACCGGCGCCGCACATGCGCGATGGGGGTGTGGGTAAGAAGCTCGCCGTCGCCAATAAACAAACCATTGGAATGCGGTGTTATCGGCGTCGGTGTGAGTTCCCCTGCCCTTTTTCGCGTTCGACTTGTTGATTCTACGTCTTCCTGGAAATGTCTGACTACTTGAGCGGCCTCAGCGAAATTAACGAGGCTCGTTACACCGCAAAACTTCGCGTGAATAATGTTACTTGCAGCGATTCATTCCGCGTGGACGCCGCAGGATGTACGCTAAAGCCTGATTCGCATGATGAGATTTCACTCGAAAGTTTCGGTCGCGACGTCGCTCGGGCTGCAAAAACGCGAACCGTAGCTGAGATGGTCGACGTCGATACTAAAAATCTCAAGCCGAATCGGACCAAATGAATGAGGCATAACAAGTCGGTGATGGCCACTGGTAACAAAGATCAACATAATCTTGTATCAACTGTTCACATCTAGCCTGCTTACTAACCTTCAAACTTAAGTCTCTTAAGGCCTGCACTTACTTCTTATCGCAAGTACCGGGCCCACGTTTAGTCTACGGGCCGGTGTCGTCTAAAAGAGCAGACGACAAGCAGAAACGTTTGAAAGAGCAGACGACAGTTCGAACGATCAGGCGGCCGTTTGAACTTGAAGACGCACTGAACGTAGTCCGCAGGTGGTCCGTACAACTTGACGGTTTTCCGGTGCTCATGTTGGAACAAAACAAATAAATCTGATGACCACAAGTATCCGTGAATTTAACCCAAAGTGCTTCCCGCCCAAGCAGTCGTGGTCCGACGGCGTCTGGTTTTCCCTGTTCACGGCACATATCCACGTTCTCGGACGAACCGAGCACGTGAAAACTGACCTTCAAACCTTTCTCGACCCTTTCGGTACAGCCCCAGTTGCGGCGTTTTGACGAGAAGGCAGGTTTTTGTCTGGTTCCTTTCAAAACGACGCAGGAATACACGTCTCACATGGGGCCTTCCGCCCACAGCCCTAGACCGGAAGTGCGCCCGACGCGCCACTACCGCGCCGTGACGTAACAGAGATGAGTTCGTGTAAAACGAAAAATACAGCCACCAGGCTCAAAATACAAACGTGCGATTGTCATTTACAGATATTGTGGATCATATTCAACCTAGTTTTGAACACAACGGATATATTTCAAATTTCGTTGAAGTATCCCTTTAACAAAACCAAGAGTTGGGAGGCAGAGCCCCACGGCCAGGTTCGCGACATCCGACAGCATGACGCACCGGTTCCTGTGACGCAATTTGATGCCGCTTTGGGAACACCTCCGATACATGGGCGGGATGGGAAGACATATGCACCAGTCGAAGACGCGTTCCATGATATGGTGCAACTTCGCAAGTTGGAGACTTCTTTGATTCGGACGATTGGATTACTGAGCACTAAAATCGTACAGTGGCCCTTTGGTGCTCCTTGGCGAAACAGCAATCGCTCGGTCAGAGGGTTGCATTTAGTTTCAGTGCAGTGACCAAGAATTGAGTAGTGACAAAATAAGTTGGTGGTCTAGTTGGTTGAACATTTTTATTATGATTAAAACATTATAAAAACGTTAGTCAAAAGGAGCACTTTTTCTGTCCTGTCTTCCCTTGTCATTTGTCTTTCCCGCTAATATTTTATAATGGGGTAGTGGGCTCACCGCGCCCACTTGCTGAGGCAGTTAATGTCTAATCTGCGAGATGGCACTCTACTTGACTTCTCCTGAAGCTATCCCGCGCGCTTCTGCGATCACGTTCGTATCAGCGCGTGTGTGCGCCAGTGTTTTCTTCGTCAGATAGCTGGGAAGATTCGGAAGAATCAAAGGAACTGCGTCGGCCGAAGGCACTGGTAAAGTGTACTAGAATGGGGCATACAGCCTAGCATTGGTCTGCCATGCTGAAAGCGTACCTCTTCACCGTTGATGACATGCACGCTATCTCTAATTATGTACTGTGGTTCAAAATGTAAGTCGCACACAGCAGAGGTCTCATCCAACGTCTTGTCCGCTCGATGCAGGTTCTTATCCCACAGTTTTCACCACTCCTCGTCTTCGGGTACAGCAAACAAAGACACCTTTGGCGCGTTCTTCACGCGAGCGTATCCTGTTCTATAGCCAGGAGCGAAGCACTCGTTTCGCCGGCGATTAGGCATTCTTGCGTTTGAGCCGAAGAACAAAACCGCAAGACAACAGGATTTACAGTGACCTCACGGCAAAGGCACGTAGACGAGCACACGCGAACTGCAGTCACTCACTCAACGCCATCACCGAAGCCGAATGCAAACAAACGCGGCTTCCTAGACAACCGACATAGGCCGCCTCGCCTCTAAGGTCAGCTCACTACAGTGCTTCCAAACTTAGGAATTTTCCCTAGATCTAGGGATTCCCGTCATGGTTTAGGGGCAAAGGGAAATTTGTTCAAATGTAGGGATTGTTTTTACTGGATTTCAGAGGGCTTTAGAGGCACGTTCCTTCCCCTTTTCCTCCTCGTGCCGGCTGAGCGCAGCGGGAAGAAGGCTTCTTTGTATATTGTCGGCGCCAGAGATAATCTCCCAGTGGTAACAACAGCGATTTTGGGGGCCACACAAGGACATTTAATTATGTAAACAAAAGATTTTAACGAACCGCCCAACTACAGGAATCTATTCTTAATCTACTCCTTAACAATAATCTCAATATTAATGCAAATTAACACATTTTCTGCAAATCTAGGGAAATCTAGAGGATTTTCCTATAAAAATCGGGGAAGAAACGACTGCTGAGGTTGGTAAGGCTGGCGCACTATCCCATTCTAGGCCACTGTAGTTTCAGCATAATTTGGCGAGGGGCGAACGGTCTCGCCAAATTATGCTGAAACGCCAACTACTACTCCCGTGTTGGGGAGTAGCTGAAACGCCAACAACTGCTCCCGTGTTGGAAATAGTCTCCCAAACACGGGAGACTACTCCCGTGTTTGGCACACCGGAGTAGTCTCCCGTGTGCCAAATAGAGCGGCAGAGCAAGGCACGTGACAGCTAGGCTGTCCTCGAGGGAAGAGCACTCTGTCGGTACGTTGTCACGCGTCTTGTTCCGATGCTCCAACTGGCTCGATGAGGCAGTAGTATACTAGCCGTTTGCCACGTTATGCAGAGACGGAATCTACCCACCTATCGCGTAGCGTGGGCTGTATACCCACGGCGGAGGAGTAGCGGGAATTTAAAGTACTTCTGGGGCCCTAATCTGGACACTTGGCGAGAAAGTCGGCGAGAAATCTGGCAGCCGTGATTGGCCGGCGTCAAGGTCAAGTGCGGCGTTGGCCAATTACGGCCGCCAAATTTCTCGCCTACTTTTTCGCCAAGTGTCCAGATTAGGGCCCCTGGATAGATGGAGTTGTCGCACCTGCGCTGTGTCACTCTTTATGTTCCATCACATAGTACACCTGCGACTCGGATATTTCCATTAGTCAGATAGTCGAAAAAAACAACTCGAGTACGGGTATTCGACCAGGGACAGTTCCTTTGAAACAACACACCGTAAAAAATAACTGGTGAAAAAAGAAAGCTTGGCAGCTCGTTTGCCCTAAATTATTTGTTTCCGTCTGTTTATCTGTTTCCGTAATTTTTGTTAGAACTAATCATTTCGGTTCTCGTCCTTTCTGTAAAGTTACTATCGTTATGTTGCCCAGCCAAGCAGAAAAACAGTTTCCGTTCTTAAACTTGTAAACGTTTGTTGTTTTTTTTTGTTTTTGTTTTTTTGGTGGGGGGGGGGGGTTGTTTTGGACGTTTCTGAAAAAAAAAGTCAGTCAACGTTTCACAAGGAAAGTTTTACAGCTATAAATACCAGCGAACTGCCATTGAAGCTTTTGATACACATGACAAGCGAGAAGATACGGTAAAATGCGCCGACATTTGCAAAGAGAACGACCCACAACTAACAGCAACAGTACAGTGAAGCAAGTCACGCACATCCTCTTCGAATGCAGTGTTCAACCGATCGCTATATGTGGCAGTCTTATTTTTGAATTTGGTTTGGCCTGTTCCTGCGGCATTTGCCGCATAACGACGTAGAGGCTAATCAAACATTACTCCTACATAATGTTTTTTTTTTTTTTAATTTTCCGAGTGAATAGTTTATATATCTTAGTCTAGTGCCTTCAGAAAACTTCACAGTAGAATGATTAACTAAAATCGTTCTATTGTGTCCTCCTGTCGTGGGGTTTAGTTGCTTCTGGTGATTGTAGTAAAGACGCTGGAGACGTGGCATACAAGGCGTGTACGAATTAAACTTTGCAGCTTCGTTTGAGACGTTGCCTGTTCTTTTTCTGTCTTCCTTTGCGTTTTCCTTTTCCTACACAAGTCTCAGGTTTATAATCCTGTTAAAATCCACTAATTAACTTTTGATATTGATTCGCTGAATCCTGTTAAAAATGCAGTATTCGTGCTTATTTCTATTAGAGGCTATACAGATTGTTTGATTTTAGTTAAATCACTTACCGCGACGATCATTCTCCCATTTAACGTCCTGCGAGCTTCAAAAGACGCAGTGAAGAAACGGCATTCATGTACCAGCCATACCGCGTTTTAACTAAAATTTGTTCAATTTAAAGTCAAAGTAACCGTATATATAGCCGTAACATGCACTGCCGGGGAACTGTAGCGGGATACGAATATACCACAAAAGTAGAAATCATTCTCACACTTTTGTGTGGGGCTAAATTGTTTGTCGTCCGAACCTCACTTCTTTTTATTGGGACAAAGTTGGGATCTGGGCATTTCCATGACTTATGCGAGCCGCTTTCTATCTCCCCTTTGAAATTTGAAAATTTGAACGACTTTGCCGTCACGTATCGCAGCTCTAGCTCGCTCCGACTGTACTGCGGATTAATTAACACGGAACTGCTCAGTTTGTATGTATATACGATATTCCTTGTATTGCGAACACATTCCGTCATCAAATAATTTATTCTAACTATGGCTTCGTTCACTAATTTAATGATCATCCGTTTTGCAGGAATGA
This sequence comes from Ixodes persulcatus, assembly GCA_013358835.2. Classification (NCBI taxonomy): domain Eukaryota; kingdom Metazoa; phylum Arthropoda; class Arachnida; order Ixodida; family Ixodidae; genus Ixodes; species Ixodes persulcatus. The sequence goes on from JABSTQ010011465.1 coordinate 735,434, forward strand.
GGAAAGTTCTGTTGTTGTTTTTTCATGGTAATCCGATTTTGTTTACCCTGTTTATTCACCAAAAATGTTTGGGATGTGGGAATAATACAATCCCTGTTTTCTAACAGATAACAAGGCGTTTGTAGAGTGTTTATTTAAGAAAAAACGACATTGTTTTTGCTGTTTCCATACACCTCCAGCCTAACTGTCTTACTGCGCTCATTGCACGCGCTAAAGGTAAGCGCGAAACACGCATGCACGACAAAACGTCTGAGGGATGTACGACACATCCGGAAGATTGTCAAATCATGATCTCGATTAAAATCCAGGTGCGTAAAACGGCGTGTGAATAAAATAAGTCCAGTCTTTACTTTCGCGTGCGTGTTTATGTATACAGTATATTCAGTCACCGACGATCTTGATGGCCATTGCAGAATCAGCCCAGGCTGACTTCTACCGGATTCGGCCATCTTTCTGAAACCCCAGACGTTTTGTTTTGCATGCTTCTGGGCCTTAGTTACAAATACTTCGGACGATTAGCGGCCACAAGTGCATAAATTTGGCAAACTGATGAAACAAAAAGAGAACGAGTGGTGTCTGAAATTGATGTGAAACAGTACTGTAAGTACGTAACTACAGTCAGCCGTGCTTTTCCATACCTGCAGCCACGACCATAGGGAACAGTTGCATCAGGACGGGGCACACGACAACCTCAACAACGGACAAGTCAGGCCCTACGGCACAGACACGTCCCCTACCAGTGTCGCAGCAGAAGAACCTTTACACGACGTTACCATCGCCGGAATCCTCATCGTGGCTGCCCTGTCCTTCCACTCCCTGTTCGAAGGACTGTCCTTGGGACTCCAGGAGAGCGAACAGTCCACCTGGATTATGTTCCTCGCCATCGCAATCCACAAGTACGTCATATCCTTCGTCGTCGGGTTCGACCTGAGTGCCAGCAGAGTGCGGCCCCGAAACGTCGTCATCTACATGGGAGTGTTCTCCGTCATGTCGCCCATCGGCGCCCTTGTGGGCGCCATCACGAGGCATAACCTGGAAGGGTCGACGGTGGTGGCCGCGCTCAACGGAATCGCCACGGGCACCCTTATCTACGTCACGTTCTTCGAGGTATTGCAACGACAGAAGAACGTCAAGCTACACGGGTTGTTGCAGCTGCTAGCCGTCGGCCTCGGATTTGGAGTTATGCTAATCTTGATCGCAGTTCTGCCTCATGACTGAAATCTTGAGTTCCCGTAGAACTGAGCGTTGTGATAATCACGTTCACCCTGCTGAATGTCTCTACTGCAAATGTGTAAGATGGTGCTTGCCACGGACCTGAACATGATTGACGACCATGATGTTCGTGATAGACATTATCGTGATTTGTGAGTGGTCACATAGGCTTTGGCCTCACGATATATATATATATATTTTTTTTTTTACATTACACAGACCGTCACATAAATGCTAACCAAGTTCCCGAGTAAGGAATGACAATATTGCACAAACGTGGGGATCTTCATTTCTGGGACCATCGACTACTCAGTCGTATGTCAGAGATACAGATAATGTTTTGAAATGTGCGAACTAATAATTCAACAGCACTGGTTTGTTTGTCATGCTTACCCGAAGGCATAGTAGAATTTCAAACTTAGTTCCTACCAACGAACATCGTTGGAAGTTTTATTTCTAGATCATTGCTATCGGTACTTGAAACCACTGATATCGGCGTCGTAATACCTTATAGTCAATGTAATCTCAAATGCATAGAGATATCGAATGACTTCAACGGTGATGACCGTTTCGTGTAAGCGGTCTTCTAGGTCTTCTATCGCCAGCATTATTGTGATGATAATGCATTTTGTGGCGTTATTCTTGAGCCTTAGATGTCTACCTGTTGATCATGATCCTGGCCCCATCCCTGGAGACCTTGGCGCCATACTTAAGTTTATCATCCCTGTATTGCCTCACAATGTTGTTCGCTCGGTGGAAACACCAGAAGGTCCCTGACTGACACGATGTACATAACAACCGCTGTGTCTGCTGCGGATAAAACTGACATCCCAGCTCTGCTGGTGTACCCATGGCTCCGTGTTTTTATTGCTTGTCTTCTTTCACTGCCGTATTGTTTACGTTCGCTAAAACATTCAACAGGAAGTTGTCGAGAACCTTTTACTGACGACATTTCGAGAGGGGCGACATGAGAAACATAAAAGCGTCCGCGGTGGTGCAAGATGACATCAACATTGTGTGGACTAGGTTTTTATAATATTTGAGTTCTACTCCTAGGGATCGTTGGTTGCAGAATACAAAGATCGGCTATAGCTTAGATATTCCGTCAAATGCGATGAAGATACAATAACACTCGTTATGTTTTTTTTTTTTTTTTTTTTTTTTTATCGTACATCATTCTAAAATGTTTCCACGCTAAGTTTTTTACTAATACGCACTTCCTGCTAGTAGCTGCTGCGTCAATTATTTGAGCCTGCCATTGTTTGGGCACGCACTCTGAGCATGTTACTGGACACGAGTGGTTACGTCAGTGTTCGGCGAAGACTCGGATTCAGTCACGTTCTTCGTGTCCAAGCAACGGCGACCGCCGATGTTGCTTGACGGACTTTTAAAAAAATCTATTAAAATATTTTTTTTTTTAGTTTACACTGCATAGAGTATGAGGTTTTTTTTTTTCTTAAAACAGCTATTTTATCTAACATTTACGTTGTGGACGTTCTTCCTTCTCGATGAATAAATGTATTCTTGCGATATATCTATACTCCTTTTCAACTCAAGAAAAAAAAAGTTTTGCGCATTGCTCATGCGCCGCGCGAAGCAGTTACTACAATAGCTAGTTGTCGAAGGAAGAAAGCGATGCTCTTGGCGTTTGAAACACGTGCGTCTTAAAAATATAACACATGTCTAAACTAAAATGCGGCTACATATATCTTCATTCTCAACATAAAGGGCGCAATCAGTGGTGATCTGCGAGGAGTTGGACTTTTTTGCTGCGGTTCTTGAGGTGGAAACAAGTTATGCAGACGGACATTTTAGTCCTAAACGTGACTTCTGGCACCTGCTGCTATCAACAACAAAAGAAAATTTCGTGTTTGACGTTGCGTTACTTATAATTGTTGAGAACAAACAGCTGCTCCCTTGAGGAGAGACTTCTAGGCTGTAAACAGGGGGATAAAAGAGGGCCACTGCGCATGCTCAGAACGCGTTCCAAAGCCCAGCAGACAAAGATGGCAGCGCCCAGAAGGCGGTTATTGGAATCAGGGGGGTAAAGACGGGAGCAAAAGGCGGCAAACCCTGGACGCTGACATCGGCGGCCCCGAGAGAAAGGACGAGAAAGTGAACGGCAGAAGAGCCGAGAAAGAAAGCAGAGGAAAGGGTATGGCGTGTGCCTTTTTGCCGAGTCGCTCGAGCGCTTGTCAAACTGTATTCAGTTTTGTGCGGAGCGCAAATTCGTCTACTGCTTTTGCAGGGGTTGTGGTGACGTCAGAACGACGCCGAGCTCTGGTTGGCTTTGGTTGAAAGGAACGTGGGTAGACCTCAATGCTAGATGCCTTGAGGTCTACCTACTATTTTTTTTTCAGTCCGCCATTCAGAGCTCGGCATTCTGGCGCCACCACAACCTCTGCAAAAGAAGCAGACGAACTTGTACTCCGCATACAGTGCGCGAGTTTGGTGTTTTCCTGCAAAGTGAGCTAGAAAAGAACAAGGTACAGACCGTATACAGGTGATGTGTTGCAGCTTCTTTGTGCATATTGTCACGAACGACAATTGACGAGGCGATAATAACTGAAGAAACTGAACGTTTAATGGGGCGAACTTGTGCCCAAAAATAAAAAAAGGAAAAACGATAACAACAGAAGAAAACAGAGCGTTGAGGGCGTCGAGGTCGGCGTGAGGGCAGAGTCGAACGCATGGGGCGCAATTGACTCCGGTTCGCCACGCGGAGCCCCTTATGTACATGCGTAAGCTTCTGGAATAATCAGCGTAGAATGTTCGACGCGTAGAGCATTCGGACCTCGAACACGCAACAGGATTCTCGAATTTACCAGAAAACTAGATTGCAGGAATAACAAAAGATGCGACGCTCCCAGGGATCGGACCCTGGCTTTTCGCGTGGGAGGCAGGCACGATAACCGTTAGGCCACGCGCGCGCTGCCACCTTGGCCAGCTGCGCGCGCGGCATTACTCCCCCCTTTTAAAAGGTGCATCGCCCCGATGCAAACCAGAACGAAACAAAGCAAATAAAAAGAACGGTAAACTAAAGAGTCATTTGGAACACATAAGGTCCCAGTCCTATCGAGCGTAGTACGGTTTCAGGCGCACGACGTGGGGCGACTTCAGGTCGTGGTGGGCGGCGGGACGATGTTCGTGTTCCGTCAGGCATCACCTCGTAGTTCAGCTCGCCGAGGCGACGAAGTACCTTGTATGGTCCAAAGTACCGTTTCAGCAGTTTCTCGCTGAGGCCGCGGCGACGGATGGGCGTCCACACCCACACCCTGTCTCCGGGCTGGAAGCGGACGTCCCTGCGACGAAGGTTGTAGCGGCCCGCGTCGACGCGTTGCTGGTCTTGAATCATGAGTCGGGCGAGTTGGCGGACTTCCTCGGCCCGTTGAGCAACCGCCTGGGCGTCGTCGCTCTCATTGTCAGATGGCTCATGGGGTAGCATGGCGTCCAGCATGGTCGTTACCTTCCGACCGTGTACCAGCTGGAAAGGTGTGAATCCAGTGGTCTCTTGAACCGCCGTATTGTAGGCGAACGTGACGTAGGGCAACACCTCGTCCCACGTCTTGGCTCTACGTCGACGTACATAGAGATCATGTCGGCGATTGTCTTGTTGAGTCGCTCCGTCAGCCCGTTGTTCTGCGGGTGGTACGCAGTCGTACGGCGATGGCTGGTGTGACTGAGCTGGAGGATCTCTTGGGTCATCTGTGCCATGAACGATGATCCGCAATCTGTAATCAGAACTTCGGGAGCGCCGTGCCGGAGGACGATTGACTCGATGAAAAACTTGGCGACTTCCACAGCAGCCCCTGAAGGAAGGGCTTTCGTTTCGGCGTACCGCGTGAGATAATCAGTGGCGACGATTATCCAGCGGTTTCCCGACGTTGACGGCGGAAAAGGGCCAAGTAGATCCATTCCGATCTGCTGGAACGGTGCGGTCGGGGGAGCAATCGGCTGCAGGAGACCTGCCGGCTTCGTCGGCGGTTTCTTACGTCGCTGGCACTCGTGGCAGATCGGGTGTAGAGGTGGACGGCCTTGGGGAGCTTCGGCCAGTAATACTTTTCACGAATACGGGCCAGTGTTCGGCTGTAACCGAGGTGTCCGGACATCGGGTCGTCGTGACATGCTTGAAAGATCTCCTCCCGAAGGTCGGTCGGCATTACCAGCAACCACGGTGTGTTGTTGTCCCCGAAGTTCTCTTTGTACAGCACACCTTGTCGGAGGACGAAGGTTGTCAGGGCTCTCGAGAAGACACGGGGGACAGTCCCCCCTCGTCCTTCGAGGTGCTCGATTAGCGCGCGCAACTCAGAATCGTCTCGTTGACGTCGTGCCATGTCGTCGGTATTCACTGCGCCTAGGAGGCACTCGTCGTCATCGTCGTCGCTGCTGCCGGAAGGCGTTTCGACGGGGGCTCTGGACAGGCAGTCGGCGTCGCTGTGCTTGCGGCCTGACTTGTAGACCACAGTCATGTTGAACTCTTGCAATCGGAGACTCCATCGAGCGAGGCGTCCTGACGGGTCCTTGAGGTTTGCAAGCCAGCAGAGCGAGTGATGGTCGGTGACTACACGGAACGGGCTCCCGTACAAGTACGGACGAAACTTCGTGACTGCCCAGACGACCGCAAGGCATTCTTTCTCGGTCGTGGAGTAATTTTTCTCCTCCCTGGACAGTGTCCGACTCGCGTAGGCGATAACTCGCTCGGTGCCTTCTTGCATTTGAACCAGTACCGCGCCCAGTCCAGCGTTACTTGCGTCCGTGTGAATTTCGGTTTCCGCATCCTGATCGAAATGTCCAAGAACAGGAGGAGTCTGCAGTCGTCGCTTCAGTTCGTCGAATGCCTGCTGCTGCTCTTCGGCCCATTCGAACTTCTCGGCGTCCTTTGTGAGGTTTGTTAGTGGTGCGGAAATCCTTGCGAAATCCCGAACGAAGCGCCGATAGTAGGCGCATAGTCCAAGGAACCTTCGCACGGCTTTCTTGTCTCTCGGCGCTGGAAATGCTGCGACGGCGCGAGTCTTCTCTGGGTCGGGGCGAACGCCTTCGTTACTAACCACGTGACCTAGGAACTTCAGTTCGTCATAGGCGAACCGACACTTTGATGGCTTCAGGGTGAGTCCGGCGGTCCGTATGGCTTGGAGAACAGCTCGGAGTCGTCGCAAGTGCTCGTCGAAGTCGCCGGAAAACACTACGACGTCGTCGAGGTAGACGAGACAGCTCTGCCATTTCAGTCCTGCCAGTACTGTGTCCATTACACGCTGGAAAGTTGCATGCGCCGTGCACAGTCCGAAAGGCATCACCTTGAACTCGTACAGTCCATCCGGCGTGACGAAAGCTGTCTTCTCTCGGTCCCGTTCGTCGACCTCGATCTGCCAGTAGCCGCTCTTCAGGTCCATCGATGAAAAGTATCGGGAGTGGCGCAGCCGGTCTAAAGTGTCGTCGATACGGGGGAGTGGATAGACGTCTTTCTTCGTCACCGCGTTCAGCTGTCGGTAGTCCACGCAGAACCTAAGCGTTCCGTCCTTCTTCTTAACCAGTACGACTGGAGACGCCCACGGACTGCTTGATGGCTGGATTATGTCGTCGTTCAGCATCTCTTGAACTTGCTCCTGGATCACCTCCCTTTCTTTAACGGAGACTCTGTACGGTGATCGATGCACAGGGCGCGCGTCGTCCTCGGTAACGATGCGGTGCTTCGCAACGGCTGTTTGGCGCACCTTCGACGACGTCGCAAAGCAGTCACGGTATTCGGCGAGGAGGTTAATCAGCTGCCGTCGTCTCGGGTCCGGAAGCTTAGGGTCGATGTCAAGCTGCGCTGGCGACGTACTGTCTTGCTGAGGTGGCGAGGATTCGTCAGTAATGGCGGCGATTTCGGCGGAGTTTCGGAGTTCCTCGACGTGGCCAACGGCTGCACCTTTTGTGAGGTGTTGCGTTTCATTCCGAAAGTTCGTCACGAGGACCACAGTGCGGCCATCCTGAAGTTCAGCTACTCCTCGTGCGACGCCTATCCCTCTTCCTAGAAGCAACTGGAGGTTGCCTTCCAGAACAACTTCGCCGCAGGTAGCTGCATCAGTCACGACGGGTACGACAACACTTGATCGCGGCGGAAGGTTCACGTGGTCGGCAGCGACTCGGACGGCGGCTGACGCTGTTTGGGGTTTCTCTGAAGGCAGAGCAGGCTTGCGCAGCGTCAATCTGTTCTCACCAAGGTCGATGACGGCGCCGTATTCACACAGAGAAGTCCATTCCGAGAATGACGTCCCTCGAACAGTCTTGCAGAACGACGAACTTCACAGGGCAGGTTTCACCGTGGATCTCAACGCGAGCGGTGCACCTGCCAACAGGTGTGATGAGATGTCCGCCGGCGGTTCGTATCTGCGGTCCGTCCCACGACGTCGTGACTTTCCGAAGGCGGCGAGTGAGCCTCCCACTCATGACTGAGTAGTCTGCTCCGGTGTCCACGAGTGCCGATGCGTCGAGGCCGTCGATAACAACGTTTAGGTTGTTGGACACCGTTGCATGGGCGTCGGTGCGATGCGGGGCGTCAGGAGAGTGGGAGCGCTCCGGCGTTCTTGGAGGCTGTTTGCTTCCATCGTTTTCGGCAACGTCACCTCCAGGCGTTGCCGCACTTAGTTTTCCCGGCGACGCAGGGGAGACAGACTCTCTCGGCGGGGTCGGGACGCTGGGGACGCTGAACGTCGTGGAGATGGGGAGCGAGATTCACGGCGGAGAGATGGCACTGAGGGGGGCGAGCGTCGGAGGTACTCCTCGATGTCGCGAGGGCGTTCGCCGTACCTCGGGCGTGGGTCGTTCGGGTGGAAACCACGCAACCCAAGTCGACGGTAGGGGCAGCCATGGTAGATGTGGTCGGCTTCCCCACAGTGGTAGCAAAGCGGGCGTCGGTCGGCCGTTCGCCACACGTCTGTCTTCCTCGTTGAGGGTCGCTCCGGGCGGACGTACTGGGCTTGCTCCTCTTGACGCTGAGGATACCGCGACGTTTGGGCGTCTCTTCGGGGTGGCGCCGGGGCCTGGCGAGGAGCTTGCGGCGGTCGTCGGGCCACGGCGGCGTAGCTCAACGTCGGCTCTTCTGGCGTCGCCGTGTTGATCGGAGCCTCAGGTTGGAAGGCCCGGTGAACTTCCTCTCGGACGACCTCGGCGAGCGACAGTGAGGACGGGCGATCCGCAGCGGGGAGTATCTTGCGGAGTTCTTCCCGGACGACTTCACGGATGATCTCCCGAAGGCTGTCGACACCGCTGGTATCCAGGCCCAGAAGGGAAGCAGCGATAGTTGGAGCAGCAGGCGCGCCGGCGATTCGGTGGTAGTGGCTTTCTCGGGCCGTCAGGGCGCGCTCGATATTGGTGGCTTCGGTTACAAAACCACTGACAGTCGTTGGGGGATTGCGTACCAATCCTCCGAAAATTTCTCCCTTCACGCCACGCATGAGAGCGCGAAGCTTCTTCTCCTCGGTGGCATCTGGATCGGCCCGGGCACTTAGACGCAAGACTTCTTCGACGAAGCTTGTCACACTCTCGTTGGGGCCCTGCACCCTTGTTCGAAGAAGGTCCTCCGCTCGCTGTCGACGGTGGTAGTTGATGAACGTCCGCTTCAGTTCGGCGGCGCATGGCTCCCACGAAGTAAAGGAGGACTCGTGGTTCTCAAACCAGTTCCTCGCGGTGCCTTCAAGCGCGAAGTAGAGGTTCTGGAGGCGGTGCTCATCCGTCCATCCATTGTGGCGGGCTACACGTTCATAATGATGCAGCCAGTCCTCTATGTCTTCGTGAGCTTCACCGTGGAAGGGCGTCGGAGTTTGGGGGGTGACGGGCAGGATGACGACGGGTGGCGTAGTCATCGTCGCGGTCCGCTTCCTTGATTTCTGCAGCAGGGGTCCAAGTTCCGGGAGAAGGCCTTGATTACGGCGACTTGACCGGGCCTTGGTCTGGTCTTCTGCGAAGGGTAGCCTCCCGGGGCTGAGCACGTCACTTGGCCGGCGTGTTTTCGGAGGGGTACGGTCCACGGGCATAGAATGCAGGTACCCCGCACCTCCACCAAAATGTCACGAACGACAATTGACGAGGCGATAATAACTGAAGAAACTAAACGTTTAATGGGGCGAACTTGTGCCCAAAAATAAAAAGGAAAAACGATAACAACAGAAGAAAACAGAGCGTCGCGGGCGTCGAGGTCGGCGTGAGGGCAGAGTCGAACGCTGGGGCGAAACTGACTCCGGTTCGCCACGCGGAGCCCCTTATGTACATGCGTAAGCTTCTGGAATAATCAGCGTAGAATGTTCGACGCGTAGAGCATTCGGACCTCGAACACGCAACAGGATTCTCGAATTTACCAGAAAACTAGATTGCAGGAATAACAAAAGATGCGACGCACCCAAGGATCGAACCCTGGCTTTTCGCGTGGGAGGCAGGCACGATAACCGTTAGGCCACGCGCGCGCTGCCACCTTGGCCAGCTGCGCGCGCGGCATTACTCCCCCCTTTAAAAAGGTGCATCGCCCCGATGCAAACCAGAACAAAACAAAGCAAATAAAAAGAACGGTAAACTAAAGAGTCATTTGGAACACATAAGGTCCACAGTCCTATCGAGCGTAGTACGGTTTCAGGCGCACGACGTGGACGACTTCAGGTCATGGTGGGCGGCGTGACGATGAGCTTGCGGCGGTCGTCGGGCCACGGCGGCGTAGCTCAACGTCGGCTCTTCTGGCGTCGCCGTGTTGATCGGAGCCTCAGGTTGGAAGGCCCGGTGAACTTCCTCTCGGACGACCTCGGCGAGCGACAGTGAGGACGGGCGATCCGCAGCGGGGAGTATCTTGCGGAGTTCTTCCCGGACGACTTCACGGATGATCTCCCGAAGGCTGTCGACACCGCTGGTATCCAGGCCCAGAAGGGAAGCAGCGATAGTTGGAGCAGCAGGCGCGCCGGCGATTCGGTGGTAGTGGCTTTCTCGGGCCGTCAGGGCGCGCTCGATATTGGTGACTTCGGTTACAAAACCACTGACAGTCGTTGGGGGATTGCGTATCAATCCTCCGAAAATTTCTCCCTTCACGCCACGCATGAGAGCGCGAAGCTTCTTCTCCTCGGTGGCATCTGGATCGGCCCGGGCACTTAGACGCAAGACTTCTTCGACGAAGCTTGTCACACTCTCGTTGGGGCCCTGCACCCTTGTTCGAAGAAGGTCCTCCGCTCGCTGTCGACGGTGGTAGTTGATGAACGTCCGCTTCAGTTCGGCGGCGCATGGCTCCCACGAAGAAAAGGAGGACTCGTGGTTCTCAAACCAGTTCCTCGCGGTGCCTTCAAGCGCGAAGTAGAGGTTCTGGAGGCGGTGCTCATCCGTCCATCCATTGTGGCGGGCTACACGTTCATAATGATGCAGCCAGTCCTCTATGTCTTCGTGAGCTTCACCGTGGAAGGGCGTCGGAGTTTGGGGGGTGACGGGCAGGATGACGACGGGTGGCGTAGTCATCGTCGCGGTCCGCTTCCTTGATTTCTGCAGCAGGGGTCCAAGTTCCGGGAGAAGGCCTTGATTACGGCGACTTGACCGGGCCTTGGTCTGGTCTTCTGCGAAGGGTAGCCTCCCGGGGCTGAGCGCGTCACTTGGCCGGCGTGTTTTTGGAGGGGTACGGTCCACGGGCATAGAATGCAGGTACCCCCGCACCTCCACCAAAATGTCACGAACGACAATTGACGAGGCGATAATAACTGAAGAAACTAAACGTTTAATGGGGCGAACTTGTGCCCAAAAATAAAAAGGAAAAACGATAACAACAGAAGAAAACAGAGCGTCGCAGCGTCGAGGTCGGCGTGAGGGCAGAGTCGAACGCTGGGGCGAAACTGACTCCGGTTCGCCACGCGGAGCCCCTTATGTACATGCGTAAGCTTCTGGAATAATCAGCGTAGAATGTTCGACGCGTAGAGCATTCGGACCTCGAACACGCAACAGGATTCTCGAATTTACCGGAAAACTAGATTGCAGGAATAACAAAAGATGCGACGCTCCCAGGGATCGAACCCTGGCTTTTCGCGTGGGAGGCAGGCACGATAACCGTTAGGCCACGGGCGCGCTGCCACCTTGGCCAGCTGCGCGCGCGGCAATATTAATGCGTCGCCAGCGATGTGGGCCCATCGGGACCGCCAACTGGGACTGTCGATGTCCGCGTCATATGCCCCGTCGTTCCCAAGTGGCCCCAATGCATAGGACCTTTCCCCTCCAGATTACTATATTAACCCTTTGATTGGAATGGTCAACAAGCGCACATACGCCAGGTCTGTTTCAAAGGGGTAGGGAAATGAACTTCCAGCGCTCATTGTTTAGCTCTAATGTGTTGCATGTTGCAGCATAACTTCAAAAATACCAGTCTTTCGTTGAAAGGCACAATCAAACTAATTTTAAAGCTAATTAAACGATCTTTCAATGTGCACCTGGTGGATGCATGTGGAGCCTATTTGGGAGGTAATCCAGCAACGTTGGGGAACTTGCTACGTAGTCATGACGTAGCAAGCTCCATCGGAGCAGCGCCGCTCTTTGGCTTTTCAACATTTTCCTTCTTAGCTTTCCACCCGCGCATTGTACCAAACAGTCCAAGCAGAGAGTCCAAGAAGACGGAAAGGAGGGACTCCCCTCTTTCTCGGACCCTCGTTTGTGCACCCGGATACAGCCATCCTCCCCCTAGAAGATTAGCCAGTCGCTCAAAACTCGGACAAAAGTTGCTTTTCCCACCCCTTTCAGCCCTAAGCTGAGAGTGTTGTGGATGCTACGTGCTCCATGTGCCAGCCACACGCTCGTAGCACCACGGGTACTTCGAACGGCTCGGTTGTAACGCGTTGACGCTCCAACGCTGACAACGCCACCAAGGGCACAACTCATAACCACGCCAGCCTTGCTACGTCACGAATGCGGGGAATCTTTTTTTTTTTTCTGTTTTTGTTTGCGCCGGATATCCCATGACGCATCGCGCTCTCCGTTCGCTTCTCTTCGAGCGCTTGCTCGAGTGCACCGTTTGGAACGAAACAAAACTTTAGCCAGTCGTTCAAAATACAAACGTGTGATTATCATTTACGGTTATTATCCGTCATGCTTGACTCATTTCCGAATAAAATTTGAATATTTCAATGTTTGTTTCCGTACCCCTTTAAAGCATAAAATGCTTTTTAACGGAACGGATTTTGTTCATCCGTCAGTCCGTGCATTTCCCGCTAAATTTAACGGAGAAATTGACGTAACGTGACCTATACACCAACTCAGTTTCTCCGCTAATTTTGGTGGGAAACTTGATGTCACGTTATCTGACGTCACGGGGCCTTTTACACCAACTTAGTTTGCCGCTAAATTTGGCGGGAAAATTTACATTACGTGACATTACGTGGAGCCCGTAGCCTTGAGCCACTAACAACGCAGTCCCCTTTGCTTCGTTTCACGATAACTTGGCGAACTTTGGAGGCTGCGACCCCCCCACTCACTAAGGGCGTCGGAGCATGGCTACGTGACAACACACAACACTCCACGGTCGAGGTCACGGAGGTCTCGTTATCGCGCCAGCAACAGCGCCGTCCGCGACAAAAAGTAGTTCTAGGCTTCTTTTTTTTTTTTTTAACTGGAACTGAACTCGCGCGATTGCATCTCTATTGACGGCTACACGACTCATAGTGACACCTTTGGCGACGCTTCCTCCGCCGGACGCTCGGTTCGATCATACATGTTGACATTGTAGAGCTGCTACCACCATGTCAAGGTCAATAGTACGTATTAACATACGTCGACCGCTTCACACGTTGGGTGGAGGCAATTCCCATCACAGACATAACCGCACAACCACTGGATCTCTCGTTTTTTTGTACCTTCCACCATTACAATTTACTAAGGCAGCCAATTTGAATCCGCCCTATTCACTGTTTTTACTCAGCTCGTCGGCCCTACCCGTATAAGGACAACTGCTATAATGACATCTGGAAATTACGAATTCGAAAGTACATAATCTTTTTCAAGAAAACATATTCCACCTAATGGCGTGGTTCAAGCAACGAAATTTTTCTAAACGTCGATAAAACAAAACTAATGTGCTTTCATAACCCGCACAAAATTATGAAATTTTCGGCCCCCTTTGTCCTTCACGTATCCACTTGTAAAAGTTTCAGGTGCGCAACACTAGAATACGAGTCATCTACAAGGTATCTGGACGTGCTTTTCGATGAACATAGGTCATGGGGAGCGCATGTGGACTACCTGGCGAGTCGCCTACGAATGGTATCTGCTAATATACACCGCCTTCGTTTTCTGACCGATGCGCGTACTAGATATAAGACATATCAGGCACTGGGGGAATCTATACTACGATAAGGAATAATGTTAACCATGCTGAGTAAACCTGAGACTGGGGCAGAAATGAACATATAAGTCGAGGGAACAGAAAAGAACCGGACGACGTCTCAAACGGTTTACGGTTTCTGCTCGTATTATAAGAAAAGAAAACTAGATATTATTCTCCGAAACATATAGCAGGAAACATTGCGTATGGAACTAAACTTGTTGAACTCAAAACAGGCCTAAAGATTCGATCGCTACGGATCTTTTCAGTTGAAAATTGTATATCTATACCCTATTAGTACACAATTACTACAAATAAACGTTTAAGCGGCCACTAAAACAGCAAAGGATCCTGAGGAAAATAGAACGTTTCGTTCTGTCAAGGGTTTCAACAAACTACAGTGAAAAGGTACAGCTTTTTTAGGTTACACATTATTATAACATGTTGACAGATAGACTTTTGGACTTGCAGTCAATTAGGATTATTAAGAGAAAGCTGAGAGAGTGGAGCAATAACTCTGCTGGTTAACCAAGTTTGCAACCTCTAAACCTCTAGTCATTTTTTGTTTTTTAACTTGGTGCGTTGTTTTGTGTGCTTACATCTTGTGATTTTCAAAGTTACAAAGTCTGTAACTTGTTTGGTTTTGTAACATGTAACAAATATGTTTTTTTAGGCCCAAACCATGCCGCTACTTTGTTTGTTTCGTGTAAGAATAACAACATCCTATCCATTGCAACAGCGTCCCACCCACAAGCACACACGTGCTTTTGCGGGCCTGGATAACTCATGTACTAGTTTATTATGCAATAAACTTATGTATATATGTACCCTTACCACCCTATGAGTAATCGCATGGTGGAGAGGTTTCACCTCCAACTCAAGGCAGCCTTGATGGCGAACCGGGAACACTCCTGGATAGAAGCCCTACCTTTTTTACTCTTGGGAATCAGGACCGCGCCGAAGACAAACATCGGCTGCAGCGCAGCCGAGCTCGTTTATGGAACGACGCTCCGGCTGCCCGGCGAGTTCTCTTGTGTCTGTTCAACCAGAGACACACATCACCACCGGTGACTACGCGTCTCGGCTCCGACGCATCATGTGAAAGCTACGGGCTACACCTCTACGTCAACCGACGACACGAGTAGTGCACATGAGCGCAGACATTGATTGCATCTTGTACACACGTGTTTGTGAGACATGACGCAGTACGACGATCGCTTCAACCCCCGTGCGATGGACCGTACCAAGTACTGAGCCGCGTGGACAAAATGATCACCATTGACAGACGAGGTCAGGAGGTCGTGTCCATCGACCGTGATAACTCTTTGATGCCCAAAACTTTACTTGAACTACTAGAGACCTAGAAATCCTGACGTGGTTCTACAACACACAGAATAACAGAAATCTGGTCTCAGGAAAAATTAACCTTTTTTCGTAATTATGTTTTCGAAATGTTGGTTGTGAGCAACATTGTGCATTTGCAACATTAGTTTCCGTCCAATGTCTGAAAGCAGTTTCGACTTCGGAGAAGACACACGTGCACTTCGCATTTCACACAGTAGAGACAATTATAGCTGGATTTGCAATATTTGTGCCTGTTTTTCTTCTCAGAGTTCCGAGGTCAAGGGTGCACGCCATCATACCTCACTTTCGGTGTCAGCTTTGGCTTTAAAATACAAGTGACCTGTTTTGAAGATGCAATTTGATTCTTTACTGCTAAGCGCAGGTACCCTTGCCCTTGCGACAGAGGGCGCTACATTTATTGAGGCGGACATGGCGTGGGAGTAATTAAACCATCGAGTTGGTGCTCCTGAGCAATGGGCATCAAAGGATTAAACCAGCCCACGTGGGCCCCTCTCACACAACAGCAGCCACCCGCGCCGCGTCAACTCCCACCCACCACAAAGAATCCGGTTAGCCTGAACGAACCTCCACAAGTCAACACCAGTTACAGCATCCGCAGCAGACGGTGCACCAGAGTCTCCGTTCGTCTCGATTTGTGACATTGCATTTTATGATTCACTGTAGACACTTTTACACACTCACTAGAGGGGGGGGGGGGGTGAAGTGTTGTAGTGGTTCAAGGCCACGCGGCTCCACGCTCGCGAGAGTGGCCCGTAGTGTGAGAAAAAGAAAATAGAACCAGCTGAGATTTGTTACTTGCGATCATCAGGTCGTTCTTTCCTCGACCTCGTTCGCCACCTCAACAGTATCAAGTCAGAGTCCCCTTTACTTTTCGGGGGGGAACGAATAAAAAAATATAGGTTCTTCACACCCCCGAAACGGTTGTTCAAGGTCTTCTGAACAAATTTAAACGATTGATCCTCAAATACTGCATTTCATGCAGTATAGGAACTTGGGGATAACGGTCGCTGTCAATTTTTCAAGTACGTCAGTTCGTGTTAAAAACTTAATTGCTTGCAACCTTGAAAAAAAAAAACCAATCGAAATTGTAACGCACTCAACGCTTGCATGAACATTTTTAGAAGGTTCATGAAAGGCCGGACGCACTGAGGCGTTCCAAACGATGAACAAATGCCACGTTACTGCCAATTCAAAGATCGACTCGGTACTACTGTAGTGAGATCCGAATCTCTGAAACAAGCTGCCCTGTATTGCTCTACAAACAGTTCCACATTTCCCATTTAACTATACAAACAATCATGCAAAAAAAAAGGTCAGCTAGAACGTTAGGGACAGAAACACGGAGAGAAGAAAACCACATACACACCTCTGACTATCAACTTTGACGTTATACTTTTTCATCACCTTAACCCAATTTCGTTTCCCCTTTTTTCCTTTTTTATGTGCACACAAAGGATTTCCAATAAATTAAATTACTTCATGATCCATTACACATTTCCCCTCATCTCAACCCACCTAATATCTCTAACAGCCCATCCCTCTTATGCCCGTGTCCCACTAGAGCGACAGACAGAAACAAACGACAGTGACAAGCCTCAAACCAGAGTCTTTCGCGATTTGAGAGGCTTTGTAGAATAAAGGAGGCTATGCTCAAACACAAGCATCATGCACGCGAGGGTATCTTTGGCAGGCTTGCAAACGCTCGTGCTTACTTCAGGAGCACCAAACAATTAAACGCCCGCCAAAGGTACCATCGCGAGCATGCTGCATGGGTTTGAGGCTTGTCGCTGTCTTTTGTTTCTGTCTGTCGCTCTAGTGGGACACGGGCATTATTGCCCATCACGGGACCAATGCCACACCGCAAAAATTGTTTTTCTTTTCGCTGACCATGATGGAGGGCGTGCTCACACATCCATCTGCGCTTCTTTCCTCACTGGCCATGGCCTCTAGAATCTCGCGCGCACAGGCATCTTTGTGTCTTGTAAGAATGGAAATATTGTTAAAACTTGGGCTGCACCCGCACTTGCGACAATGGGCTGAAAGATGCCCAGGCGCTGTGCCTTTCACCATGGGCGTACCAACCGGGGGGCAAGGGGGGCGCTTGCCCCCCCCCCCCCCCTCCCCCAGTTCTCAGAGTGGGGAGGCAAGGCATGTGTTTTGCCCCCCGCTGAAACAGCCGCCACTGGGCAGGGCAAACACTGGTCGGCGGCGCCCAAGGGATACCAAGGGCACCGGCCCTGGGGGGGGGGGAGTCTGGTTTTCCCCTTTACTCAAAAACAAGTTGGTACGCCACTGCCTTTCACCGGTACACTACGTGCTTTCTGACTCGGTCGTTAATGAGACACCAGTCTCGTGCCAATTCTGAGACATACCATCGAGGAACATGGCGTAACGCCATTTAAAAACGCAGCAGGGATGAACATGGACGCCTTCTGAGAACTACTGGGTGTCTATTTGATGGCGACGATGATTTCGTATGAGGGTCGAGACCGCGTCCAAAAAAATGGGATCTGCATTGGTTCTCGGGTGGTGCCACATCTGTTTGACCAATTCTTGGTGACGCGTTGTAGGCACATTCAGTCTACCCTGAACGATGCCAGAATCCAAGCCATCTTTAGGCACGTCGACGACTTCCTGATACTGTGCAGCACAGACATCGAGAATCAAGAAAACGAGTGCAGAAGCACGATCATGGGAAGCTTCCAAGAATGTTGCCCCGACTTGGTCTTCATCTACGAACTGTACCGTTAACAAGTTCATTAAGTTCCTAGACCTCGCACTTGAGTTCAAAGAAGGACATATGTGCTGCTGGAGGTCCGAATCCCGCTCGAGCAAAGAGTTTCTTCCGTTTACACCTGGCCACTCGAAAACCACCAAACGAAGTGTTGCCAACACGGCACTCGTGTCCGCACTAAGCAAGTCATGCCACCATCACGCTGACGCAAGTTTTCAAAAACAGATCACCCGGTTACGCGCGACTCTGTATATCGAGGTCTCCTTCTAGGAGCCGAGTGTTAAACCATGTACAGGAAATTATCTCCATAACCACCAAGTACTGAGCGACAAAAGCAGACAATGCGAAAGAACATCGCGGTAGTCTCTTGTATCCACGGTGTCACCCACCACCTCAAGAAGGTCGCCGCGGGACAGGATGTCAAGGTCGTGTGCTCGTCACCAAACAAAGCAAACTCCATGTGCCGCAGAGTAAATCAGGCCAACAACCACCAGACAACCTGTAACACCGCACACAGGACGCAATATGCAACATGTCAAACTTGTGTTGTGTACTAGGTTTCAGTGTCATGCGGGAAATGCTACATCAGGCACGCGGCGTACGTCGGTGAATGGCAAAGCGGCTGGGCATCTTTCAGCTCATTGCCGGAAGTGCGGGTGCAGTCTAAGTTTCAACGATATTTCCTTTCTTACGAGACACAAAAATGCCTTTCCGAGCGAGATTCTAGAGGCCATGACTATTGAGGAAAGCGCAGATAGATGTGTGAGCATGCCCTCCATCACGGTCAGCAAAAAATAAAAAAAAGGTTTTTCGGTGTAGCTCGTCCCGTGAAGGGCAATAAGAGGGATGGGCTGTTAGAGGTGTTAGGTTGGGTTAAGGTGAGGGGGGAATGTGTAATGGATCATAAAGTAATTTATTTCATTGGCAATATTTTATGTGCAGATAAAAAAAAAAGAGGAAACCAGTGTCGTCTAAGGCACAGCCTCCATTATACTCACAACGCCTGGCAGTTCGACGACCAATCCATAGAGTACCTGGTCACAGACTTAGAGCGCGAGCCTCTGGTAGCACAAAGTATCAAAGAGCCATTTCTTGGGGAACCTAGAGTTCCTGTATATAGCTACCTACGGTAGCAGAGTTGCGCATTCAGCCTCGGCGGGCGGCCGTAGCGCCGGCTTTCCTGCACACCCCGTAGCGCGGGATCTCGGAGGCCATGTCGGGAGAAGTGTGTTTCGGCTTCTCGCCGCAGCGGGGCGCCAGTCGCGTGGCTATCCTCTCATTCGTTGTCTGCCGCTCCACCTTTTCCATTTCGGCGGCCGCTTCTCGTGGCGATCTGCCAGGCTTTGTCAGTATATAGGGGGCTATGGCTAAGGTGATGAAGAAGTATAAAATCACAGTTGATAGTCAGAGGTGTGTATGCGTGTTTCCTCTGTGTTTGCATGCCCCTAACGTTCTAGTTGACCTTACCTTTTGCATCAATATACCAACTAGCTCAACTTCAGCCCGTTATTGAGCGATCATCTCCAAGCTGACGGCGCACCCGCAGGACCAATTGACCGCTTCCCTTTCATCAACCAGACCCCACTCTCTGCGCGTGGGAACGGGCGGGAGCGTGATCACGTGACGAAAGATAGACGCCAGACCGGTCCAGGGAACGCGTTGGCTTCCACCGCACTCTCAGCTTATGGCTAGTTCACACTTACGAAATACGCACTCGCCGCCGACTGGATTCGCTCGCCGAAAAAAGATCGGGCCGTTCACATTTGTTGCCGCTAGAGTACTATATAGCTCCTACGGAGCAGAGTAGCGCAATCCTTTGATCCGCGTGTTTCGCCGAAACATGGCCGACAGAGCAGCTCGGCGCGAGTCACGTGGTACTCAGGGTTCCAGGAGGCGGCCCGGCTTCGGGGAGAATACATGGAGATCGACGCAACACGGCTGATTAAAAATACACTTTACGGCTACGATGTAAAATAGGTAACAGCCAGAGTGCTGAGCGAATCCGCGACATCCTCTTCGCAACACGAGAATGCAGTAAATAAACAGCGTGTGTGCAGTGTGCACCGCACCACGTACCGCTTGTTCCCAATTCGGCTCCAATTAGCTTCCACAGCTCGTCCTTATAATCATTGTCATTGTATCGAGCATACGTCTTGTCATAAAGTATGACGTGGTTTTTCACCGCTTCTACTAGTAGCTCCGCTGACACTGGTATAGCCACAGGCACAGACGGCACAGACCATACACAGACATAGTGGACGCCATTTGCAATACCGTCTGCTCGGACAGGATCTGACGTCAGCAAGCGCCACTTCCCCCGTGCGTTCTGATTGGCTTGCGGCGAGCGAAAGCGTTTTTTCCGGCGTTGAAAATTGGTCCCAGAGCGATCTTGCTTTCCGCCGGAAAATCTGCCTGCTTTCGTCGCCGGGCGTCAGAATTCCCGCGAATTTGGCCGCCGCAGCTTATCGTGACCTCCACTGAAACGCAGGGTTCGTTGAGTTCAATTGGTCATCTCGCCTAACATCCACCAATCAGCGGAATATTCTCTTTCCCCTTTCGCCCTCCGGAATGTTAACACAAACCCAGTCTTTTTTTCTTGTTCTAATTTCTTCTTTTTTTTTTGTCGACTGACGTAAACAGTTTTCGGTTCCTCGGTCTGAATCACTTGTCGCAGTCCCTGCGTGGCGAGCAACCAGAATAGATCTCTGCATTGGGCGTGTGCCCGCGTACGCTTCCAAGACTTTGAAAGAGTTACCCGCACCGGTAAGTCTACGTCTCGCAACGCTCCCATTATATAAGTCCGTAATTTCATTACAACCGCCCTCCCAAATCATCGATCAAGTGCTATACGTGATCCATTTATCAAAACGACTTATTCGGAGAGAGGTGCTGACGAAGAGGCCCATGGAATTACCCAGGGAAAAGAAGACTTGTGCTGCTGAGGCACAGAAGCTGTGGCATGATTTAAAGATACGCACACATGACGAGTGTGCTTTTTTTGCTCTCCCACCATGAGATGTCAGATAAACGTACGTAGTAAGGAGACTAAAACCGGCCTCCGACTGGTGTGTTTTCCGCGTCGAAAAAAAAAAAAAAAAAAAAAAAAGTCATCCCTCGATCTCCGTTTGATGACGTCGTAGAATTTTCACGCTGTCGTCTGCTGCGATCCTGGCGGCGTTCCAATAGCTGTGGTGGAAGTGGCAAACGCCTTTTCGGCCGCAGGTCGCTCTCGTGCTCGACAGTCCACAGAAACTCCAGCAGCCGGGAGTTGGGACGCGTCGGGAGCGACCACAGCGACACTCGAGTTTGCTCTTGCTTTTCGCCGGAATCCCTACTACCTACCATATGGATCGCGACATCCGAGAGCGTGACACTCCGGCTTCTATGACGTCATTTGTTGCCTCTTCGGTCGGGACTATTTTCGATGCATGGGCGGGATAGGGCGCTAAACACACCGGTCGGAAACGCGTTCTGGACGCCGTAGCTGCACTTAACCCGCGGTCTACATGGCTTAAGCACTGACATCGCAACAGCGGTCATTGCGGTGGTCTTGCTGCAGAGGGCGTACACCTCCTTCGGCATACACTTCGCACCATCGAACTTGTTTGTTTTTTTTTCCCGGCAAGGACAGGCAGGAACGACCCTCGGCATGATGCGATGACGTTTCGTGCGAGCCATGTTCCACACCACTGATCTCCACTAGAGGGCTAGATGGCGCATTGAGCAAACAGGTATCAAGCCACTGGAAGTAAGTGGCTTGTCCCGGAAGTGAGCGCTTGACGGGCTATCCCACTCTTACGAGCGGTAGTACAAACAGTGTCCAATGCGCTTGATTTGTTTTTGTCACATCGAGCGAACCTGCTTGTTGCGCAATACCAGTTCATGCAGGCCCGAGAAGTATCGTGAGAAGCCATTTGATGTGCGAGAGTTTCGAGATTCTGGTTGATTAAGGGTACATGCCCCACGTTCAAATGCCTCATTCTCAAAATTGATTATTAAAAAGGATTATTAAAATCACGTAAAAATGCAAGAAAGCGTTAACCAAAACATTACCTAAATGCACTATAAAAGCCAGCAGACACTCGACTTCCGGGACAAGCATCGAACTTCCGGTGGCTTCACTCGCGCCCGACTCAAAGCGAGGCTAAGCGCCATCCAGCTACAGAGTAATCCAGCCCCCTAGAGCCACTAAATGAGCTGCGCATAGGGTATCGGCACTCCGTTCCCCGACATGGTTATGGGCGCCACCGTTTTGGCTCGTATGCAGAGAAGACGCAACTCCCGATCGTCATGATTCAAAAGTGTGACTTGCTCAGCATTAGATTTGGTGTTAGGAGGGTCATGTAATATTGCCTTGCGTTGTCGCGAACTCTTTAAACATTTGCGGAGGACGGAAAAGCGTTTCTTGTGATTTCAGATAAAGCTTCAGATAAGTGGCAACCATGATATTAAACCGCAATATGCTAGCCGAAGTAGCATCAAAATGGGAGGAATTTCAGGAAAGAAAGCGAGAGGCATCAGCATTAATACAGGCCAAAATTGGGAGGGCAGGGGTACAGTGGATGATAGAGATAAGCCAGAAGGATAGGAATGCAGCAAAAAGGTTCTGGGAACACATCAGTGCGCAGGGAAAAAAGACCGAGGGGTACCAGCAGACACTAACCACACAGGAAGGGACAAAGGTAGAGGGGGAAGAGGCAAGAGAGTACATTAGGCATACAATCGAAGCAGCATTTTCGGAGTTAGAAACAGATCAGGCCGTAGGGGAGGGTAGAGTCTACACAACACAAGAGGAGGGTCATAGTGAAGAAGAGGAAATGACCACTAAGGAGTGGGAAAAAACAGAAGGAAGGGTTCCGGCTGGAACTGCGACAGGTCCAGACGGCATACCAATGAGATTGATAAAAGTTCTAGGCAAAACAAGCAAATTGAAGCTAAGGCAGGTGATTGACCAGATACTTATGGGAGGGGAGGTACCCAGTGACTGGAAATTGAGCAGGATGAGATTATTATATAAGGGCAAGGGAGACAAAGACAGTATCAAATCATACCGACCAATCACAGTAACGTCAGTAATATACAGACTAGCTATGCAAATTGTAAAAAGAAGAATGGAAGAATGGGCAGAGAGAAAGCAGATTCTAGGGGAGCTTCAAAACGGTTTCAGGAAAGATAGACGACTAGATGATAATTTATTCGTAATCACTCAGTGCATAGAGATAGCAATGACAAGTCAAAAGCCATTATGGGTAGCATTTTTAGACATCAAAGGGGCATATGACAATGTGAATCAGGAAAAACTCTGGAGCCAACTGAAGGGGTATGGACTAGAGGGAACCATGGTTAAGTTTCTAGAACGGGTTTATACGGAGAATAGGGTGGTTATAACATGGGAAGCCGAAACTACAAGACCAGCAGCAATAAAAAAAGGTCTTAGACAGGGTTGCCCATTGTCTCCCCTGCTCTTTATGATATACCTCAGTGAGATGGAAAAAAGGTTAGAACAGTGCAACCTAGGTTTTGACCTGACTTACATGGAGGAAGGACATAAAGTAAATCAAGTATTGCCAGGGTTAATGTATGCAGACGACATTGTACTCGTATCAGAAAGTCGTGAGACAATTCAGGAACTGATTAGGATTTGCAGCAGGGAAGGGGACAATTTGGGACTAAAATTTAGTAGGGACAAGTCTGGTATAATAGTTTTCAACGACGAGAAGGGGGAACCCCTGGAGATACAGGACACATTGATAGAACACGTAGAAAAGTACAAATATCTTGGAGTATGGTTAAGTGAAGGAAGACGGTATTTAAAAGACCATGAAGGTATTGTAATAAAGAAGGGGAAACAAGATTCGGCTATCATGAAACACAGGGCACTATGGAACTATAATAGATATGAAGTCGTTAGGGGTGTATGGAAGGGAGTCATGGTGCCAGGGCTGTCATTTGGGAATGCGGTGTTGTGTATGAGGTCGGAAATCCAGGCAGGTTTAGAGATAGAGCAAAGGAGTGTGGGTAGGTTGGCATTGGGGGCCCATGGGAATACACCAAATGAGGGAGTACAGGGGGATATGGGTTGGGCATCTTTCGAGAGTAGAGAAGCGATCAGTAAAGTAAAATTTGAACAAAGACTAGCTGAAATTGAGGATACACGGTGGGCAGCGAAGTGTACAAGTATCTATATATGAAACGTCTGAACACTAAGTGGACAAACCGAACCCGCAAGCTGAGATTTAAACACATTCAACGAGATGGAGCCGATCAGAGCATATCAGTAAAAAGGGAGTAAAGGAAACTGAGAGGAAATAGTGGGAAGAGAGAATGCAGGGGGAATCAGCTTTAACAATATACAGGGCGCAAAAACAAGAAATAAAGAAGAAACAGCTGTATGATAATTCAGTGGGGAGCTCTTTGCTGTTTGAAGCTAGAACGGGGGTGTTAAGAACGAAAACGTACAGGGCTATATTCCAGGAAGTAGACACTCTGTGCGACGTATGCAACCGCGAAAGGGAGACTATAGAACATGTAATTTTAAGGTGCACGGGGCTTCGTCCCACCCTCTTGGCGGGGGATGACTACGGATTTGGAGGGGGCACTGGGATTTCCGGACATAGATGGACGAATGGATAGGGAAAGAATTGCGGTAACTAAGAGGAGATTGGAAGATTGGTGGAAGAGATCTAGGGAAGGATAAAGAGAAAAAAATACAGATAAAAATAAGCAATAAATTCACTGGAAAAGAGAGAGGGGGGGGGTCTGTTATAACAAAATTCATACAAATTAAAAAGAAGGAAAAAAAGGGGTGACGAAATGTTAGGCTAGGTGGCGCAAGCTGCCGCCCGTTGCAAAGGGTATAGCCATTACCATCCATCCATCCATGGCCAAGTGTCGTTACTCTGAAGCGTAGCTCCTTTAGTGGCACTACAGCCCCCGATAGTAGAGATCAGTGTTCCACAGATGGCTTGCACCTGACGTCACTGCACCATGCTGGCGGTCATTTCTACTTTTTCTTGCCGACATTCTAAGAGAAACACAAAATCGGCAGTGCGCGATGTAGGCTGCCAGGGGTACGCGCTCAGCAGCAAGCCACCACAATGGGAGCTGGTGTGATGGGGGAGGAGGCGGGGGTGATGTTTTTTTAGATTTTTTGCCCGATCCCCCAAAGGACATCCTGGCGATATCTCATCCTGCCTGGCGATAGTTAGAAAAATGCAAAGGGAAAGGAAATTGGCATAGCAAAACAAAAAGAGGAATAATATTTCTTCTTGGTTTCCAGGCTAGGTGGCGCAAGCTGCCGCCCGTTATAAAAGGGTACAGCCGTTAGCATTCATCCATCAATCCGGCGTCAGTGAAACTCATGTATTGGCATTCGCATTTATTCGTTCTTCGTTTAATTGTTAACGCAGACAGGCAGTGCAGTTTTGCTCGCTAACATAGCGCAGCACTTTTTGTTACATTATTTGCAACCCACAAATCTACATGGCGTTAAAGAAAAAAAAAAAGAAGCCCACTCTTTACTGTTGCTATAAGCGTTCAAAAGAACAATCTGCAAATTTTTTTTTTTTTTCTTATTTACAGGGTGCGTGGAAGGACAATCTTGATGAATAAAGATACAAAGGTCTCTGCGGACATTTCACATGCGTAACAGTAAGGGTTGTAAAAGTTACTTAAAAAATGTACCTAAGATATAGTTACATTTATTAATACGAAAAGGTATCTTGGTACTCGCTTAAAAATGTACCTAGGCACAGGTACAGTTACTTCAGAGATACTTTCTTTATGTATTTTCCCCAAATTTGTCGGAATATATTGGAAGTGCAGCTTTTAATATAAGGATACACACAAAAACGAGTTCGATAAATGTGCTTTATTGGTGTCAATGCGATGTTCACATCGTAGTTGAGTCCTCACGTTCCTTATCCCCGCGCTCCAATTGGTTTACCGAGGACACAGCTTCCATTTATACCATATGTCCCGCCGAAACCGCTGAAACTCGCTTGTTGACGTTGTTGCCCTCAGAGCCGGTGCTGACGTCGACGGGCTCAGAAGACGCCGGCCGCATGAAGAAACACAGGAGTCTAGTGCATATGTATACCTAACCCTCGCGACGACGAGCGAAAAACTTCAAACGTCCTCGTGGTTTTTTTTTTTTTTTTGTTCTTTTGTTAGTCGGAAGACAAATAAGCCTTATTTTTTCTTTAGGAACTTTTCCTGTTTTGATAACTGCAAAATTTGAGTTCGATTTATTGAGTGGGAACTATATTATATACACGATGTTACATTGCTTTACGATTGTAATTATAATTTATTTTCAATTATATTTTATATTGTATTTATGGCAGAAGAGAGCCACCACCAGGACAAGATACAGGCAACAGAAACTGCGCACATCTTTCAAGTTATCTCCTCCCTTGTATAGCTGTCAGAGGAGCTTCACACAAGCAATAAAGTTGATTTCGGTTTGAGATGAAGGAAGCAGGTCGCTATTTTCCCTAATCGGAGTTTCGAAGCGATTCGATAAATTGGTACCGCTAAGAACGGCATCGCTAATACACCGTTCGCTCAAATGAACACCGCCATTCGCTAAAGTGTCGTTCGATGAAAAATCATGGGCGGGGCTTCGTTCGCTAAAACGTCGTTCCATCAAGTCAGTGCCTCCCAGGTCGTACCCAACTCAACGTTAATCACGGCACATGGTAGTGTGTTAATACCTAAATATTTATAGTTTCTACAATTTTGACGAAGGGAATAGAAAAATGCCTGTAAAAAGTAACTTCACTTAGTTACAAGTAGGGTTCTGCGTTTTCGGATAAATCCGATAAAATCCGAAAAACACTCGCCGGTAAAAATTTTGCCAATTCGGATTTATCCGAAAAACTCCGAATTCGGAGACCGCCACCTGTGAAAACCATACTAACTTTTATCTTTCCTTGGGATCCTCGAACAACTTTTTCCTATTTTATTTGCTTGTTTTCACTTCTGTTCGTTCCACTTACGTTCCCAAGCTTTACAAAGAGAGTCCCTTTGGACCCTTATCATGAAAAACAAGATCTCTCCCCACAACAATAGTCGAACCAAGGTCGAACACTTCTCACCTTCCCTGCCACTTCACTTAGGGCCTTTCTCCCGGATATGTTCCTTTCCGAGAAGTTCATTCGCCCTTCTCTGGCTTCCTTTCGCTAAAGATTGAACCTTTGCACACGTTCCCTCGCCATCCGCTTTGATGGCAGGCACCCGAGATTCAGTCAGTTTATTCAAGCGTAACCGCGCCATGGGCAGGAAGCGAAAGCTCCCTGCTGATGGCCCCTTTCAAAATATCTGGCAACGGTGAAAATCCGCTAAACGAGTGCGGCAACATTGGGCGGCCGACACCATCTTGCAGGGTTGTTCCCGTTGTTCCGGACGCCCGGACGCGCGTGCGGCTGAAGGTGCTGCTCTCTCCAATGACACTTATTTACCTCGCTCCTGCATGGCGTGGTCGGTGTTTCCGTTCTGTGCGACCTTACCAACGTCTGCTTCGTGTTACTTCGAGGTAAATTTCGTTGAGGTGCCCGCGTCGGCTACCGGTCGTAGGGGACATTTTAGCGTCCGCTTGGGCGTTTTCAGGTTGTCGGCGCTGTTTCTTGACGTCGCGTCTCTCTGAGGTTTAATAGGGGATTGTAGTAGACCGTTCTTCTCCTCCGCTACGGTATCCCTGAAGAAAACGCCGCAGCTGCGCATGCGCGCCGCCAGCTTTATCTGCATAGTTCAAGGTCTTGTGGCGGATTACGGAGCGCTATCCGGGTGCTTAGCGGGCTGCGGAAACGGTCTACTACAATTCCCCAATGTTGTCGAAGTGCTCGCGTCGGCTACCTGTCGTAGGGGGTTTTCTTGGCGTCCGCATCGGCGTTATCGGCTTGTCGGCGCTCTTTCCTCACGTCGCGTCTCTGAAGGGAATGTAGTCCAAGTGCTGGCGCCGGCTAGCGGTCGTAGGGGGCTTTTTGGCGTCCGCATCGGCGTTTTCGGGTTGTCGGCGCTGTTTCTTGACGTCGCGTCTCTCTGAGGGGAATTTCGTCGAAGTGCTCGCGTCGGCTACCGGTCGTAGGGGACATTTTAGCGTCCGCTTTGGCGTTTTCGGGTTGTCGGCGCTGTTTCTTGACATCGCGTCTCTCTGAGGGGAATGTCGTCGAAGTGCTCGCGTCGGCTACCGGTCGTAGGGGATCTTTTAGCGTCCGCTTTAGCGTTTTCGGGTTGTCGGCGCTGTTTCTTGACGTTGCGTCTCTCTGAGGTGAATGTCGTCGAAGTGCTCGCATCGGCTACCGGTCGTAGGGGACATTTTAGCGTCCGCTTTGGCGTTTTCAGGTTGTCGGCGCTGTTTCTTGACGTCGCGTCTCTCCGAAGGGAATATCGTTGAAGTGCTCGCGTCGGCGGCGGTCGTAGGCGACATTTTGGAGTCCGCTACGGCGTTTTCGGCTTCTCGGCGCTGTTTCTTGACGTCGCGTCTCTCTGAGGGGAATGTCGTCGAATTGCTCGCGTCGGCTACCGGTCGTAAGGGACATTTTAGCGTCCGCTTTGGCGTTTTCGTCATGTCGGCGCAGTTTCTTGACGTCGCGTCTCTCGGACGGAAATGTCATCGAAGTAATCGCGTCGGCCAGCGGTCTCACCGGATTTTTTGCTGTCCGCTTCGGCGTTTTCAGCTAATCGGTGCTGTTTCTTGATGTCGCGTATCTCCGAGGGGAATGCCATCAATGCTGGCGTCGGCTAGTGGTCGTAGGGGACTTTTTGGCGTCCACTTCGGAGTTTCCGGCTTGTCGGTGCTATGTTTGTTTACGTCGCGTCTCCCCAAGTGGAATGCCGTATCGGCGCTGCCGCCGCCAACCCTGCAAGATGGCGGCTGACGCTGATTGCCGCTGCGTTCAACAGATGGCGCTGTTTTTTGTAAAGGGTCTATCCAGATTTTGAAGCGACTCCCAGTAATGACCTCGTTGTCTGCAAGTTCTGCCGCGTGCAAGTTAGTACGGCTAATGGAAAGGGAGCCCTCCGCATCGCGGAGCACCAGAGTTAAAATCGGCATATCCAGCTGAAGAAACCTCGTCTCGAGACAGTTGTGTGAATTTAATGTAACCGTACTTATTTTGGACAAATTAATTTGTATCGTTAAAAGCTCATCTCTCAATGTGATGCCTATAAAAGGCTGCTTTGTTAAATTAGAAAAAATGTGGTTCTATACCTAGGTCAGTCGTCTCACCAAAGCCCCATGGAGGATGGCTTGACAAGAGGCAAGAGTCGCAGGGAGGACGCTGATGACATTACGCACAAGTTCTGCCGAGCGCTTTGCCAAGCAGGGATTCCGCTTCATCCATCAGGCAGATGGGCCACTTGGCAGCCTGTTCCGGGACAAGTGCTCAGCTGCACGGACAATGCCATCACGCACTCAGATGTACCAAAAATACGTACCGGAAGTCTACGAGCACGATCTCGAGACGATCAAGGAAGCAGTCAAGAACCGCCCGATATCTCTAACCATCGACGAAACGCCAGAGCTCCGTGGTCGGCCAGCAGTGGCGGTGTTAGTGACATTCTACGACGACGACGTACCTGGCCACCGGACCTTGACGGCAGATTTGCAGGTTCTACAACAGTGCAATGCCGTGTCTCTCGGAATGCTGATACAAGAGGTTCTTAAAAAAACTGCCAAGTCCCTCAGTGACGTTAGTGTCCTGTGCTCGGATTCTGCTTCTTACATGCAGAAACTACACAGGGACATGCAGCAGTCGCACACGGAATTTCGTGTTCTGCATTTCAAAGATCCGTGCCATATTCTGAACAATATACTTGAGGAGGAACTGAAGATGGATTGCTTCAAGGGAGCTCGTTACTTCGTTGTGCATTTCCCTGCCCTTTTGAAGAGCTCTAGAGAACTTCGCCGTAAGTTTGGTTCCGTCTGTGCGAGCATGAACATTGAGCTGAAGTGCTTCTCGACTTCAGCCCATCTAGATGGTTTTCGTGTCACGAAGCTCTTGTTGACGTCCTTGACCACTGGCGCGCTATTGTGGCATTTCTAAAGAGCGATGATGCGAAAGGGAAGAAGTGTGACAAGCTGAAAGCGTTTGTGATGACATCTAGCTCTCTGCATGACCGGCTTGTTAAGCTCAGATTTTGAAAAAAAAAAAAAAAAAAACTCGAACGAAGTGCTTTCAATAATCAAGCAACTAGAGGCTGAATCTACATTGGTGCATGAGGTCTATTCCCTACTTGCTGTGCGCCTGAAGGCACTGTTAAGCCAATGGACCGACGCCTCAGTGACGAGTTTTGGCGGGGAAGTCGACTGCATGCTTGACATTGTTGACGAGAAGAAGCGCTCGTACGCCGTTAACAGCTTCCGTGAGTACTACGGTGCTGTAGCCGAGAAGTGGAGCTGCACCGTCCAACGGAATATTGCGGACGACTCGCAATACACCAGCGATTCGTTTTGGTATTCGGTGCAGATCGTCAACCCGAACGTGAAGGCAGAACTACCTCACATGTTTGAGATCTACAAGCACTTGTTCACACTTGTCGTGCGGCGAGGGCACGAGAGTTCCTGGCGTATCAGGCCTACGCTGTGAAGGAAATTGTGGAGCCACTACAGTTTTGGAGGATGCATGCACGAGAATGGCCTATCCTTTCACGTTGCGCACTGGATCTGCTGGGTCTTCCCATATCCAGTGCGAATGTCGAAAGAGCATTCTCAATGTTTTGCGTGGTCAATCGGAAGGAGCGTGCTGCGGTGACAGACACTAACATTGGAAAATATGCCTGCATATACTACAACAAGTTGTGAATGGATGTCACCACGAATGTTGCAAATATTGACTGTGCAATAAAAATGTCTCTGGAATTGGATTGTCTTTTATTGTTGTACATGACATTTTTAAAGATCAAAACTATACGACCCTAATAATCCGAAAACTCCGAATTTTGTGTACTGTGAACGGACGCTCCGAAAAACTCCGAATTTGCAAAAATAAATAAACTCCGAAAAACACCCTCCGAATTTGCTCAAAAATAAATTCCGAAAACGCAGAACCCTAGTTACAAGTTACTGGAAAGTGTACCTAAAATACAGACACAAATACCGAGAAATGAAAATACCTAGGTTTTACCTCATGTAAAACAAAAGTACCTAGATACCAATTATTTCCAGTTACTTGTACCTATAGTCGGTTGCAACCTAAGAACGAAGGTCGAGGGTAAGACGGGCCGGGGAGTAGGAAGCAGATGGAACGCCAAAGAGAGAAGGAGGTTCCCCCCCTCTCTTCTTTAGCGTTCCGTCTGCTCCCTCCTCCCCGGCCCGTCCTACCCTCGCCCTTCGTTCTGAGGTTGCAACCGACTATAGGTACTTTCCAACCCAGGTAACGGTACACAAAGATGTCACGATATGACTCGACACTAACCAAGACATACCTACGAGTGCGTAGAAAACAAATTACCGGATCCCCAAGGTCCTGTAAATCAGTATATAATAATCGATCGGTCAAATTTGTTAAGAAAAATTAAACGAGCGTTTTGGGCAGTGAAGCCGGTGTTAGGGCGGTTTCGTACACCGCTAAGCCCTCCGCAACGAAGAAGCCGCTACTGCGCGTCGCGCCTATGTCCTTGACTGTGGAGACGGCGAAAACGATTGATGAAAACTCCCTAAACGTTTATTACCTTCCCCGCTAAATTTAGCGTGAAAATTGACGCCGCCGGACCCTGACCTTACGCGACGTGGTTACATGACGTCTAGAGGTCAACTCATGGTGCCACATAATACCATAACGTCACTTGATTGTCAAGTCGCGTGACATCAGTTACCCCGCTAAATTGAACAGAAAAATTCACGATTCTGTTTCGTGCTTTGGGTATGGTGTTCTTTTATTGCGGCCGCCATGTTGAATCCCGATGGCGCTCAGCTGGGGCAAAATAGCAAATCACTTGAATTGCCGATTGGAAGGCGCTAGAATTCAAGGGAATCGTGCCAATAGTTCTACTTCTTTCTTGGCTATACTTTTCTGTTCTAGTCATGCTTAAACTATTTAGTTTTTGTCGCACAACCCAACTACGTCCTGTTTCAACATGGCAATCGTCACACGAAAACGGTTTGTACACGAGACTGTCCCAGATAGGTGGTCGCAGACGCGAATACCATCCGACTGGCGTATCTTCTTATCCTGGCTGCAAGATGCGACGCGATACCGCATCTCAAATAAGCGATATCTGTGCAATGTTCGCGGCAGCTGTACTGCACGCGCTTTCAAACATGTCGCTATCGCCGAAATTTCCCGCCACAATCTTCGTATCACCCCGCAAATTCGTGATAACTCACGCGTGTTGCTAAGTGCGCAGCTCTTATCGCATTCGTGTGTATACTTTTACGAATAATGATGACCGCAATGTTTCTGTGCGTCGCGAATCATACGCCGCAGAAAAAAGGCGTCCGGGACAGCTGGCCTAACGTCGAGTGCTTCCCGCTGGAAGTCGTCCGTTCACGCGTGTGTTCTCAAGAGTCCCTCCGAGAAGATCGTCTCTTCAGGTCAGCCTCAACTTCGTGCTCGAGAAAGACTCACGCGAGCCAGTTCGCTATCAGTTTTTGCTCGGCGGTATCTTATCCAAGTCCCCTCTTCAAGTATCGGCACGCCCTTTAAGCCTAAAAGACTTTGGTCGTCTAAAAGAAAAGAGATAAAAAAGAAAGAAAAAAACGCAATGGGACCGTAGGATTAGTCTTCATCTGCAGATGAAGACATAGGTCTTCGGCTTTTGAGCTCGTTCTTTACTATACAATTTGCTTTAAGACCTTATCAGATAACCATGTATTATGACCCAGATATGCGTGTTTTTATCAGCGTACTCGACTGTGGAAAGTGAGCCATCCAGCGAAGAAGTGTTGCGTGATGAAACAGTGCGCTTTGGGGAAAAAAAAAAAGCGTCTTCTGTGGATCTGTTTGAACTTGTGCGCCAGGGAGCTTCCCAAGCTTGCGGGTGACGTCTGCCGGCGGTTTCAGTCGGTCCATAGCCGTCATGGAGGCGGCCCAAGTACTGGCGCCGCTGCTGCTCTTCGTGGGGAACGCGGTTTGCGGGATCCTAGCCCACTGGTTGCATCTTCGGTTGGACGCCAAGCAGCGGCATCCCCGGTGAGCGCTTTGTTTTAACACTGAATGTGCTTTATTTTATGAGGAAATCGTCACGATCGAAGGACCGTTACAAACGAGCGTTACACAGTCCGGTTTCCCGGCTATATTTAGCGGGGAAATTGACGTCGTGAGTTGACGTCAAGTGACCTCTACGTCGGTGTAGCTTCCCCGTAAAATTTGGCGGGAAAAGCGCTGTAGGATAAGAGGGAGTCAGAGGGTGGGCAAGGGCAACACCGCCTAGAAGACAAGGCCGTAGTGTTGACATTTTTGCGTCACCAGCGAAGGCCAACGATGGAAACGAATTGGAAACGAGTGCTTCGAGTCAAGTTTGAACCGAACATTGACGCAATCTTCGCATTCAATCAGTACTAGGTAGCCAACGTTGGCCTTCGCCGATGACGGCATCTCATGAGCACTACGGCTCTGTGATCTAGGAGGTCTTGGGAAGGGGGGAAGATGGAGAGGAGAAGGACAGCGTAGTATGGCGAGTAGACGAATAAGGGAGGGAAGGGAAAAGACAAAATATGAGGTAAGGACACTAAAAAATTAAGATACAAAAAAATGTGTGGGGTCATTCATCCTGGTGGTACCCAACACTGCCTGGTGATAGAAAAATGCAGATAGGGAGCAAATTGATTTAGAAAGGTGAGGGGATGCATCATCACACTTTTGGTTTCTAGGATATGTTCCCTCAAGCTTAGCATCCATCCATCCGTGGTTTGTGTGGAGCACATTCTGTGCTCACTGGTCTTTGTCGGCATGATCAAGCTTGTGTTATATATTTGTTTTGTGACGTACGACACGCATCATGTCGTAACAACCATTTTACAGCGTTAGCCGTTATTTGCGAGGTCTCACAAGGAATCCCGTGTTTTATTTTGTGTGTGTTTTTATTTTAGTACGTCATGGCTCGTCAAATTTAGCGGCTCTCAAGTAAATTTAGCGGGGGTTTAGTGTTGCTTGACATCATGGTGTCACAGTGTCACGACGAGCATGATGTCACGTGGCGTCACCGTGTCACACATACACCGTCTGCTAAATTTGGCACGACGTAAGTCATCTAAATTTAGGGGGACGTAAGTTCGCTATATTTAGCGGACGCTAATTATAGCTAAATATAGAGCTGCTGCATGCAGTACGCAACGTCTCTGTGGTCGCAGCAGTTCATGACACGACAAGGATATCTTCTGTAGCAATTATTTAATGATAACTGATTTCTGTTTAACCAGTGTGTAGTCGACAAACGATAAAATCTCTGCGCGTTCCAGGGCTGAATGTGCAAGCGTACCGTAACTTCTTCATCCTTGATAACAATATTCAGATGCTGTTCTGGATTTAAAACTGTTCAAATACCTTTATTCTGTCCAGTGAGCAGTAATAGTAATTTAAACCAGCAAAAGAAATCACCGTGAGAATCGCGACCTCATATCTAATAACTTGTAGACACTTTGCCATGAACCCTTCCGCCTCTGCAATAAGCAACTCAAACAGCAGCGACGTTGTTTAGAAGAAAAAAAAATCTATAGACAGTATTTGTTTGGTTCGTGTTCTAACTTACAATGCTTTTGTTTTTTGTAGTGCCAATCTTAAACCATGTTCGCCGTTACGTTGCAGGTATTTCTGCTGCGCTATGCTGTTCACCGGCGGACTACTGCTTGGCGTCAGCTTCTTGGAACTCCTTCCACAAGCCTCTGACGTCATGAGCGGTCTCCAGCCCCACTTCCCGTTTGCCGAGGTCACCTTGTCTTCGGGCTTTCTGCTCTCTTTCCTTGGCCAAGAGCTCCAGCGAGCGTACAGTCTTTTCCGAAACCGACGTATCCTGAGCCGGTGCGTATATATTGAGCCTTTGAGAAGTCTCTTCGAATAAAGCTGAACCAGAGGTTGCATATCAAATCATGTGACGCATCATCACCTGCTGTGATACTAAATCTCAGGTTCTCCATGTTCAACTTTAAAAAAAAAAGAATTTCTTACAATTAAGCTGAACCAGAAGGGACAGCAGACCACCTGGATTCACCATCACCTCCTAAGATACTAATCGGTGACCGACTACGAGTTAAGGGAAGCCCCTTCAGATTCTTTCCACTTCAGCAAATCGAACGGCGGAAAGGATGCGATCTCCTCTACAGCGTTCGTTCTGCTTGAGTGGAAAGAAATGGGAGGAGCTTCCCCTGAATTCTTGACCTGTCACCGACTTCAGATGTCAATTTCTCTATTTATTTAGCTTTTAAGAAGTCTTTCACAATCAAGCTGAACCAAAAGTGGTGTCAGGTCACCTGACTTATCGCCACCTATGGTACAGATTTCTGGTTTCTTATGTATTCAGCCTTCAAAAAATCTTGCTCTGTCAAGATGAATCAGAAACGTTCTCAGACCATCACATGCCATCATCAGCTACTCTGGTACAATATGTCTGGTTCCTTGTATTGATCTTCAGCAAAGGCCTTCACACTCAAATAAACAAGAAGTAGCATTAGATCATCTGATTCGCCATCGATACCATGGTTGGTGACAGATTAAGGGAAGCTCCTCCCACCTCTTTCCACTTCAGCAGAGCGAACGCTGGAGAGGATGTCACCTCCTCTCCAGAGTTTGCTCTGCTAAAGTGGAAAGAGCTGGGAAGAGCTTCCCCTGAATTCTTAACTTGTCACCAACGATAGATGTCTGGTTCCCTATGTGCTGAGCCTTCGAAAAACCTTTCACCGTCAAACTGAACCAGAGGCGGCATCAGAACATCTTGCCCACCATCACCGGCTGTGGTACTAGATGTCAGGTTTCCGATGTATTGAGCATTCAAGAAATTTTTCACAGTCAAACTGAAACAGATGCAGCGTCAGATCATCTGACCCCTAATCCCCCGTGGTATCTAGAAGTCAGATTCTTTATCTGTTGCGCTTTCGGGCAGTTTTTTAATAAGCCGAACCCGAAGTGGCTTCAGGCCCTGCGATCCACGATGACTGCCAGTGGTACTGGATGTCTGGTTTTATATGATGTTTATACTGCTGCAATTTTGACATTTCTGCTGGATCTGTTTCGGGAATGTGTGGTCAAATACTGTCCCAAACGCCTGTTAAAATAAATTTCGGCAAATGCAATGATCGCAGCTTAGTTACAGCATGGCAACGGCTTTTTTTATGTTTTTAAGCACATCAGGATTGCAAACACAGCTTGCGATACTTTTCCCTCGATGACTGGTAAAACTTGTGCTGGTCATCTTTGTGTGACTTCCCGCAATTTATTTTGTTTCTGTTCTGCGCTAGATTAAGGACCTTTTAGAGGCATAAACCAAATCGGACACTAAAACAAGATCGATCCTAGTCCCACTAGAGCGACAAACAAAAGCAACCGACACCGACAATTCAAAACACGTGAGGCATGCGGGGAACGGTACCTTCGGAAGGCGCTCGGGAAGCAAACACGGGGTAATTGCAAGCCTGCCAAAGGTGCCATTGCGAGCATGCTGCAAGTGTTTGAGTCTTGTCGGTGTCGATTGGTTCTGTTTGTCGCTGAGTGAGACTAGGGCATTAAGAACATTGTTTAAGACAGAGCTAGGGTCTTGAGCACATAATTTCCCGCACAAAATCAATGACTCGCGCTTTTGCAGAAGCTCTTCCGAAGGATCTCCGCTGGGCTCCGTCAGCGGATCTTACTACGGATCTACGGCCAATGGCAACAACCCTATGCCTCAACCTCGATCACCTGACCTGTTCGTCGCACCAGTGGTCCAGGGATCACTCATCTTGCTGGGATCCGTTTCTTTGGCGTACTACCTTCGAAGCAACTCCCTGGGAGCGACGGCCGACTTCACGTGGAAGGCCTTCCTAACCACAGCGATCCAAAGCTACCTTGTGGCCTACGCTGTTTCTTTGGTGCTGTACGCTTCTGCAGGACGTGGGACTCTCATGCTTTGGGGTTCAGTATTCTACGCGATTGTTCCAGCGTTGGGCTGTATCGTGGGACTTGCCGCGAGGTCAAAGATGAACGACGTCGCCGCAGGCGCTATGGACGCCCTCTGCGGAGGAGCTGTCCTCTTTGTGACATGCTTCGAGGTCCTGCAACGGTATGGTCGCAGTGCGCTTCCTCCGCCATTGCAGCTAGTTCCAGTCGCTGCAGGGATGGGCGTTTGGGCGCTGTTTCTCTATCTGTTTCCTAAGGTGCACTAAAGTGGTGAACTATGAACTACTTTCTGAGAGCCACGACACGCCTGGGTGCGTGCAGGCGTGACTTTGATACACGGACTTCAATTAGCCAACGAGAGTGGCAGGCGACATCGTTGCAGACGCAGCGCTCGCGAGACGATAGAAGCATGACGATCTGATACGTCCGTCCTGTGGACCTATTGTTTGCGTAAAAAGTGATTGTGTGAGTGTGTTTGATGTCTAGTATTTTATGAACGTATTTTTGTATTATTTAACGTGTGCTTTTTTTATATAAAGTTAGGGACGAGATTGGGTGTTTGATCATCCAGATAAAGTGTGATGTATTTTTAAATTCAACTTTCTCTTTCTTATATCATTTGCACTACTTCATCAAAACATCACTGTATCTGCCATTGTCATTTATAGACCTTTTTAAACCTGTTACAACATATAGCATTGCCACGCTGTATGCTGTACAACACGGTTAAGGTTTTCTCATACTCTTTCATTCCGTAACACACACTGTCATTACAAACTGACGCGTATGTCTTATAAAAAAAAATCTGCATGAATTTATTAATCTCTTAAGACTGTGGCTTTGTCAGTTCAGTTGCACCGTCCTTTCAGGAACCTGGCATAGACGCATGAGGAGAACCGTATTCAAAGCCTCATGCCATTCATCCAAACACGACCACTCGAGGTTACTGTAACACATGACCACGCCCTTTTTTCTATTTTTTCTACCCTGTTAAACATTATTTTAGGCGTAAAGGCCCGTTCACACGTAGTTTGACTGCCGCCGAGATACAACTATACAGTAACATAACTGAATTACGCGCCGCTCTTATTTTCCCAATGCTAATCAAAATCGACGGACCATTTTTTTTTTGTTAAAAAAAGCCGTCGGTCTGATTTTTTTTTTTTTTTTATAGAAATGGTTTGAATCGATTATTGAGGGGAATTCCAGATGTAAGGTCTCGTATTTGTTTCTCGGAAATGTGAGCGGGTATAGCAACTTGAGAGGCGCATCTTAAAAGACGTGGTCATGATGGAAAAGAGCACCGAGACTAGAGCCGCGGACAGACTGGTAACACATCATACATAAAAAAAAAGACCTGTCTGGGGCATGATTTTTCAGGGTATGATGGTCCCGTCACACGGCCATACAAAAGACCATCTGCAGACATGTTCAGACATTTCTATCAAGCAAACGTGCTTCCAGCATGCTCGATTCGAGTCTCCAAATAATTCGCGTCCATCATGTCGTCAACTCACCACCGTGTCTGTTGTATGACGTATGCGAGTATAGTGTGACGAGTTAAAGGCAAGAAAAATACAGCACAAACATAAAGTATGTTTGTGCAGTCCTTTTTTTTGCATCAGTCTCGGGGCTCATTGTAAAGGTGTTCAAGCTCGTTGGCGCTCTTACTTTACGTCAAAAGATGCGAGTTTTTTTTATTTTTTATTGCGAAT
The DNA here is from genome assembly GCA_013358835.2 of Ixodes persulcatus. Classification (NCBI taxonomy): domain Eukaryota; kingdom Metazoa; phylum Arthropoda; class Arachnida; order Ixodida; family Ixodidae; genus Ixodes; species Ixodes persulcatus. Next base: position 773,798 of record JABSTQ010011465.1, read on the forward strand.
CGGAGATTATAGCCTCCTATATACTGACAAAGCCTGGCAGATCGCCACGAGAAGCGGCCGCCAAAATGGAAAAGATGGAGAGGCCGACAACGGATGAGAGGAGAGCCACGTGACTGGCGCCCCGCTGCGGCGAGACGTAGAATCACACTTCTCCCGAGCGAACAAGTGTGTTTCGGGTCCTCGCCGCTACAAAAGCTGTGCGCTCACGTCCAGGTTCCCTGACGAAGGGTTCTTTGATGCTCTGTGGTGCTACCAGACCCTCGCGCACCAAATCTGCGACCGGGCACTCTATGCCTCCGTCGTCGAACGGCCAGGCTTTTGTGAGTATAGAGGAGGCTATGGTGAGACACACTGCAACATCGCCAAGGTCATCAAACGCTCGCGGCGTCACCTGGTCCCACCTATAGTGCCCAAGTTCGGTGGCTCCACTAGGTGAAACATTTACTGTAAGCTCAGTATATATATATATATATATATATATATATATATTCGCGCAAACAAAACAACAACAGCAAACAAAAACAGACACTCAAACAGCCGCAGCCGTGATCCTCAGACATGTCAACACTGCGGCTAATCGGGCAGCACTTCTTTAAACTTCTCTTCATAAAAAAAAAAAAAAAAAAATCGGAATAGGTTTTTTAGGTTCTCTATTCCCCGGACCTTGCGCCAAGTGAATTTGGCTGTTTGCGATTATGGAAATCCTTCTCCGTGGTCGAGTGTTTTTAACGCGCCCCGTCGTTGCATCATCAATATCCCTATGGTCTTCACAAACCCCCCAAATCATTCTGCACAGCGGCCGTGCAGTCGGGGCGTCGACGATGTGAAAAATAAAAAAAAATATAAGTATATAAAACCATGGTGAAGACCACCAAGGTGGAGACTGTATGAAAAAGTGACGAAGTTACTCCATTTTGTTTTACTCCCTTTTTCACAAATAAATTAGGGGACCTCGGAACTTGAATGCCCCTCGTAATGGTGATCTAAGAATATCAATAAAAAAAATAATAAGTAAAAGTAAAACATCCCTGCGAATCTTGCCCCCTAAGTCTATTTCGTACATCGCGCGCTGCTGTGTACCGGCCGCGCGCAACTTGGTGTTTTCGACTCGATTCTAGAGATGGCGCCACCTGACTTAATGCAGAGAATGGCTGCGAATTCATGAAAACCATGTGGTCTAGAGGTCGCGACAGAGCAAAATACGCCGCTTGCACGAGCATTTGATATATACTACTACGAGACACATTTGAATGCACTATGGGTAACACACTGTGCGCACGACTCAGCTATGTGCGGGACGGCCGTGGGGGAAAAAACATCGAAATTTTATCTGTGGAATAAAATAAAAAATGATACCCTTATGTTAAAAAAGATATATAATATCTATATCCTATATATTATAATTTATATATATCTATATCTATATAATATATATATATAATAATAGATATACACAGGGGTGGTGTTGTTTAGATTGACAAATTTCTTTTAAAAAAACCATGATGCTAGATTAAGCGGTCTGCGCAGGTGAAAGTTATACGGACATGGGGGCATAGTCTAGGGGGGCTAATTGTACGATCAGTCGGTTAATTATGCGAAAATTTGTTAATTAACCTTTTACTTAATGAAATAGACCATAGTTTCAATTATAAACTGGCTCAGCGTCATCGAAACACCCCTAAATTCATTAATTTTCAGAAACTTTCTGCGCGTGAGAAGCGTAGTAGTGCACTAGAGTTACCCACTTCGTGGAGCAGGTACAAGGCTAGCGGTTCGTGTAAGGCGCCCGCGCAATTTTTCCGTCTCTTATCTAGCCCCAGCCTTGTACCTGCTCCACGAGTGGTAACTATAGTGCACTACTACGCTTCTCACGCGCTGAAAGTCTTTCTGAAAATTACTGATTTAGTGGTTTTCGATGACGCTGAGCAAGTTTATAATTGAAACTATATGTATATTTTCATTAAGTAAAAAGTTAATTAACAAATTTAAATAATTAGCCGACTGATTGTTACGATTAGCCCCTTATAATAAGGTCCCCCTGGCCGTATAGTTCACCTGCGTAGACCGCATTAATCTAGCTTTCATGTTTGTTTTTTTTTAAATTATGTTAAGCTTAAAAAAAACACCCTAGAGATATATATATATATATATATATTGTTTGTTGCGTTGCTTTATCTACAAATAAATAGGAGCCACACACCGGGAGGAGGCAGACGGGGGCCTGAACAATCGATCGAGCAATCAGTCAATAAAAATCGTGACTGATCGAACAATCGATGTATCGATTAATGGCTGTAAGACACGAGGACACCTCCGCTGTCTTGTTCTAATGGCGCGAATATTACCTAAGCACCAAGGAGCATGCTCCGAAAGTAGTTACACTTGCTGCACGTGCTAACGTATGCAGAAGTAACTGTAGGGTGTAGTAAAGGTTGGAAGGAAAAAAAACTTCAAACAAATGACACTTTGCAGGTACATTGTGCGACACTGCTATAGGTGAACACGACTTGGGCGCTTTTTCACATTTACTTTGAAAGGGTACAGTGGCGGGTGCCAAAGTTTACCACTTAGGTTAGTACCAGTCATGTACTCGTTACGCAAAAAAGAGTAACCGACGACAGTTGAAATTACTCTCGATTGAAAGTATTCAATTCGATTACTTAATTACTTCAAAGAAAAAAGTAATTGGTCATTACTTGAAAAAGTAATCGTTACTTTTTTTCCGGTTACATGAGCCTTCCGAAACGACAGATGTTTCTGCCGGTTTGAAAACGGACCTCTCGTACTGTGCATTATTGGATTAAAATCACCGAATTATCGACCCTTATCTTCGTTTACCAATCTTGGTCAGAGAATTGGTTCCAAGATGTCTTAGAAGAAAATTATTACAAAGTTACTCCCAAGGGTAATTGATTAAAAGTAATTTGGTTACTTGTAAGAAGTACCATACAGGTATGTTAGTGCCCCACCTGAGAGGTCCTTCATACTGGGAGAAAATAAAATCAGCCAGGGACGTAGCCAGGGGGGGGGGGGGGGGGGCATGGGGCCCGGGCCTCCCCTCCCCCCCCCCCCGAAAATCTTCCATTTTGCTGGGGCCTCCTCTCCCCCCTCCCCCTCATACAACATTTTGTCATGGGCGCCCCCCCCCCCCCCCCCCCAAACAAAATCCTGGCTACGTGCCTGAAATCAGCGATGGCTTGTTCGCGCTAACAGTGTCGTAAGAGTACGTTCGTCAACGCTCAAATTTTTTTTTATTAAATTACTTCTATTGTTTATGTTCAAAAAGCGAGCGCGTGCAGCGCTCGTACCTGCGTTCTCAGCATCCTCTTTGACGCTTTGGTAATCTGGCGAAAACGGTTTTAAAGACCCACCCCGACCTCAATCCAAATCGCTTCCGGCCAAAATATCCGAAAAGGTAAAAGTGCCAACGATGTCACGTGAATCGCGTGTCACAATGTCCACCGGGACAAAACATGTCCCAAGAGGTCAAAATGTCCGCCGCGTCAAAACGTCCAACGAATCAAAATGTTCATTCGCGTAAAATAGGTAAGCGCGCATTCAAGTGGGAGCGGACGCCCCCTCGAGGAAGAAAGCAGATTTACTTGGATCTATTCAGCTGCTGTGATGCAAGTCCCTCCTTTGTAGGAAATCACAGGAAGATTCATTGGTGGTTTCTCTGAGAATGCGTTGGCATGAATGTCGGGAATTGCCGCACACATCCCCCTTTGGGAAACGCGAACACTGACCACCGTACTTTTTCCTGCCTTTTTTCTTTGGGGCTTCGCTACGGTGTCAGTGTTAACGTTTCTCAAGGGTCGTGTTAACGCATTCTCTAAGGATCCACCAATGGATCATCCTTAAACTTTTCTTCCGGCGAAGCGGGCTCGCCGATCCCGCTGTGCCCCAGCCTCTGTCGTAAGCAGACCCGCGCCGGCTTGCCGCTTTTTGCGCCGCACTTCAGTCAGCCCAGCCTAAGAAGACAAGGCCGTAATGCTGCCATTTTTGCGTCACCAGCGAAGCCCGACGCCGGACACAGATTGGAAACGAGTGCTGCGTCAGCGCTCGGCTTCCAGTCAAGTTCGAGCCGAACGTTGACGCAATCGTCGTGTCCAATCTGTGCCCAGCGTTGGCCTCCGCTGATGATGCAATCTCATTCAGCACTACGGCTTTGTTATCTAGGAGGTGTTGCATCCGGTGCCTGACGCTGCTCTCGCTGTTCACCGGTTTCTCGCGCGCGCATTGGCTTCCACCTCGTGACGTCACCTCCTCCTCGCCCTTGTCCTTCCCTACTCTCCTCCTCTCTACGGGGCGCGCTTCCCTTTCCATTGTTTTGTCCGCAGACGGACGGCGTCAGCTTTTCGCTATCATGTATGACATAGCCAGCCGGCATCCAGCCAGGTGGCGCCAGCAGTGTGAGAGTCCGCGGTTATACCCTGTCTCGTTGTAATTGGCAAAGGATGAACGATAAGCCCCACACTGCGTGCCGACCGGTTTGATATGCGCTACGTATACGAGCGCAACGCACACACATTGGAGCATGACGCAGCAAAAAGCTTGATACTTCTTCGCAGTAAAAGCGCACTCCGGTGATACGTAGTCACGTTCCAATTGGCCCGCCAGGGCCGCAGCTTCCGCCGTACTGGCATGTTATGGGATCACGACTTTCTGCTCTACCCAGTATTTCTTGCTTCAGACATTAGGCTGAGCGGTGCCACCAGAGTAATAGCTCACGTTTGAACAATGCAGCCGCCACTCCCAGACATACCCAATATTTCTCGCTTCAGTCGCTAGATAGCGCCAAATCAAACAGCATTGCAGGTTGCCTATAGGCGTGCCCCTCTAGAATCATTAGGGGGGGGGGGGGCATAGGTTGCTCGCCCCCCCCTCCCCCTGTTGTACACACCTATGGGTGAAGAGTTTGAACGAGGCAAACTGTCCAAATGGACAAAGAGTTTGAAGGAGGCAAACTGTCCAAATAGGTGAAGAATTTGAACGAGGCAAACTGTCCAAATAGATAAAGAATTTAAACGAAGCAAACTGCCAAAAAAGTAAGAGTTTGAACAATGCAAGATGTCCAAATCGGTGAAGAGTTTGAACGAGGCAAACTGTCCAAATGGGTAAAGAGTTTGAACGAGGCAAACTGTCCAAATAGGTGAAAAATATAAACGAAGCAAACTGCCCCCCCCCCCCAAAAAAAAAAGAAAAAAGTAAGAATTTGAACAAGGCCAAATGTCCAAATAGGTGAAGAGTTTGAACGAGCCAAACAGTTCAAATGAATAAAGAGTTTGAACGAGGCAAACTGTCCAAGTAGGTGAAAAATTAAACACAGCAAACTGCGAAAAAAGGTAAGAGTTTGAACAAGGCAAAATGTTCAAATAGGTGAAGAGTTTGAACGAAGCAAACTGTCCAAACGGACAAAGAGTTTGAACGAGGCAAACTGTCCAAATAGGTGAAGCATTTGAACGAGGCAAACTGTGCAAATAGGTAAACAATTTAAACAAAGCAAACTGCCCAAAAAAAAAGTAACTTTGAGCAAGGCGATGTCCAAATCGGTGAAGAGTTTGAACGAGGCAAACTGTCCAAATGGATAAAGAGTTTGAAAGAGGCAAACTGTCCAAATAGGGGAAAACTTTAAACGCAACAAACTGCCCCCCCCCCCTTCCAAAAAAAGGTAAGAGTTTGAACAAGGCAAAATGTTCAAATAGGTGAGGAGTTTGAATGAGGCAAACTGTTCAAATGGTTAAAGAGTTTGAACGAGGCAAACTGCCCAAATAGATAAAGAATTTAAACAAAGCAACTGCAAAAAAACAAAAAAAAAAAACAGTAAGAGTTTGAACAAGGCAAAATGTCCAAATGGGTGAAGCGTTTGAACGAGGCGAACTGTCAAAAAAGGTAATGATATAGAATACCCAAGACTGCGGTGAACGTTCCCCTCTTTTACCGAATTTCCCGGTATTCTACATCATGATTAACATCCGCCAGCTCGACTGCGTACTCTCTGTTTTTTCATTGCCAAAAAAAAAAAAAAATGTAGAGCCCATCCATTTCACATGAAGATGGAGGAGCTGCAAAGCTGTTATCTTTACGACAACTTTACTACAACTTTACGATATCTTTACGATTTACATATTGCAACGAAGACACGTACACGACGTCGTGGTCTAATTGTATTTTGTTTTTCTCGATTAAGCCCAAGTCTCTTTATCAGCATCGCGGAAGCGAAAGAAAAGAAGGTTAGATCGGCGAGTTCTGCCCTCAGCCTCGTCACGCGCACTCTTAGCTGAGATAAGTCGGCGATTTTAGATGATAACAAGGGATCATGACGTCACTATCTAATAATACCAAGGAAAGCCGACTCATGCGGGTTGCCCCCGCTTTTTATTTATACTTGCCACGACCAATTGGAACGAAAAAAGCGCTGTTTAAAAGGGAGTTTTTGTATATGTGTGTTAACATGCATGGACGCATTTTTTCCAGGCCCTAGCACATAACAGCTTCATTGGCTGAACAAGGCAACATGTCCAAATAGGTAAAGGAGTCTGAACGAGGGAAGATGTGCAAGCAAGGAGACAAAACATCCAAGACAGAACGTTCACCAGGTCAAAATGTCCAACGAGGCAACCTCAATCTTTCCAAACATTCCCCACCAATCAAACAAACAAAAACCAAAGAAAGAGGAAGGCCTCTTTGCGCGCCGTCCACCAGAGCAGCCACCGCGACCGACCCGACTGCTGCAGCGTTGACAGCCCACCGCTTCTTTCCTGACACGAGCCAGTGGCTGCGCAGACACAGGGCAGGCTGGGCCCGGAGAAGCAAGCCCAGCGCTAAGGCGATGTTTATCCAAGTGGTGCCGGCCCGGTTTGCGAGCGGATGAAGGAGGGGCGAGCGGCCGTGAGAAAAGTGCTGCATGCAGCGCTGCTGCTGCTGCGAAGTGTTTCTCGCATGCGGGGTTTGGAGGTTCCGTGATGAAGGTCTCAGTCACACTGGTGGTAATACACCACAAAAAATACGATCTGCAGTTAGTGTTTGCAGACAGTCTTTTGTGTGACATATTAACGGTACGTGACAGCGGCTCAAAATTTATCAGTGTTCAAATTGTTGTTGTTGTTGTTGTTGTTGTTGTTGTTGTTGTGTGTGTGTGTTTATACAGAATTCTAAGTGGAGAGTAGAAACAAAACTGAAAAATAAAGTTCTCTCCAACCTGTGCCACTCGAGGTATAACAGGTTTGTGTGTTTATACAGTCGGAAGTTAGTCTGCCTCAGTGGACGTCTGGGCCGGCTTGCTAGAACCAGTGTCTCAGCTGAGACTGGGTGAAAGAAAGCACTGCCAAAGCCAGCGCACGAGCTGAGCGGGACTCAGCTGCTTCTCAAGACGCTCGCGCGCCCCAGCCTTTGCAGTGCTTTCTTTCACCCAGTCTCAGCTGAGACGCTGTTCTAGCAAGCCGGCCCTGGTGTCCCAGCTGTAGATGAGAAATTTAGCCAGTGCAGTACAACCGCTTACCTGGGGCCTTTAACGTGCACCATGCAGTAGTGATACACGACCGCACGCCGGTACGATGCTCATCAGATCGAAACGGGCAGGAGCGGGGATTGAACCCAGGATCATGGGTTCTGCAGCGCGAGCTTTCGCTCCATCAGTGGTCAAGGTATTTCGGAAAATTGTGACGCACTTCCAGTGACGATGGCAGGCAAAGCCGACGAAGTTCAAAGCGTAAATCGTCTAACTTGGCTTGATTCGGAGCACGTGACAAAAAGGCGTGGGCGAGCTGATGCAAGTTTACCGTGTTAGAAAATTACACGAACGACGAGGACAGGACGACACATTAGCATTTAATAGCCGTGCCACACGGGCAACTCGAATGCCGTTTACAACGAATGACATTTGAACGATCGGCCAATCCGCGCGCGACACTCCGAGCGTGAGGCGTTCCACGCGCGGCAGATCGCGAGCCGATTCGTTGATCACACGAATGTCATTCGTTGTAAATGGCATTCGAGTTGTCCGTGTGGCACGTGTATAACATTTACCATTTTCTTAAAGGGGCGATGCAACGATTTTTGTACTTGGCGAAATACCGCTCAGAAGGGATCCCTGACGTTAATGACCTGTGACAACCCGTTCGTGTTTCACCACACGCAATCGAAGTCGAAGAAAAAAATAATGAAAAACGAGCAGCGAGAGGAGAGCATACTATACTCCGTTTCACCTTATGTTGTACCGCAGACAAGGCTATAGCGCGAGCTCATAGCGTTGGGAGCTACTGTTAACGCACGAGAGCTTGTGCCGCCTAAATGTGCCCTAGAGCAAGGAGCTCGCGCTTGTAGCCTTTCCTGCGGTACATCATAAGGTGAAACAGAGTATAGAAAGGTTTGTAGTTCACTCTATACTCCGTTTCATACTTAGCGTTCAACGCTGTCAAAGCTACTGGCGCGAGCGCGGGGCTTGATCTCGTTGATCATTTGCACGCGTTCTCGCGCAAACAAAACCACAGATGAAGCCACGTGCTCGCGCCAGTAGCTTTGACAGCGTTGCGCGCTAAGTATGAAACAGAGTATAGCCAGAGCAAGCGGCCACGTGATCAGGAGCCGATTACATGCCACCAATGTCGATCATAGCCACGCGCTGGGGTTGGCAAGGCACAGGACACGCGCTGAGTTCAAGACATTGTTATGGTTCGGCTATTGTCGTCATTGCAGCGACTGGACACGGGCCACTACCCGAATGCTTCTCGAGTTACTGATTATCACGAGCCCAAACCGAGTGTTCACGCAATGCTCGGGTCCAATCTAAGAGCCGCATTCGAATATCGTCACTGGGCGCTACTGCGGCCGCCCAGCTACGTCATCAAGTTTCGCGAAGGAGAGATTGAATGGAAACGTTCGCTTTTGTCCTTGAAATTACACCGCAACGAAGGAGTTTCTTGGCCAGTAATAAGCGTGCGAGTATCCTTGAGCCCCACTAGTGCTACCAGTAAGCTCGCGTAAAGTGAAAACATTGCAATTGCATATCCTTGAACCGAACCTTTAAAGTTTAAAACAAAAGTGTTCGAAACATTATGGTTTTCAGGTTTTCCGGTAACCTGAAACGCGAGGGTGCGTCGCAAACTGTCGTCTAAGCGCTTCTGAGTAACCCAGGGGAAAGGGGGGGGGGGGGGGGGCAGGGGGAGCTGAACAAGAAAGCGGGACCTACGAATTCTACAGGAAATGAGAGACCATGGAAAAACGACTGACTCGACTAGTCAATCTTCAAACCAATTTTATTTTTTTATTCAGACTTGTACAGTACTCATTACAAGCAATTAAATTACTAGTAATCAATTTCTCTTTCGAGTAATTTTGTAAAAATTTGCTTACTTTTATTAGGAAGTAATCGCAAGAGTAATCTTGTTACCGTATTTTCCGGACTATAGTGCGCACCTGGTGCTTAGTCGACACGAAAATCTTCTCATAGACAGCACACCTTGACAAATGTCTGCTTTATTAGCTAACAAAGAAGCCTATATTACACATATATCAACATTGGTGGATTAAAAAAGATAAGTTCATAGTTCCGCGATTTTAATCCAATAAAGGACGGTACGAAAGAGCCGTTTTCAAACCTGCAGAAAGAGTCGTCACTTCGAAAATGTCAAAAAATCGGAGAAGTAACGATCACTTTTTCAAGTAACGGCCAATTACTTTTTTTCTCGAGTAATCACCTTGACTAATCAAATTCATTTTAACCCAGAGTAATTTTAATTGTAATCAATTACTTTTTTTCCAGTAATGTTTGCATGACTTCATCGCGCGATATGCGGCATAGTATAAATTCTGGGACTCCTTCGCACCGGTCAATTTTTGACAACAAATGTACCGAAATACCTATAATAAGCCTGGCAAAGTATCGCGATCATACAATCGATACATCAGGCACGTAGCCAGGATATTGTTTCGGGGGGAGGGGGGGGGGGGGGGGGGTGTCGCCCTTGAGAAAATGCTGTATGAGGGGGAGGGGGGAGAGGAGATCCCAGCAAAATGGAAGATTTCGGGGGGGCCCGGGCCCCATGAAATCCCCCCCCCCCCCCCCCCCCCGGCCTGGCTACGTGCCTGCGGTACATCGTAGAAAAAATTATTTCATTATTGAAATACAAATACACTTCTCAAATGTATCTTAATGCGGAGCGAAAGTTTGTCTGCTTCTTTTGCACAGCGGTTGTGGTCACGTCAGAACACCGAGCTCTGATTGGCTCGGAATAAAGAATAGTAAGTAGGCCTCAAGGCAGCTTGCTTTGAGCTCTACCCACTATCCTTCACTCAGAGCCAATCAGAGCTCGGCCTTCTGACATCACCACAACCCCTACAAAAGAAGCTGACGAACTTGCGCTCCGCATACAGTGATACAGATCCTCGAAAGTATCCCTAAGATACTATCCCGATACAAATAATTGTACTGCGATACCGTCCAGCCGAGTCATACACTGACACACTGTATCCCTACTAACAACAGTCCCGCGTTTGCCCACAACGGACTGCGCCTGCGCAGAAACCAAATTCCCGTCAAGTGAACCGTCTGCGCATGCGCGGTGCCAACAGCAGCGTCACCACAGTGGCGTGACGTCAGCGAGTTGAGTCGGTCTACTAAAGTCGCCGAAGGCTGAAGCAACGCAGGGCGTGGTTTGTTATGTTAATTCACGCTAGTCGCTTCGCGAGTAGCTGTTCCGCGTTCTCGTCGTCTAATGCCGCATTCTCATTGGTCACGGAGCGATAATGAAATGTCACGCCAACGCGCATGCGCAGACGCTTCATCTCACGCGAATGGGAGTTTCCGCGCACGGGCATTGCCCACACCTGGTGAGGGCAACCGCGGGCTTGTTTGTAAACAGTGTGTTAGTATATATATATATATATATATATATATATATATATATATATATATATATAGATAGATAGATAGATAGACGTGTAATAATACTGTTCCGAGTAAACTCGATAGTTCACCCGTACAATGGCCATTGCGCCGATGTCTCTCGTTATTTGTTTTCTCGGTTAGGTTTTTCCCATTTCTACTTTACTAGCCTAAAGTGCTACATCGTTCGAAAGCCACACTCCCAATGCGATTACAGCGAACGCTCGACCCACCACTTAAACTAACCTCAGAAACAAAAACACAAACAAAACGGGCAGCCCATCGCCTAAAATGAGGGGTCGACTGCAACGGACGCCGATGAAGAATGAAGTAATCCAAAAACAAACAAACAATATTAAAAAAAAAAAAGATCAGCGACGACGCTGACAAAACACTTCCCCGTCGCATTGCGTCCTCCCCTTCCACCCGAAGAAATAGACGCAGAGACGAATAGCTGGCCGATTTATATCTCGAGTGAGATTCAAGGAGCGGGTATGATGCGGAAAAGAAAGGGGCGGAGAAGGGGCACCGTTGTTTTCCCTGAATGCGAGCGAACATTTATCTCACTCCCAGCGCTGCAGGCTCACCGAGGCGGTATATAGAGTGCCAAGATTTGAGAGTCTTTCCGGCTGCTCGATCTCGGCGTCACGTGGTTGCTTATGGGCCACTATTGCAATACCAACTGCAAGGAAGTGACGTAAAAAGTTGATCGTCTGCAGCGCAGTGTTGGTCTTTCTAGACTTGGGCTAGGTGGCGCAAGCTACCGCCCGTTACAAAGGGAATAGCCATTAACATTCATTCATCCATCCGTAGCACCACCTCCTCCTGTAAGAAACAAAATCCTTAACCCGCAATGACACTGTAATACATCACACGTGAGGCAGTTCGTAGCGAACGCCGTGTCTCTTGTATATAGTGCAGAGTTTTCCTCCTGCATCGCCGAAGGCCACCGCACAAGGTGAAAACGACCGCCGCGTCAAACGTTCGGCTGGGGCTCGTGTTCTCACTGACGGACTTCCAGCCAAACGCCGACGCAGCTAGCAGTCGTGGCCAAACTGCGCCGTGTACGGTGACCTTCTTTATAGGGACGGCAGGAAAATTCGTCACTATATAGATATACTTCGTTTCAACTCGAAACCAGACGCAGACGACGCTACGAACAGATGTGACCGATCAGAGCGTCAAAAAGTCGGGGCTCCAATCCACGCCGTGAAGGTGGTTGTCCAGCGAAGCTGTGGTATCGCCTGCAACGATTGCCTACGAAAGAAATGTAAATGGACTGTAGACTGTACCAAAACTTTTTTTTATATATGAAAGGCTAGTGACGTCACTCCCCACGTCGCAAGCTGCCGTCGACGCGGCAGCTTGCGCAACAGAAATGTCTACCGAGAAACGTATGCGGGGGAGCGCTACGTGCTTCGCATTGTTATCAGGAACGCCTTTTCATCAATTATCTGGTTCGGATGCTTGTTTTGTGCTTGCACTTTATTGAAACAAATGCTGTGCTGTATGTTCTATGCGTGATATGCACTTTTCGCTTCATTCGCTAAAGGTTTCTTTTTTTTTTTTTCACTTGAGGACGACGACATGAATAAATTCCAAAAATACCGACCTGTGAGTTATATACAACTTCGCTGTAAAAGTGCACCATCGTGGTGTTCGTCGTGTTTATGTACGTCTTCGATCATCGCTAAACCAATCATAACTGCTAGTGTTTTGTGTTCGTTCCATTATATGCCTCAGATGAGAGTCAGCGCTTGTCCAGTGTTCTTCTTTCACTCTCCGTGTTCTCGTCTTTTGCGCGCTGTGTTACAATTTTTGAAAATGTGTACAAGTATAAGGATTTCTTACCTCAGATGTGTCGGCAAGCGTCTCCCCCTTAAGTCCCTAAATAAGAGCTTCCTACAAGTAGCGACATTCTTTGAAGCGCCGACTGCGTGACGGTGCAGGTTTTGGGAAGCGAATGGCGGCGCACAGCAGAGGTTTGAACTGAATGCCGCCATTTTGTTCCAGCGGAATGTGCTTTGTCATTTTTACTGGTTGCCGTTACTTGAAAAAGAAGTATCAAGAGACTTTTTATCTGCACCCGCTTTCGTACGCCCACTTGCGACCAATCTGCACAGAAGGCGTCCGCCATTAAACTGCAAAACCGCGGTTTGAGTTGGCCCCCCTCTTAAATGGAGGCTCTCACTGAGGCCGGCTATTGGCCATATCGCTCGTTATTACTGCGTCAACGACGGGCAGGCAGTGGTACAGCAATGATACCAAGAAAGAAGAAAAAACGAGAAATAAAAACGACCTTTCCTTTGCCCATAAATCTGACGAGCAAGTGCTTGAGACTGCGCGTGTCCCTGCTGGAGGGGAAAGATGCCAATATACAGACGTCGCCAGGAACGCTCATATAGATAGAGAGACCACACTCGGCGGCCCTCCGACCCCTTCCACTCAGCATTTATCCCCTTCTTTTTTACCGAGATGTTTGTCTCGTTTTGAGTTTCTTTTGTTTTGTTTTTGTTCTCTGGTGATATCCATTCATCAATCTACCCTCCGTCGCTTTCACGCCTGGTGGCTTCGAAAAACAATGCGCGGCCGGGGGTTAGTAGAGGCTGCCCGCCACGGATTTTGTTTAAACTTGCGCGACTGACGCGCGTATGCGAGTATGTCAGTCTACAGATAATACAAGATGTACGATGAAAAGTTAAGGTTCTTTAGAAAGTTCTTTATATTCGTAAAGAGCTTAACTCTTTCAGGCACACAAGTTTGTTTTAGCAGAAAAACTGAACTTGATTGCATAAACAATGAACTATAGAAAAAAAAAAAAAACTTCATCTAACAGAAAGAAAAAAAATTAATCCGTGTAGATGGAAATATATCGGGTGGTAAGTCCAGGTGACCACCATGCTCGAATGGTATACAAAATCACTTCCTGTGGAAATCTGAGAAGCAATTCTTTTCTTTCCTGTGGCAGAAGGGGACGCTGCAGGTTTCGCATATTCCATGTTGTTCTTGTGAGTTGCGATTTCGTGCTGCAATTCGCACACCTCTGCGATCCTGCATTTTTTTCTTTTCTTTTTTTTTTTTTTGCTGGTGCTTGAGTTTGGTGATAAGTATGATTGGGGCTACGTAGGGTTTTGACTTTTTCACTTGGACCGTCTGGTGGGCTGATATCTTTCACTTAGAGCTGGAGCCAACTTGTGCTTCTGCAGTCCATGATGCAATGGCACTACTGCGAAAGTTTTTGGGCATCATCTTTACAGAATCTTCAAGTTTTTTGAAGATTATGTACGCATTCACCACGCAAAAGTCGAGGAAAATGAAAAAAATCATGTGCCACCACTTCCGTGATTTTCTGTCCCCTGGTGTTGACATTTGGATTGGTCAAACTTGTCAACAAAATTCATATTGCGGTTGTAGTCTTGCAAGGCTGCATGGCAGGGCACCCTGCTGAACCGTTCCATCCTTGCTCTTTCTGTCGACTTCGACTTCACCTGCCGGGTCATGGAAGTTCGACAAGAGATGAACTGTTCTCTATTCCTTTCACTTGAAGCAACACAGGCTCTCATCACTCACCGAAGAGTCTGGTCATTGATTTGTCGGCTTGTAATTTCGGCAAGTGTCTTCGGTTTGAGTTTACCGTCCCACATCCGTGGATGTCTGCCTTTCTCAAGTCCTTCAGAAGATTGTAGCTGGTAAAATAGTTATCAAAAAACACTCGGTGGTGCTTACCAGCGAGGTCTTGGCACATGTTCTTTATCATTGGCGCGCCCAACTCTTTTTGAACTCTGCTTTCCGACCTTCCGGAACAACAAATGAGATTGTACTGAGTGCTGGCAGACAACGTCCACACCTTGCAGCCGCGCTTCGCCGGCTTTTTCGGCATGTACTGTTTCAGACAGATTCTGCCCTTGAACATAATCATCGATTCATCAATCGCCAAAAACTCCGTGGCAAGGTAGTTGCCCGCAAAGGTCGTTGAAAGCCTCAGACATGTGTGGCCGCACCTTGTACAGCCAGTCGAAGTCAGCTGGGTAACCCCTTTGGGGCTGCAGTACATTGTCATTCTGGGGCAGGTGTGATAAAAACCACCCGAACCTGTTCACCGTCATCAGTTTTGAGATGAATGGATCATGAAGTTCCGGTGCACTGGACCAGTAGTCCTGGTAACTTGGGCTTCGCTTGATTCCATTATAAGGTTCAGGCCCAAAAAGCAACGCACATCTTGTTCTGTTGCGGGTGTGTATTGTTCGTTGTCCTGCTGAGCATACAGGTTGGTTTGAAAAACCACGCTGTGCATCCAGGATGGGGTCTACAATAGACTAAAAATAACAAATGTACTTTTTTCCTCGAGGTCTGTGATGTGACTAGGAACTCCAGGCTCGGACAAAAAGGCTAGTGGTGGAGACATTCGATAAGTCGCGCTCCACACGGGAATTTTCGAGACGGTTACAGGAGGGTCGTCATCCGTTTCTGTGTCGGAGCTATCACTCACACCGTGAACGTCCTTTCTTTTCATTGACGAGTTCTCTTGAGGATTTGCCTCTGAATTATCACTGGCACCGCAGTCAGAATCGCTGTCACTGGACTCATTTTCTTCTGCGAAACAGTCGCAGTCTTTCGGTTGTTCCTCATATTCTTCCTCAAAAACAGCAAATAATGAGAATGAGCACTGGATTTTGAAGGACGTCATTTTACTAAATTTTAGACGTCAACAGCACACTGGTCACCGGGTCTGATATGAGAAAGCCCAAGTCAATTCAGGCATGGTGGTTACTTCTGATGACCACCACGTGCGACACAGATACGCTATGCCATAATGAAGTGCTCTAATTCTTTTCTTCCAGACTATATACTGAACACTAACAAACTTTCGCTCTTGCTATTATTAGTATTGTAGAGCAAGCACCTACCTAGCCGGACTTTATTTTATTACGTTTTTTTTTTTTTTAAATAAATATGAGTACTATATACTGAGCGAGGAAAACGCGCTGCAAAGCGTATAGCTGCAGTCTTGTGAGATTTCGCGTCCCGTCGTCCGTCATTATATTTTTTTCTTGTCTGAGAGCGTGCACTATTTTCACCAGTGCTGCTGTGCCCCTGGATGCCACATGTATCAGTGTCGTCACTTTTCGTATATACGCTGCTCGCCAAACGCCGCCACCAAACGCTTCTAAACGCTTGTGTTCGCCAGTCATAGGCGCGTCGTTAAAAACAGGCTCATATTTGTTTTATTTTATTTAAAAGGTTAAAAGCGCGAAACAACGATGAATAATATTAAAACACACACGACACGGACAGGCGCCGACTTGCAACTGATATTTTATCCCAGTCAAACTGGGATGAAATATCAGTTGCGAGTTAGCGCCTGTCCGTGTCATGTGTGTTTCCTTCTTAGTCCTTGTTGTTTCGCGCTTTTTAACCCTTTAAATGATCATGAAGCAACTCACTTACGGCTTCTGCTGCAAGTGTGTTCACGCTTTCGGTAACGAAGAACAACCATAGACACCGACAGGCTAAGTTATCATGCCTTCTCATTGACTATAGCGCCGCAACATCATGGGCGATCCTAATAAGTTCAGAACACGCGATGCCCCTCATTTCTTGATCTCTCGGTAACTATATAACATAATGCGAGCAAGAGTCGGACAGATTCCAAAACAAAGTATACATCCCACCAGAACATGCACGCTGCTCACTAGGAGTAATAGAATTGCTCGTAATCAATTGCTTTTTATAGTAACTTTTGTCATCATTTGATTACTTTAATTAGGAAGTAATCGCGAGATTAATCGGATTTTCAACAAGAGATTCGGTTAGACTAAATCTACTAGAACTATTAAACAATATAGAATGAAGCACGATGTCTTCAAATATTCTTTTTTTTTTTTCCTTGGGCTATAAACAAATGGAATTATTTTTGTCTAACGGAATGGGAGCCCTTCTGTCACTCAATATATGTCTGTGGAGGCAGTCGCTTCCGCCACGAAAAAGTGCTCGTAAGAACATCACACAAAGTCAATATGTAACCACCCCTGCTATGGCTTACAGATGTGAGCCGGCACACCTTGAGAAATGTCTGCTTTCTTAGCTCACAAAAAGCCTATAATATACATAAATCATCATTAACATACTCTTTCATTCACAAAATTTGTCTCGTCTCGTACATAATCAACGATATTGAAAAAGAAAATCATAACTGCACAGCCTACAATATAAACTTTTAAACGTGTATAGTCCGCCGACTAGAGCCGGGAAAATATGGTACGGTGTGCTCAACTGTTAAATATAACGCGGGAGCGGTGGCCGAAACTGATATCAGAGCTGTCTAGCGATTAAATCAATGATGCGGCAGAGAATAAGGTGGCTCTTCTTTCCGATTGTCGCCACTCCCCGATACAATAATCGCATGACCTCCTCGTTTCTTTCTTTATCACCCACGCCTTAAATTTTTACCTGTTTGTTTTGTTGGTTTTGCCCCTCTGTTTAGTCACACCTGCTCATTTACCATGCGGGGCTACCATATCTCGGTGATTTTGCAGTTTCTCTGATAAAGGCAGACCTCCTTCAGACAACAAAAAACAAAATCAAAGAGCGATTTTTTTTTTTTTTTTTTATCGCCCGAGTCACGCATCGGTGATTGTTTCGGAGCTGGGAGTGTAACTCTAGAAAACAAGAGCGGCATAAGCTGCCAGAGTGAGGCGGTAGATGACGCATGTATTCTCTCCGGCCACCGCTCCCGCGTTATATTTAACAGTTGAGTACAATGTACATACCTAGAAACGCTTGAAAACATGGAACATTCTGTTTATTAATTTATGTGTCCAAGAAATATTTTGAAACAAACTTTATTCAGTGAAGCAGCAATTAAACACTGACAGGCATGGATTATTTTTCCAGAAAATAAAACTTGTTCTAAAAATGGCAACATATCATGTGTCACTTGTGTTTTCTTTGCTACACAACATGTTCCTCCTAAATTGCTCCACACAGGAAAGTATGAATCAAGCCCCCATCCAACATTTGAAAATCTTGCATGTGGATCGGTCATCTTGAACCTGAAAGAGAAATGAAGTTTTCCTAACTGTACGTACATCCAACTGAACATTGTCATGGAAATTGACTCAAATTATGTACTTATATATAGGCGACATTTATGCAGGAGATTAAGTCTAGGCTAGCCTGCTCAGCTTCAGGCAATCACGACATAGCCTCCTTTCATTTTCAACTGTTTTGCCCCTCTTTCTGAGAATCTCGCGGCACATTATTGTTCAAACTTACAGAAAAAGTACCATTAATCAACAGGAGCAGGTCCAAGTAACTGCAACCTACTGCCTCGGTGAAGTGGGACAAAAGAACCAGGTAATAAATTCACGAGGTCTTTGTTCAAGTCGTGCCCTTGTGTTTTAGTTCCCCACTGTTGAGGCAGGCTGATGCAGGAAGCGTGTTCTGCAATACTAATACAATTAAGATCGTGGGCACAATGCTAGCATCGGTCTGCGACTCCAGCCCAGCGAGGACCTGTAATCGCAACTGTACGCGGGAGTCTTATATCATCCAGGAATTATCAGACTATGCCCGCACGATCCCCGCAACGTTAATATTTCTTCGACGTGGACGAGCTCGAAAAGCTTTCCCACTTGTAGCCTCTAGCTCGAAAACGTAGTCTGCCGGTGGTTCAGCGACCGAAAAATAGTATCCCGACGTCGTTTAACAGGACTCACAAGAACAGTGGTTATATGCGATTAGTAATCTTTCTTTTAATAGAAGGCACAACGTTATTTCAGCGCAAAATTTAAACAAGTGACGCTCACCTGTAAAGTCATCTCGTTGACGCCGCACGGACGTAGTACGTACTTGCGAGGCGGACCCCACTGTGGCGGACCCGACTCGTTATTGGTGGGGGAATCAACCGCTTTCTCGGCGGAAGTTGCGTGTTATTGAAACGTCTGTATCGATTCTTGACTCACCACGCGAAATAATTCTCGCACGCTTTCTATTTTTGTTTCCAAATCTTCACCGTACGCTCGAAACACCTCCGACGCCAAAGCAACGCGAACAACCCGACCGACATGACACTACCATGTGTTGTACTGCGGTGGCGCTACCAACGCAATTTCGAAGCGCCCCCTGGTTGGGCGCATCGATTCTCTACCGGCGACCTGTAACCGTGCAGCTAAACTGTCCTAAAAGTAGCTGTTACGTAGGGCATCGGGACAACACAACACTTTAAAAACAATATCACTGTTCACTTTCCCGCGGAGCACAAAGAAGGACAATGACGGTAACGATAAAAGGATCTAAACGAATGACAAACAGGACTAGACAAAACAAAAAAAGAAAGAAAAGGTGCGCGGGGATTTTGGGCATGATCTGTTCCACTTGTTCAACGTATCCGCGCACGTCGCATTATATTTTTTTCTTCAGAGTATTATCAGCTCCATTATTCGCTGAGGTCTTTATATTTTTCGCCGCGGCTGTCTCAGTTTCCTGCAGGACACCGAACTCACAAATATATATATATTTTTCTTCTTTTTAAGTCCAGGTTTTAAAATTGGTTATATGAAAAGGAAAGGCACGAACTTTGATCTCGTATGTTCGCGATTGCATGGCAGTAAGGAAATTATTGCTTCCACAAAATTGCACTGTCTACGATGTAGACACTCGCTTAGCACATGAGGTCGGCGACCGACCCTGCAAGGTCGGGGGTGTGCCCTCCCCGATAGCCCCTCCGGCTCATCTCCCCTTACGGCGGCCCCCGCGCGGCGCGCACGCGGGAAAAAGAAACCCGACTCAAAAATAAATAATTAAATAAAGAAAACTCCCCGTCGGGGGATCTCATAGTCCCGGGCAGGTAGCTTATCACAAGCGGCAACACCACCTTCCGCCGGCGGCACACAACACTCTCCGAAGTGGAGCCGCCCTAAAAAAAGCGGACCAAGGGGAACCTAAGCCCAAGCCGAAAGAAGCCAAAGGCGGTGGCACAAGTCGTCAATCACCGCCCTGCCAGCTTCAACCGTCGTGGACTGCTCGGACTGTGCCTCTTGCAGAGGCACCACAAAACACCGGAGAAGTCCACGCGGTCGGGCGGCGCGCGCGAGCCGCCGGGGCTCCTCCTCTCCCCCAAGAAACAAGTCGAGCGGTCCTCCTCTCCATCTACACTACCCTCCCCCCTTGCCTTCCGAGCAGGAAGCGAGTCAGCCACACGCCTCCCAAAGCGCGCCGAGCAACGAACGCGGCAGCATCGGGGAGCAGTTCCACGTCCATGGTCTCTTTCCGTGGTGCCCAAACCGGGGTGACAACCAGACATGCCGCCATGACCGCTGCATCCCCCTGTTGCTTCCTCTGGCTCGTCGTCACGTGGCTGACGCTCGTGTCCCCTAGCGATCCCGCGGAACCCCGCACCTGCGAAGAAGTCCAAATCAGGTGCGCTCAGCGGAAAGGATGCGGCTCCGCATTGCACGCCTACCTGTCTCAGTGCGCCGGTGTGGTCCAGGCCGGAGTGGCCCAGTGTCCCGCGCTGTGCCAGCGTGCCCTAGCCGCGCTGACGTCCACGGACGAAGGCCGGGGACTGAGCGACTGCAACTGCGGCGACTCCGAGGTCTGCCGGCGGAGCAAGGTCCGCATCGAGGTGTGCCGCGAGTCCGTGGAGAAACTGACAGCTCCCGGTGCGCGCATACCGTGCAGCGTCGCCTTCTGGATGTGCGAGGCGGAGCCCCAGTGCGGCACGGCGCTTGCCTACTACTACCGCTACTGTCACGGTGCTTTCCGCGGCAAACGGTGTACGTCCAGGTGCAACAACAGTCTGGCCATCCTGAACCGCCAGCCGCGCGCCGACACGCTCAGGTCGTGTTACTGTGACGGCACGGAGGACTTCCATTGCCAGAAGATCAAGGATCGGACGAACCAGCTGTGCTACGGTAAGCAGGATTCCACGCCGAGCACCACCGCCAAGCCCAAGAGTGGGGCGAGCTCCGTCTGCGTCGCCTGGACTTGCGTCGCGATGCTGTGGATGGTGGTTGCGGCTACGGTCTTCGCGGCGGCATGGTGAGTGTCTCATTGCCACGGACGCAGTGTACCCTAAAGCCGGGGTCACACTGCTTACACATCATACAAACGACAGTCTGCAAACAGATTTGAGCACGAGTCACCGCGACATCTCTGCTTCAAATGCGGCATGGCAACGAGTTCAAGGGGAAAAATGGGCACGCGGCATCAGAACCACAGATATTGCGGTGACTTTTGTTTGCAGACTGTAGTTCATGTGCTCTATTATGCCCGAGTCCCACTAGAGCGACAAACAGAAAAAAAAAAAACGACAGCGACAAGTCCCCAACACATGCAGCATGCTCGCGATGGTACCTTTGGCAGGCGTTTAGTCGTTCGGTGCTCGTGAAGTAAGCACGAGTGATTGCAAGCCTGCTAAAGATATATCCTCGCGTGCACGATGCTCGTGTTTGAGCATAGCCTCCTCTGTTCTACAGAGCCTGTCAAATCGCGAAAGACCCTGGTTTGAGGCTTGTCGCTGTCGTTTGTTTCTGTTTGTCGTAAACTGCCTTGACACCATCGTGACACCGCAACGAAATCGAACGTCCGTGACTTAGCAAGCGCTGAGGTATTATGCACGTCCAAGTGTCAGAGCCAGCACCGCGCACTGTCGACATTGATAATTATTTCTTTTTACGCAACTTTGCCGACTGTGAACAGTAATGCTTCCGGTAATAAACCGTAATGCGGTGTGCATAAACCGGAAAGCTTTAATGCCACCATGTGGAACGCGCGCGATGCTCGCCTGGACCGTCTGGTTAGGTGTCGAAGTTCAGATATTCTCATTGGGGCACGGGACCGAGGGCCTTTGTGAACATATATGCTCCAAGAGACGCTCGGACTCGCGTTTTCTGTCTATGTCCTACAGAAGGATTGTTCTATAAAGTGGGGTCAGACTGCTTACATACCAAAGACACTCTCGTACAAATTTGAACGCGAGTCACCGGTTACCAAGAACTTATTCAGGGTGTCTAGCTAGGCTTTAGAGACAATTCTTTTTTTTTTTTTAATTTCGTCAAAGCTAAACAAATACGGTCTGTTCAGATGCAGTTATATAAAGCTAATTGTTATACCAAGGCGGTTAATTACCTACAACGTGTTAATTAACTTTTTTTAATTCGTGAAGGTAAACATATGGTTCCAATCACAAACTTGCTGAGCCTCATCGAAAACTACTAAATCAGTAGCAATTTTAGAAAGACTCGGAGCGCATAGGAACGTGCACGGATGTGCGCTGAAGTTACCACTCGTACAACAGGCGCAATGCCGCGGGTGCAAACACTCGACAGCGCCGTGTTTGCGTCTAATTTATTACCCGCGCTTTCGCAACGCCACGTTTGCGCCTGTTGCTCGAGCGGTAACTTTAGCGCACTGCCGCGCTTGGATTTAGTGGTTTTCGATGACGCTCAACAAGTTTCCAGTTGGAAACATATGTTTATTTTCATTAATTAAAAGGCTAATTGTCAAATTTTAGTTCATTCTCCGACTTACCGTGACAATGAACCCTCATATTATGTTCCCCTCTCCATAGAACTCCACCTACACAAGCCGCGTTTGTCCAGCTTTCAGCTAACGCAAAAAAAAAAAAAAAAAACAGAAGAAAAACCCTGTATATTCAATGACGTATGCATATTTAGCGAATCCGCTTGAGAAGTTGAGATGATGAATATACGTTGTACGTGAGTACATAAACGTTACGGGCACTGCATCGGTGCGAAGTAAATGTAAACTATTTATTTATATCGTACCTACTTTTCGGTACCAGAAGCATCGATAAGGGTTCCCGGCATATTTTTTGAGGAAACAATGCAAATAACACACACACACACACACCGAAAAACTTGCCTAGTCGACTTTTGTGGTCATTTCATATTTTGTGCGTAACTGATAAGTTCTACGCCAGAATTGACAGATATGCAAACATCGGTCATGATACCAGTACTACCTCTTCAAGGATGTATCTTCGATATGGAAGGTTTGAACGTACTCGAACATGCGTTTCTTATATTCATATGATTGCACCACTTTCGTTCTTTTTGCGCGCAACCACTTGCGCATTTAAAAACAAAAAAAAAAGTCGATAAACGTTCAATTTACATTAAATAGATAAAGACCGAATTTCGTTACAAATAAAGGTCAAATATCGAATACATTATTTTTGCCTTTATTGATGTCTACTCCACCCCAAAAACGCAAAACTCTACTTCGGGAGTTGCGCTTGACGTATACGATATAGAAAAAAATCAATAAAAGCTCTGTTTGCCCCCATCTTCCCCCCTCCCCCCTCCAAACCCCTCATAAAATAAATTAAAAAATGTAAAATTTTACAGAAAAACACAAGATTGTGATGAGACGAGCATTTATAAAACCAAATCACACTCACACCCTAAAATAAGTCTGCGAGTTCACTCTCCTGCAGAACACTGAGATAGCTACAGCCCTGCGCAGATAACAGTTTGATCATCCACATTCGATTCGTATCCGCATACTTTGTATCCGTATCCGAAACCGTATCCGCAAAATTCAGAACGGCATCCGACCCGCAATTCCCGCATTCGTGTCACAACATTAAATCAAGCGTGAACGAACAAAAAAAAAAGTGTCTGGATACGCCGTTTGCTTATCTTAATACAAAGAACTCTTCGAGTCAGAATATGGTACAAGTAATTTTATCGTGTTATTTTTTTAGTGGTATTGTTATTATAAGCGATCATCCTTCCAGAGACACTTCATCTCTCTGAAAAGATGATTTCAGTTATGAGATCGTCCTGGGTGTCTGCGACAGTCATTTTAAGCAGACGGGTATTTTTAAACATGAAGATTAATAAAGCAAACAAATAACATTGTGTCGTTTTATTTCGATAGAACAATAAAAAAGGTGGGAGGGTAAAGGCGGCCCCTCATCGCATCTAGTACTCGTATATACGTGGTACAACGTGAGTACAACACTGAAAACAAAAAACAAAAAAAACATCACAATATCCAATAATGGGAATACCTATCGGTTCAAGTTATAAACACCAGCCGGCAACTGCGTGCCTCGAACCGCATACAGCAACTTGCCAACTGTCGGGAAAAACATAAATAAAGAAAACGCGCACACACACGCCACAGTTTACTTGTCGACGAAGTTTCTTATACTTTCTTGTGGCTCGTATGCGTTTTCGGGTTTTCCTTTGTCTAAAGAAAGTTTTCCGCTCTTTCCCCGCCAAGCAAGAACACACTTTCCAGGACGAGTGATGCCCCTGCATTCTTTCCTTTTCTTTTGTTTTCTTTTTTTTTTTTCTAGGAGCAGCATCTTTGACCAAGATAGAACGCTCTAAACCGATCTCTTGGTTAGAATCAGGTCACTCTTGGCGTAAAGAACAATTTTGTTCCCGATTGGCACCTTTTCTCCGAGAGAGTGGGGAATTGTAGTAGACCGTTTCCGCAACCCGCTAAGCACCCGGATAGCGCTTCGTAATCCGCCACAAGACCTTGAACTATGCAGATAAGGCAGGCGGCGCGCATGCGCAGCTGCGGCGTTTTCTTCAGAGATACCGTAGCGGAGGAGAAAAACGGTCTACTACAATTCCCTAGTAATATGCTCCCGCAAAGCATTGGATATGTTACACTTCATAGTGACACTCACTTATTCAGGTCTCCACTCTGCGGTCGCACAGGTTTAAGAACCGCCTCGTCAAAAATGTAGACCAGGACCCGCGGATATCCGCGTCTAGGGTGCCTAAATGTTTCCGGAGCGTCGGAAACATGTAGGCACCCTATCCGCGTCCAGTCCGCATCCATAGCCCCCGGCATCCGATCGCAATCCGCCATATCTGATTCATTTTTATCCGCATCCGCCAATTCACTCCGATGTCCGCGGATGATCAGCGGGTAATCCGCGAATATGCAGGGAGCTACAGATAGCCAATCCCAGCGAGACGAAAACGAAACGATGTGCATGCACATGCAGGGACAATGAACATGACATTGCTTTTTCTCAACATCCCTGCACTCGACGAATTTTTTCAGATCTAATTGTATTTTTAGGTTCGTCATTCAGTGGGATCTTCGTAATGTGAGCTGCGATTGGCCATCTCCGTGTTCTACGGGGAAGTCACTCTTTTCAGTTCGGTTTAATAATTCTAAAATTAAACGAAGTGCAGTACATGGAAGGAGAGGGAGGGGGAATATCTAGTACAAAAAAAAATTAAAAGTGAAGTTTGCCGAATAACAGTTGGTTTAATTATGAACAAGAAAAGTACTTTACGGGTAATATAAAACATAAACACACACACACACACGAGTGAAGAGGAAAAAGTGAGTAATATAAAGAAAACTATTTCGAATATCGAAAATCACCTGTGAGGTGTGCCTTGCAAAGGTCGTTCAAATTTAGCCGAATTAGTTTCCGATACATGTGGTTGCTTCGGGGAGAGAATTGCAGTCGATGATATTGCCGGAAAGCGGGAAATTTCGCAAAGTACGTTACTTTTCGCGAATACAAGATTTACTTTTCAAGCTGTGGTCAGGACGCCCGACTACGCATTTTCACCCAGACTTGCACCGTACTCACTACAGGTAATCAAATTACTCGTAATAGATTAGTTTTTGGAGTAATTTTGTAATCATTTGATTGCTTTCATTACAAAGTAATCACAAGAGCAATGAGAGTAACTGTAATTAATATCGATTACTTTTCTTATTCGAGTATCGCGTACAAGACTGTTTACATCGTAGCGTAGAAAGAACACGGCATCCGAAAGCGTTATCTGGTGCAGATCGGAAAGCAGGTACCTTCCCCCATGCCGAGTCCCTCGTTAGAGCAAAAAGGTTCCGACTTTTGTAGATGCGACGGCGCCGAGAGGGTCGGGGCGATCGCTGACCCTGCCTGCAGGGCCTTAATCAAATGTCACCTCCAATCTCATCAAGCAGAATTACCGTCGGGAAAATCAATTCCGAGAGAGAAGACATTACGTTTCGTCTGCGTTCTTTCGATCTCGTTATACCATATACGGCGTACACAAACGACAGAGAAACTTTTCGCGATCGATCGCGCGAAACTGATCACTCGCGTGGGGAAGTAAGTATCCGAAAGGTGATTAGAAGAGCGATGCTTTGATTCGTTTCTAAAGATACTCGTGTAACGGTAAAATCTTACACACAAAAGGTAAGGTTATAGATGCGAAACGTTAATTAACTTTACGTTAAGCTAAAAAAGTAAATTTCAAAACAGCAGCGAAGTTTTTTTTTTAGTTTTTTTTTAGAAATAAAGAGATACGAAGAAAGCATCCGCTTCTTTTTTGGTCATATCAGATAAAAGCAGTGTTGTAGGCGTTACCGAAAAAAAGTAGCGAAATACATTGCTCGTTAATTGCAGAGTAAAGGAACGTGTTACCGACGTACGTTACCTCAAAATAAAAGAAACGCCTCACCGTTACCGATCAAAACACACGTTATTTTGGCGTTACTTTTTTTATTTATAAATTAACGGTTTCAGGAAGGAGATGTAACGAGACACGTGATTCCACGTTACTCGAAATGAGTAACGCAAGTACGTTACCCGTTACTGCGTTGAAAAAGATAACGAGTATACGTTACTACGCGTTACAGAAACTTGTAACGCGTTACCGGTAATGATGGTACCTGTAGGCGCGCGACCGCCAACACTGGATTAAAAAAGAAGTCGCGTTCTTTTATTACCAAGTATAGTGAACTTAAGAAACGGCGCGTCCTTTGTCGGATAGTTCCAGATCATTCACTGACTGCGAATCGATAATGTGATGATGCCCGTACATGAAGCTGTGCAGTTGCAGTATAGAATAATCTAAAATTCATAATTTTAAGTTCTTTTTTTTACATCTTGAGTTTCTTTTTTTTTTTTACGCTTAGCATTTCTGGTTTAATGGACAGGTGTTTTGGGCGTGACCACCATTTCCGAATATATTCAAAACGAAGACATATATATACCCTTAAGTCTCAGGTCCCACTGCTCGTATATCATCGTACAAAGTACGCAATGTTCCCTGCAGACATGATGATGACAGACTTTTAACTGGAGAGACGCGTCTCCAGCCTGTTCAAAACGTGTCCTGTTTCGTACATACGCGCACGCTTCGAACATGTCTTCAAATGGTTTGTGTGCGACCAGGACCGTCGCATACGAGGAAGCAACACATATGACACAAACCGTGCAGACTGTCTTTCGTATGATGTATCATTAGCGGTGTGTCCGCGAGTTTAGAATGGCAAACAACACAAACAAAACCTTGAGGATATTAAAGGGGCACTGACACACCAAAATCATATTTTTTTTTATTATCCGAAACGATTGAAAACGATGTCGGGACATTACCCTCAAAATTTTAAACTTTAAAATTCAGTATTTGTGAATTAAAAAAACAATTTCCAAATGCCGAATTTGAAGTTCCCGCGCGATCCGCGCCAGTGCAGTGACTCAAATTTTGCGGTCTCCTGCGACTCGACTTTCTTTTGGACCTCCGCCGTTGCTACGGCGACCAGAAGCGAGGAGGAGGCGCCGGCGGGAAACAACCGGTTTTTCTCCGACTAGCCCACGGTGTACCGTGGACTCGCCAACGAGCGCCGGCAAGTTTTCCGAGGGAGGGTAAAAATCTAGGAAGCAACATCACACCGAACTCAGATTTTTGGTATTTCAAAAAGAGGAGCCGTAGTGCGTTCGCAATTGCGTTAAAAAACATGTTTTACGATTGCCGTTATTTAATGTTATAGAGATGTAACCTACAAAGCTTCTAAATTTCCTGATTTTTGACGTCACCGATCAAAAGAAGCGAGGAGGTGAGCGCGGGAAATACAAACGCCAAAACTAAAAAGGCGCGCGCGCGCGCGGGAAAATTTTTTTTTCGCGATGCGGTTTTTTTTGCGTGTCTATGACCACAAGTTGCATCGTTTTAGACAATAAAAAAAATACGACCTTTGGGTTGTCAGTGCCCCTTTAAAGAAAAAAGATAAAAAGTACCATATTATCCCGAGAGATGGCCCACCCCGAAATATCGCCCACCCCCTATTTTTGGCATGATTTTTTTTTTTTCAAAACCAAAAGATAGCACACTTTTTGTAATTGTAGGGCCCTAACCAATAGTATACCTCATTAATAAAAAAAAACGGCGTTCCTTAAAGGGGCGGTGCAACGATATTCGTTTTGAACATTTTTCACTTTGTATGAGCTTACTGGCACTATTGAGACCTTAGTACACTCGCACGCAACGCCACTGACCGAAGAAACCTCTTTGTTGCGGTGTAATTTCAAGGAGAAAGGGAGCGTTTTCTTTTAATCTCTCCTTCGCAAATTTTGATGACGTACCCTGGTGGTAGCAGCATCCTCCAGGGACGATATTTGAATGCGGCTCATAGATTGGACCCGAGCATTGCGTGAGCACTCGATTTGGGCTCGTGATAATTGATAGCTCGAGAAGCATTCGGGTAGTGGCCCGTGTCCAATCGCTGCAACGACGACAATAGCCGAGCCATAACAATGTCTGGAACTCGGCGCGTGTCCTGTGCTTTGCCAACCCCAGCGCGTGGCTATGATTGGCGGCATATAATCGGCTCCAGATCACGTGGCCGCTTGTTCTGGCTGCGAGTTGAAGGGGTGAACGCTGCTCGTTTTTCTTTACTCTTTTTACTGGGACTTCTATTGCATGGGGTGAAAAACGAACGCGTGTTTCATAGGTCATTAACGTCAGGGATCCGTTCTAAGCGGTATTTGCGCAAAGTACAAAAATTGTTGCATCGCCCCTTCAATAATGGCGGGAGATAAGCCAACATTGCTGACTGGGAAAGACACTTATCTTTGGTTCATCACCCCTTCCTGCGATCACAAGCTTCGAGGATCACAAAATCCCAAGGCGCGTTCACACCGGCGATGCGATCTAGTCGCGCGATAACTTTCATCACAAAAGCGACCAGCGCGAAGGAAAAAAAAAGCGACGCGATTTGAGCAGTCGCTAGCTGACCCGACTTTTTGCGATGCCATCTAGTCGCGAAGCGGTTGAGCCAATCAGCGGCGTTCGGAGCGAGAGCAGCGAGAGTTTTCAAGAAGCGACTTGCTCATCGCGCACGCCAGTGTGACCAACTAATTTTTTTGCCGTGCGATCTAGTCGCATCGCGCGACTAGATAGTATCGCCGGTGTGAACGCGCCTTAACTCAACTTTTTTTTTCAACTTTGTTTTTGTTTTGTTTATGGCACACCGAAAGTTAGCTTACCCCTTATTTCCATCTTATTTGCTATCAATTTTAGGTGGGCGATCTCTCGGGATATTACGGTAGTCGTAACCACAGCGACAATACGTGTGAGCCAGTATATATGTAAACGTGATCGGCGGATGGCTGCCTCAAAAAAGAGTGCGGGAACGCATTCAAAAGTTGGAAAGCTCTCCGACGTTACGGTATATGCAGTTTCGCGTCCTCCCCACACGCAGAAGGCAAATAAGAGACGGCTCTTGGACACAGCGCGCACATGTTTTGCATGCAAAGTATACGCGCGAAATAAGGACGGCTTCGAAGCGCAGACCGAAGCACGTGACATGACCACGCAGGATCTCAAACGACCGATCGATAAGGGTGCGAAATGCCAGAAACAGTATTTTTATAATTTTTTTACGTGCCAACGTCCTTTAGGTTTGCGCTTCTATGTCGAGGCCTCGCAGAACAGAAGGTATTGCTGTGGAAAGCGGTAATTGCAACGAAATAGAATTGCCCTCCTAAAAAAAAGATACAAGGTTGTTTTTACCAAAATAAACTACGCACCACCGAACGCTCATTCTCCGCCCAAATGTAACCCCCCCCCCCCCCCCCCCCGGCCAAAAAAAAATGCTTTTTTTTGTTGCAAAAAAATAAACTACACAACGCCTCTTCTCCGCCAAGAGTAGTAGCACTAGCTGTTCCTACCAGATGCGAAACTTTCAGAGCTAACCGTTATCACAATCAAAAGTTTCATGATTTTCTGAAAATTTAAATGAGAACATGGAGTTCGTTTTCGCCTGCCTTGAATAACGGTCGTCTTTCGGCTCCATATGTATTCGAGAACTCCGTCGACTACCATTGTGCCATTAAAATTAAAAAAAAAAGTGTTATAACTGAAAATGAAAATTAGTTTATCTTTACCATCTCTCTCTCTCTTGCTCTCTCTCTCTCTCTCTGCGCCGTAAAATTTCACGTTTATCTGTATTCACGAAATTTATTTTCCTAATTCCATCTTACACGATCAAATAACTCTCCCCTTTTACATTTCGTCCCGTGCTGATCACCGGCATAGAGTCCCAAGCTCATCAACAACTGCATTACACTCATCACTTCTTCCTCGCACCGCGCAAGAATGGAACCACCTCCTCGGTTGAATTGCTATCGTCACTGACCTTAATTTATTTCGAAATGCCATTTTTTTCCCATTGATTCACGACCTGATTGATTGTTTGTTGGTAATATTAATACTATCGCTAATTTGTAGCGCTTTCTCCTCTCGTCTTTTTGTACCTGCTCTCCCCCTCCATAATGCCGAAAGTTTTGAACCAGTGCGAACCAGATGCCGAAAGTTTTGAAACTTTCGGCATCTGGTTCGCACTGTTAGGGCTATATTTGGGCGGAGAATGAGCGCTAGCGTTTGGCAATGCGTAATTTACTTTTGCGGGAATAAACAACATTGTAAATGTGTGTTGTTGTTGTTGTTGTTTTTGGTGGGGGGGGGGGGGGGGCACCTTGTATATAGCTTTCGACGGGCTTTCAACTCTGTTTCCAGAACATCACTTTTGTGGCGGAAGGGAACGGCTTACGGCGTGTGCCGGGTTGACTGGTGGGAAATTAATGGTCTACAAGCACACTACCGACAGCATAGTAGGACCCCCGAGGCGTGACGGGATCAGTGGCGCCAATATCGCCATTAAAAAAAAAACTGTATAAAAAGCAAAACTCACACACACACACACACACACAAAAAAAAGAAACAATACAAGTAAATTGGTGATAAATTGGCGCACGGTATTAAATCGCAGACGGCCGCTACGACTGGCGGGAGCAATTACGGCCGTCCCCCACCCGATACGCATCACTCAAAGTCCCGCGCATATTAAAACGCTGTCACTAAAAAGAAAAAGGTAGTGGCACATTAAAAAAAAAACGAATACACACATACAGATGCATGAGATAACGGAACTTGTGTTAATGACTGACGTGACGGAGATATAGGTGGTCTTACGCAAAATAACGGTGACGCAAAGTGGAAACGACTGACGCGTGATTAAGAAAGAAAAGCAGAAAGAAGCGTGTATTCATTTCACATTCCTCAGATGTGTTCGGCGGAGAGAAACTGAACGAGAGGAGGAGGTGACGGCATGCGGTGACGTCACAGTGCCGATCTCTGATTGGAAGGATTTGTGGGTAAGCGGAAAGGCTATAGCTGCCTTTGTCTCTATCCAGTGCACATATGTCTCCCTCTAATCAGAGAGTACAAGAGCATCGTCTGCATGACGCTCCTCGCGCAGAATCTGGCGCGTTCGAACACCCGACGCCGGCTTATATGGCGTTCGAACCTCAAACCTTTGCCTCTCTCCATATACGCAAGGTACAGAGATACGGACTGCACGAGTGCCCGTTCGTGCCAGCTGTCGTGTAACGCGAAACGTTCGTTGGCTCCGCATTCGTGAAGCCGTGGCCTGTGACATCCCATGATGCAACGCGCGCCGTGTTGCATTATGGGACGTCGCAGACCTACACACACCCACATTCAGTTTCTCCGCTAAATTTAGCGGGGAAGTTGAATCGGTGTATAGCTAGGTCACGTGGCATCAGGACACGGGACGTCAATTTCCCCGCGAAATTTAGCGGGGAAATGAACGTCCCGTGACCTACACGCCAATTCAGTTTCCCCGCTAAATTTAGCGGGGTAATTGACGTCACGTTACCTGACGTCAGGTGACCTATACGGCAATTTAGTTTCTCCTCCAAATTTAACGGGAAAATTAACGTCACGTGACCCACACACAAGAATTCAGTGTTCCCGCTAAATTTAGCGGGGAAATTGATGTCACGTGGCCTGACGTCACGTGATGCTAGAACGTCTCACCGCATGCAACACAATTGCCCAACAATTAGCCATACAATTTTTTAAACGTTTTTCCCCTACTGAACGAACATCCAACATTCCTCACTAACATTTCAAAAACAGGCGAGCGTCGTATTATCACTACTGCATGCCATTAATACTACGTGTAATGAATGCGACATCATCACCACTGCATGTCATCACCACTACTGTTTACGGTGATTTTTTGCGTGTTTTCACTACTGCATATATCATTGCTAACACGCAGTCTTGCAGGTAGCGGGAGGTCGCACTACCACTGACGAATGGTGCGTCTCTTCAGCAAAGACTAACCTATAGATAGTAACGTTGGTAAGGGCGCGCGGCCATGTTTGCTCGCAATCAATTCGTCGTTTCCGTCTTTGTCACTGCGCTATTTCTTTTTTTTTTTTGTATATACATACACGGTAGGAACACGTAGCGCTGACACGCGGTACGCAATCACACGCTACAAGTCAAGACAACGAAGACAAGGCAGAAAAAATATAACCACCACCCCATAATCTATACCCCCCCCCCCCCCCCCCCTGCAAACAAAAACAGAAAAAACAAGTGTCGAACGAAGTTAGCCGCGCGTTTTTGCATATCGGTTTCGCCGTTGTTTAGAGAAACCCGTTTTTGCATCCAAAATAAAAACCAAAAAAAAACAAAAAAACCTCGATGTCGCGGGCGCCGCACGTCAGGCAGGGAAGCTGGCAAGACTCAAAATATGTGTGCTTCCACTGCCAACAGTAGCAGCAGCAGCTAGGTGCACAGCAAAGGGTAAGTTAGGTATACCACATACATATTTATATGTATAATATCTATGCACACTCTATAGGGAAGAAAAACAAAAGAAGAACATACTCTCCCGAAACTAACGTCGGGAGTTTCGCGAGGTGTGGTAGCGTTACAATCTACATGGAGGAAAAGCAGTCAAGCGCGACGTATACCCTGGTGGATGTATATATATAACACTCCGCCGGGAATTACTTTACCTCGCGCGGGCCGTCGTGCATGCACAAAGACGGTGTGTTCGTAGGACTATGCGTGCCACTATGCATATCACGCGACTGCCCGGTTTCACGCGCGTTTTCGCTCCGTCGGGCGCCGTTGGCGGCTGGAAGAGAAAGTGGCGTTTCCGCCGCGACAACCGCAGTTAGAAGGAAAAAAAAAAAAAAAAAAAAGTTTGGCTTTTTGCGGAATAATATTTTTTTTTCCTTCATGTGCCGAATTGCGAGGCTTGCATGGATACATTTTAAAAAATACTAAACACACACACACACACGCACACAAAAGAAAAAACACGCTGCGTTATAAGTGCATGGACAGAACGTGTATACCTGCCATAATTAAATTTCCCCAAACACAAACTTTTTATGGCTATATTTGCGCCGCGAGACACGATTCGAGTTAGAAACGATAATAATGTTTTTCATTGTGCGATGAATTACGTTATTTGTGTGGACATCAACAAACAAAAAAACGAAAAAAAAACGATCAAATTTCCGAAAAAGCTTTTTTCAAAGCCTGGACAGAACATATACGTGCATAGAATAATATCCCCCCCCCCCCCCCCCCCCCCCCCCCCCAAAAAAAAAAAAAAGATCATTTTTAGCGATTTGAGTCACAAGACACATTCTGAGTTCCAGGACTTAGGATGATGTTAATGTTTTCCTTTGTGCTGTGAATTGAAGCCCGATTCACATGGTGCGATCTTACTTGCCATTTCGCTGTTGCGACGTCGCTCGGGCGGCAAAAGGTACGCTGCTTAACGCCGCAGCTGCGAAATCGCGTAAAAAATTTTCACCGTGTGAATCAGGCTTCAAGGTGTGTGAATTTAAAGGCAGACTAAACTCCCCCAAACTTTTTTTTTTGTTAAGTGCTTTGACAGGACACGTATCACAAAAAGACCGCCCCCCCCCCTCTTTTCTAAAAATAAAATAAAAAATAGGCGAATTTATATTTTTGAGAGCAATATTTTCACGGATGTAAAATAATGTACAAATGTAAAACTGAAAGAAAAAAAGTTTAATAAGGCGAATTTTCACCTGCAAGCTAAAACAGAACGTTCCGTGTACATCCTGCGGCGGCGACGGAATGCCCGAAGCAGCGCGCTACCGCTGCGCCGAGCTCTGATTCGAAGGATTAGGGGGTAGAGCGAAAGCTAGAGCTGCAGCTTTGTCTCCGCTCCACTCGTCGAACGCGTTCGGACGCGGAACGCCGGCGTCCGGCGTTTGGTGTTCAAACGCGTTCGGCGAGTGCAGCAGAGACGAAGCTGCTCTGGCTTTCGCTCTAGCCCCTAATCCTTCGAATCAGAGCTCGGCGTTCTGACGTCACCGCGCGTTCCCGTCTCCCTCTCTCCCTCACTTTCTCGCCGCATAACGCGGCGCGTTCAGGAACGATCTGAACGCCAAGATGACGTTACATGACGTCATCTCGGCGTTAAGATGACGTTGAGAACGTAATGTAGCGTTCTTACGTTCCATCACGTCACGAAAGCCTACGATACAAGTCACCGAGACATCTGTGTTTTATATTAAGCGTGGCTACTATAGTTCAAGATGTCCTGGCACGCGACGCTCGAGATACGAATGATTCGGGCACTGACACGTGACGTAAGAAAACGTAAGAAAAGGGTACTGTGTGAACAAGTATTTATGTGTTCACTTAAAAGAACGCTGAACCATCCCTCAAAGAAAACAAACTTAGACGGCAAAAGACGTATGGTGAAAGAAAATCACAAAAACAAAAAAAGAAGAAAAACCTTTTAGCGCTATACGAGTTGTCTCATAAATAACGAAACTGGTGGCTAAAGTGTATACTTTATTCTTAACGATAATACGCATTAACATTTACTCCATTGAAAATACCCCCTGCCTTTTCTATAAACCTTTTTTTTTTCTTTCGTTTATCATCGTTGCCAGTCACACGTAGGTGACAGATCTGGTATGCGGGATGAGGAAAAAACCAAGATATGACAACCTGGAGCGAGTAAAATAATATAAAAAAGGCCAAACAAGAATGAGAGACAGTCGCGATTAAAACGAGAACTTCTCCCGGCGGTGTGGCGAGAGCAAAAACTATGTTTTCTTGAATACCGGAAGTTTCGCGATTCAAGATGGTGGCGCGGTGTAGAGAAGTTGGACACGGCTGCATAAAAATTTAATATCGTTTGTAACAGTGCAGCAGGCCATCCTCTGTCAACCCCTTCACCAGCGCCGCCACTTCCTCCTTCATAACCCACGGCCTTTTTATTTATTTTTTCGGCATTATTTGCTTTTATGCCATCTTTTCTCCCTGAGTCACGTCGAAAATAAACGCCTAAAACAGGAAACACTGGCACTAAATTATAACAATTCGCATTCCTTCTTCAAACACGTTTTCACGTCAGCGCATGAGCGGAGAAAATTTACGTGTTTGTGTTTTTACTGGATTATTTTTTCTACGGTTGTTTATTTAAGAATTTTGCTATTGGTTACGGCGCTCTTTTTCGCCACAACACCATCTTCAGAACAAAACAACAACAAAAATACTTCATGCAAAAATGGGGCAAATATTTCTGCCGAAAAACTGGATTGATGTGTGTTCTGCAGCTATTCGTATTTTATTATTATTGCATTACACGTATAGTTTTCGTATATTTAAAACAGAGCAGCTAGTATACCTTTAAAAAAAATGACCTCATACAAAAAATTCAATTTATGACAGTTGTTTCGAAGCGCCCCGAAACAAACAGCAGTAAAAAATGAAAGCCCCGGAGCTTTCAACAGCGAGTGAATTTGTCCGGGGCGCTATAAAAGGCTACAGGGCTCGGAAGAAAGAAGCTCTGGATGCATACAGATATATTGACTTCGCTCGCGAACATCGCGCGCCAAACATCCGAGCCGTATGTTTTCTGCCTCGACGAAAGTTGCAACGGTTGCCGAAGCAGACAATCAGAATCTTAAAAAAACAAAAAGAAAGAAAAACCAAGAAGCGCCGAATCTTCAAGAAGGTGCGTTCGGATTTATTGTAACATTCGGCCGTATACTATAACAGCTCTTATTACCACATTCGTTTATTATCACAGTCGAATCTCTCTCTTGTCTCTGAGAGCGTCTCCAATCGGACGAGAAAGCTCACGTGGTCGTTTCCCCGAAATGACGTCGGCGTCGTCCGGTAGCGGAATACCTTATAGCAGCATCAATGTCAGCGATAGTTTCGTATCTCACAAACACAGACAGAGTTGCCTAGCTAACAAGAAGAAAGCGTATAGAAAGGACAACAACAAACAAACTAAGCCAAACAAAGGAGCGCTAAGGATGTGCAATTTATTTGTAGACGTATAGCAGGCGGTTTCTGGGAAACACCACCAGCTTCTCCACCCTCCGCAGTTTCGTACCTTGGAAACAAACACCCTCCTCGCAAAAGTGAAGGCATTTATAACTCCGGCAACAAATAAAATGAGAGACAGGTAGGATCACCTAAAGTATGTTGCACTCGGGTATAAATTTACGAACAAAGATGCTCGTTTCCTTTGTTCTTTCTTTTCTATACCTCCAAAGTGGCCATTCGAGCTAAAATATGGCATGCGGCGACGCGAGTCTCAGCTTTGTGCCCCGTCGGCAAAATAAGGCGGCGCACTGATCGCGTCGCTTTGCGAGACGCATTTCAGTGTGAACCCTCTCAACGCTCCTCATTCGCGTCGAAGTTGACGCTTTAGCGTCGCCGCGCCCACTTTATGGCGTTGCAAACGTTGTGGGAAACAAAGAAAAAGCAATTTATCTTTATTATATACGGATAAGGTCGGCGGACAGAGAATGGGTAGTGTGTTTTGCTCTTCGCTGGATGTTTATTTATGAACTTTTATGGGCACGTGAGTTACGCTAAATTCCGCTAAGTCCATGCGGGACTTATGTCCTGCTAAGTTTAGCGGGAGGAGCTTTCCACGCTAAATGTAGCGGAAAACTTAGATTGGTACCTAACCATGCACCACGTTAAAAATCCCCCGCTGTAAGTTAGCGCTTACACCTTTGCGCTACACTTTTTGGGGATATTTCTTTATGAAATCCAAACTTTAAATAGCGTTCTATTACACGGCGGATGACATTACCTATAAACAGCAAGTTGACGAAATTCCGCAACAGCTGGAAGCACGGCCCCATTGATGTAACTCTAGCTTCAGTCTAATACAGGGTGTTCGATTTTAATTTGAACAGATTTATTACAAAATAACTCAGGCAGAACCAACTATGTTGTCGTCTAATTAGGCGATTAGCTGCGGACATAATTGAAAGTGCCGGGACCGGTCACGTGTCACTTTTTGCGCTAAATTTAGCGGGAAAACTAAATTTTTGTAGAAGTCACGTGACATGAAGTCACGTGACGTCATTCTACCCCTAAATTTAGCGGGGACTCTGAGTTGGTGTTGAGGTCACGTGGCTTCAATTTTCTCGTTAAATCTAGTGGGGAAGAATTTGTGTACAGGTCATGTGACGTCATTTTCCCCGCTAAATTCAACGGGGAAAATGAATTGCCAGAAACATACCTCAAAGTGGACTGAAGATCCTAAGGAATCTTATCTGTTGAAAATATCTGTGAAAGGTATACACTAATGTGGTTTGTGCACGTGAGGTATACGGCCATGAGGGCATAATATAGGGGGGCCAGTCCTCACGATAGGTCGGAACATTAAGGAAAATTGCTTAATTAACTTTTTAATTAGTGAAAGTAAACATATGGTTTCAATTAGACACGTCCTGACCGCCATTGAAAATCGTCAATGTTTGAGCGACTTGAAACGCACTTACAAGGATTAGAAAAAAAAAAAAAAGCTGAAGAATAGTGGTCGTAGTTTTGACTTGTCACACTACAGGGGAGGTCAAAAGATTAAACAGGCATGGCCAGCTCTTCGATATGCGGATGATATAGTGGCTGATAACAGTACGGATCTGCAAGAATTATTCAATATATCTGGTACCGAGGGGAGAAGGCCATATAGGGGTCTAGAATTCAGTAACAATAACTCAGCAGTCATGATTTTTCATGATGACGAGAAGGAAGGACCTGAAATGCAACTTCGTAGTTAGGAGAGTATATTCATCATGGGAAACAGCGCCAAAAAGCAGACGAGGACGAAGAAGAAACACACGGGACGAGCGCTGACTATCAACTGAAATATTTTAATAGGAAAACACATAAAAACGACCATTCGTTTTTGCAGCACAACCCCCGTTTGCGTATTACGAGACACTTCATAGCAGCGTAATGGCACGTGTTGAACGCGATAAAAAGTGACATGCTGTTATCCCAAATCCAAAAACGCCATCTCACTGTCCAGCAGTGCCAAATACGGTTGACTGACACAGGAGGTTCCCGCCCTTCTTATTTGGTATGCCTCTACTAGACGCTTGGTCCCTGTGCTTGAACAAAACTTCACTGACACTCAAACTTGGCTCACACTTACAATCGCGACAATGCATCGCAAGATGAGAGTATGCACACCCCTTTAACGAACTCTGGTGCTCTCTTAAACGGATGTTCAAACAGCGCCCCGTTTGGCCAATATACACCCGGCCACACACTTTTTATCGCTTTTAACACGTGCCATCACGCTGCTATGAAGTGTCTCGTAATACGCCAACGGGGGGGTGTGCTGCAAAAGATGAATGGTCCTTTTTATGCGTTTTCCTATTAAAATATTTCAGTTGATACTCAGCGCTCGTCCCGTGTGTTTCTTCTTCGTCCTCGTCTGCTTTTCGCGCTGTTTGCCATGATGAATTCCCACCAACTCGCCCAACTATCCATTCTTCTAAGGAGAGTATAGATGTATATAAGTACCTAGGGTTCATGACAATGCCGATTATCTCAGTGAGCATAAAAAATGTGAAACTACGTTTCACCTTAGGCCCGAGCGCGGCCAATGTTATGAGCCGAAAGGCCAATCAAACAGAGTAAAAAGCGCAACGTCATGGCGTGCTCTCTGCGCTTGACTAGCCGGCGGAGAAGCAGTGCACAGAGAGACGGCGAATACCGGCTGGTCCTATCAACTACAGAGAGCACGCCATGACGTTGTGCCTCCTTCGCTGTTTGATTGGCCCTTCGGCTCATAACATCGGCCGCGCTCGAACCTATATAAGATGAAACGAAGTATAGTAGGGGCAAAGGAAATGCAGCTGTAATGAAGGGTAGAACTTTGTGAAATTATAACAGGTATCAAGTGGTGAAGGAAATTCGGAAGGGAGTTATGGTGCCAAGTTTCACTTTTGTCAATGCAGTTCTGTGTGCGAAATCTGATGTCCAAGCAAGGTTAGAGAAGTAAAGCAACACGGCGTGGCGTTGCGGGCGCATGGTAAAACACCGAATCAAGGTCTACAGGGTGGTATGGAACGGCCATCGTTTAAGGGCGGGGTAGATAAAGTATAGTAAGATAGAATTTGAAGAGGGACTAGGAGACATGGAGGAGGAACGATCCGCACGGAATGTTTTTAGCTAATCGTACATGAAGGGCGTCGATAGGGTGTTTCAGAGAACTCAGGCCAAATCGCTCCTCCGAAAACTATTCATCGCAACGAAAAAAGGCTTGTGTCGTTTTGGTCCTGGGCCAAGGGCGCATTTAGGAAAATTATTTTGTTTGTTTTTGAATTTTGTTTCGGGGGGGGCCCGCCCATGACAAAATGTTGTATAAGGGGGAGGGGGGAGAGGAGGCCCCAGCAAAATGGAAGATTTGGGGGGGGGGGGGGGGCCGGGCCCCATGGGCCGCCCCCCTGGATACGTGCCTGGTATATATATATATATATATATATATATATAATGTGGAAGAAGTGAAGAAGAAAATTCGGTTCAAAATTTCGGGCAATAATGGGGACGCAGACCAGGAAATGACAGTTAAAAAAAGAGTTAAAGCAGTGGAAAGGGATAAAATGGGAAGCAGGGATGCAGATTGAATCAAATCTGGTGACTTAAAAATATATAAGATTGAGGTTGCTAAGGAAAGTACCTATGACAATTCTAGAGGAATCTCGTTGCTGTTTGACACCACAGGTGTGTTGCAAAGTAAGTACAGAGCGAAATATCAGGACATATATACACAGTGGGTGGGGAGGACAATAAGACGGCTCACCTGGAGTTGCTCAAGGAGATACCGATTTAGTACACGCGTGGGGCTTTAAAGTGAGCGACGGGGAAATAGACGTTGGGAAAGCGGAGATCACAAAACACAGGTTATCGAAGTGGCTGCAGAAGTCAAGGGAAGAATAATGTTTTGTTATCACTAAGTGGCGAAGAGCCATATAACGTCAGACGGATTGTAACTTTAATAATAATAATAATAATAATAATAATAATAATAATAATAATAATAATAATAATAATAATAATAATAATAATAATAATAATAATAATAATAATAATAATAATAATAATAATAATAATAATAATAATAATAATAATAATAATAATCAATCAATCAATCAATCAATCTTTATTATACAGTGCCCAGGAACAACCCTGAGGTCTTGGTGCTAGTACACTGGTGGATAAAAAAAATAAAAAAAAAAAAACATTATACACATCTCCGCAGGAAAGAAGATACATTTTTAAGCATAATACTAGGTAGTGTACGAGTAATTAGTAGAATAAAATAAGAACGAGGCAGTAACAGTAGAAACGGAACTCAAGACCGTAGGACAACAAGTGCACCACCAGAAAGAACGGCATGGAGATGACAAAATTCATACATAACAGAGCCGTTCAGCAATGCTTTCAGAGTAATGATTGAAACGCTGTGCCATTCTCACAATTGGGTTTACCGGACTAAACGTTCTAGACACATAAAAAGATGACCGAAGACGAGTAGGCACACGTGGGACCCTAAGTCACAGTTCCGATAACAGGCTCGGAGAATCGATGAGTCCATCCAGCGTTTTAAACAAAAATAGTAAGTCCGCGTTCTCCCGACGCCGGTGCAAGCTAAGCAAACCAACACGCTTTAACGCAGACTCATATGTTAAGCAGTGAACATCCTCCTTTATGGAGCGATGTTTAAAGATAGAAACAAACTTTTTTTGCACACGTTCGATCACCAAGGAGTGACTTTTAGAAATTCCATTCCAGACAACTGAAGCATATTCTAACTGCGACCTGGATAGCGAACAGTATAACGTGATAAAAGCAGTCGGGTTTTCGAACTCCCTGGTTAAGCGAGAGGCAACGCCCAACATTCGCAATGACGAGTTAACCACCCTAACAACATGATCAGAGAAACGCAACCCAGAATCAACCATGACTCCGAGATCTTTCATTACACTTACTCGAGACAGTCTCTCCTTGAATATTATATGCAAAAGAGATATTGTGAGTTTTCCGAAAGAGCGTCATGACCTTGGTTTTGGACGGGTTCAAGAAAAGGTCGTTATCAGAGCACCATCGGTAGAAAGAACATGCATCTTCCTGGAGCTTAGCACAATCATGTTCAGTAACTATTTCTCGATAAATTTTTATATCGTCAGCATATTGCAGGAATGAAGAATTTAAAACGGCAAAAGAGACGTCATTTACGAAAATTGTGAACAGAAGGGCTAATAATAATAATAATAATAATAATAATAATAATAATAATAATAATAATAATAATAATAATAATAATAATAATTAATAATCATCATCATCATCATCATCTTTATTTTTATGTGCCCAAAAACAACCCGGAGGTCTTCACTTTGGCGCACAAGTCAATGATAAAATCGAACAGAAACAAAGTAACACAATAAAAGAAAAATAAAGCACAGGTCAAAGGTGTGTTAGAAGCGCTTCCAATTGCTTGCGGTAAACAGATATATCACTGAATATATCAATAGTTGTATCATTGAGGCGATTATATAACGATTGTATATGTGACAGGGGCGAGGATGTACATATGGTATTGACGTAAAAAGCAGTATGGTTCCTAGTTAACCGAGAAGGGACATGCATGTTATTTCTGGATTAAAAGCATATCGCTATTTATCATCCCATTTACTACCTTATGTAGAAAATGTAAGTCACGCTCGGCCCTTCTTTCGGACAATGGGCTCAGAGAAATCTTATCAACGAGAAAGTAATAATCATAATAAAAGCGACGTTGAAAATAGCGATGATACAAAATACGTACGAAACGCTTTTGCACAGTTTCAATTTTCACGGACTGCATTCCAGATATTGAGTGTCATGCTACAGATGCGAATTCAAGCCGTGATCTTACTAGGGAGCAAAATAAACGAATAATAGAGGCTTTAAACTGCTGCGTGATGCGAGATATCAGTCCCAGCATCTTATAGTTGCTCTGCCAAAAATAGATGACACGTGTGGAATAAACGTCAAAGCACTATCTATACACACGCCAAGGTCTGTTACTGAAGATACACGTTCGATAGGAATCCCTTCTAATAGATAACTATTATGGATTACATTATAACGTTTGCACAAAGTTAATACCTTTGTTTTTAGAGGGTTCAGTGACAAGTCATTCGATTTGCACCACTGAACTATTCGCGACACGTCATGCTGTTAAGTATCGCAGTCAGCGAGAGTACGAACATTCATAAAAATCTTAATGTCATCTGCAAACAACAACACCTCAGCATTTTTCACATTGCACGATAGATCGTTTACAAAAATGAGAAACAAAAGGGGACCAAGAATAGACCTTTCGGTTGGGGAGAATGGTTGATCAATATGGGACTCTTTCCCCATACTCCTTAAATGATAATTTAATCGGAGATTAGTTCGTTGTTGGAAATAGACGCTTTCGCTAAGTGGCGCAAGCCGCCGCCTGATTAAAAGGGTTCAGCCGTATCTATCCATCCATCTATCAATCCAACGATGACGTCATGCACAGGCCTTGCCTTCTAAGTGGTATTGGCCTTAGCCCACACCAGAATTACGCTTTAAAAGAACGCCATCTCGCGATGATAGCCGACCCCGCGGAATCCTCATATAGAGTTGGAAAAGGAAACTAGTGATCCCAAATCGGAAAACCTCCTAAGAGGATCGGAGTGGAAACCTTCCTTCGCATTTATTGTTTTCCCCCTCTTTCTTCGCTATTATTATTACGATTATTCTTGTTATTATTTAGCGTTGTGAGGTATTTTTATGATCCGGATTTCGGAAACTCGAGAGCGGCGCGGTGGAGAAGCATCGCTCGGCTCTCCGATCGTCTGAATCGCGTTTTGACTGAAAAGAAAAAGAGGAAAACCTTAGGAAGCGAGAAATAATAAAGCGAGTGTATATATGTAGCAAAACATTCTCCAAGGATCGACGAGTGGAATCTGTCGCAAATATCGACCCCAGTTTATTTATTTATTTTCTTTCTTTTTTCTTTTTTTAAGCAGCTGGGCTGTTGAGCAGGCAACTTTGGCTTCGGGAATTTTTAAGCGTAAGTACAAGGCTTGCTGCGCACCGTCTGCTCGAATAAGCGAAGCCGAAAGACAAGCCAAGTCTGCAACAGACGACGGGTCAATTTAAATGCTGCGGAATCGAAGCTCTCTTCGGGGGCGTTTCCGTTAGATAAATAGATATCTAGAGGTAGGGAATCTGTAGCGCGCGCCTTTCGATCGAGGATTTGCGCTTTAACGAGATACACGGCCGACTCCTTTTTATATATATATAAAAAAAAATGCTTTTATTTTTTGGAATTCCCGATTTCGGGCCAAAAAGCGTATACGTGGACACGTAAGAAGACCACGTTAGATTTTATTCAGCGCAACGGGTTTGAACTTTCTTGCGTCATCACTGCAGACGTAACCGGGAGAACAATTTGAGTGTATACTGCAGACAATTTTACGCCGAACGCATTAAGTCGCAGTCGCACGGACATGGTACAAAAGGCAGTCTGCAGACACTTTAGGGAACCGTTTTCTGCACATCCGATGTGGTACAATCGGCCCTCGGGTGCGACCTGCGCATGCGCTGCTACCGACAGAAGACTCGCACATGCGCAGTTCGTAACCGGAGGGCCTATCTTACCGTATATCGGATGTGCAAAAACGGTTCCGTAAAACTCTACTGTCTAACGCGTTTTTCTTCCTTGTGTGACGGTCCTTTCACATTGGTCGCACAAAAACTGTCTGCGGAAATGTTCGAAGCGTACATACGTGTGAAGCAAACATGCTACTTTTACGGTACTGATTACAAGTTATCAAATTACCTTTAATCGATTACATTTTGGAGCAACTGTGTATCCATTCGAATACTGTCGAGACCGCTATAACGAAGTCGGTTGTAACGAAATAGCGGCTACAGCGAAGCGATCACGATTTCCCATTCCCGTTTGCACTTCATTATAACCGAAGTCGGTTATAACGAAATAGCGGCTACAGCGAAGCGATCACGATTTCCCATTCCCTTTTGCACTTCGTTATGACTGA
Organism: Ixodes persulcatus; assembly: GCA_013358835.2. Taxonomy (NCBI): domain Eukaryota; kingdom Metazoa; phylum Arthropoda; class Arachnida; order Ixodida; family Ixodidae; genus Ixodes; species Ixodes persulcatus. Next base: position 818,188 of record JABSTQ010011465.1, read on the forward strand.
AGTCGGTTATAACGAAATAGCGGATATAGCGAAGTGATTTCCGATTCCCGTTGACTCCGTTGCAACCGGTCTCGACAGTACATTTATTAGGAAGTAATCGCAACACGTAACCTGAACCCTTTTGGAAGCACTAAAACTACTCGTAACCGCTTTGTTTGTGCAAGCTTCCTATACCAGGGAATCCTCGAGCCACGTTTCCGACGGAAGATGCGTGGTCTACCAAAATTGGTGAATTAATAAGATAAAACTGCTTGCAATTCGGTCATTCTAATTCATTAATGGACAACACGAAAGTAAATCCCATTTTCAAACCGACAGAAAAAAAAAAACAACTGTGGTTTTGAAGTTCGGAAGTAATCGAACAAGTAAGGCTTACTTTTTCGAGTAACAGCCAATTACTTTCCTTATCAGGTAATCAAGTAATTATATCGAAGATCTTTTTTAACCAAGAGTAATTGTAATTGTAATTGATTACTTTTTTGTTGTTAGAGTAACGTGTACAAAACTGCTTCAGTACATGCTCGGGGCGCCTCCTGTCTAGTGTATGATGTACGAACATCCGTGAGTCGGGCTTTAGATTACTTGCCGCCAGAGGAACTGAAGGAAGTACCTGGTTGAAAATATATTTTGACGCAAAACAAAAATGTGGTCTGTTCTGTGACACTCATAGGCATGTGAAACGTCAAAAGCAATGTAACAGCGCAGACATATTTTTTTTTTTTTTCGTAGGTGGTTTTAGAATTTGGTAACACCTTCTTTACTACATCAAATAAATATGAAACTATTTTTTTTTTTCTTCACGATTCGTGTGCTGTAGTTAGAACGACCAGTATCTTTTAGTATTTCAAAGAAGGCCCTGGGGTGTTGTCTGCATGTCTTCACTTCACTAAAAAAGAAAACGTGTGTGCTGGGTGTGTGCATGTGTGTGTGCATGTGTGTGTGTGGGGGGGGGGGGGGGGGGGATGGAGGGAGGAGTTCTTGAAAAGCAACCGCCTGAAGGGTCTGGACACTCCGAAGAGAGGGGTTGGGGGAGGTTAGGCGTGGTTAAGCGGCTTAGCTTCGCCGCACTCTTGGCAACTTTTCCCCAGGGAAGGGGTCCCTCCGAAGACCCGCTGAAAGCTCTTACACGCTCGGACGAAATAAGGGCGGAAAGGGATTAGACGCGAGGAAAAGCGGTTATTGACGGTGTTTCGGCGGCTTACCAGCCAGGGACGCCGCTTCTCTTGCCGCTCTTTGGCTTCGAGTGTCGAAAGTGAAGTGCTTCAAAAAAAAAAAAAAAAAAGTGTCGAGCCCTCGAAACGTTTGCGCCGAGTCGACACTTCGATGTTTTGCTTTTCGCGGCTGGGTGCGGGCTTGCACAGGACGTCATCGTTAGCAGATTTAGCGCTAGTGTCATCATCCATCATCATCATCTACAATAGAAACAAACACAGCGCAGTAGGAGTTCGGCCTGCTGCGACCCGTACATCTCTGGCGGCCCATGGCTACCACTCCAGTGTGCAGCAGGACACTCCCAGCTCACGGATAATTCAAGAAGCGTAGGACATTGAGGGGACGATGGAACAGAACGACCGGTCCAGTGTACTTAGCGCCTACAGTGTTCTAAATTTAAGGGAAGTCGCATATTCGAAAACGAAAGCACCGTAATTGGTCGTGACAAGCATGTCGTGAAGTGACGTCGGCAAAATCAAAACCGAAACTTCGTGGCCAATCAGTATACCCAAAAAGCTTTGCGCGGCATTATCATCGTTTCCATTTTGGAAGAGGTCTTTTCAGAAGGAGAACGTGTATTATAATTCGTAAGTGGTCACAAGCGGTTGAACGCAGTCGGTCGCACCCAGACGCAATTGTGTGAACTAGAACCACTAAAAAATGGGCTACGCTTCACAAGTGTATCGGCACTCTATTCTCCGACCATCTTGTGGGTGTCGACATTGTGCGACCTAGTGCAGGTTGGGCGCGATATAGTTGCAGTTCGAAAATGCGGCGTCCTGAGCTTTGGACACGTTGTCAGAAAGCACGATTAATTATTCTCGGATTTAATTTCCTTGTTGTTGCGTCGACCATCCTATTTGAAGGAGCCGCTGGCTAGGCGGGGGAGTCTTGTCGCGGTCTTGTCGGGCGAGGGGTGCAAGGCGCCTTGCGTCAATTCTCAGCCGGCTCGGTGACTCGCTGGGCCTTCCGCCCCCGCGGGGGTTCCGCAGCTTTGTGTTTTATTTTATTTTTGTTGTTATTTCTGTTTTGTTTGCGGGGACGGTTGTACTCCTGCGCGCCCCTCAGGGCCTATCGGGTTTCGGCCAAGGCGTCGTTCTGGCGGGATCCGACTATGCAGTGGTCTCTACGAGTGTACTCAGTCTTCTCAGCCAAAGTCGGTTGCGGGGTTGACACACGTAAGTTCCCCCCCCCCCCCCCCCCCAAAAAAAAAAAAAAAAAAAGAAGAAAACAACCGATGAGCAAGTGGTTTTTCAAGATCCCGTGCATTTGTAAATGTTTAAAACAACTGATCGAGCCCTGCCCGAAGGCAAGGAGGGGTCGGTGCTTTCAAACACCCATGTCCAAACCACGGAAAGCTTTTTTTTTTTATGTGGAACAGTGATTTGGGGTGACACGGTCGATCTTTTTGGATCATAAATATATATCTGTAAATAAAGTTTAATATAAATTACTTAACCTAACCTAACCTGATCTAAATCTAACCTAACCTAACCTGAGCCATATCTAACCTAACCTAAACCCAACCTAACCAAGCCTAACCTAAATGTAACCTAACCTATCCTAACCTGATCTAAACCTAACCTATAACCGAAGCCTAACGTGACCTAAACTAACCTAACCTCAACCGTACCAAACCTAATTTAACCTAACCTAACCTAAATCTAACCTTTAACGGGCCATGCTTGCTGTGGTCGAAATGTGCTGACGGGATCGAAAAGGACGAAGGACGAAGGTACACAGATGTGTCGTTACTATAATGAAGCCTATTTCCAAGCTCTATGGTGTTAACCAGGCTTTCAGATTGTTCGATTGCACGCGTTCCACCAACGTCGGTACGCTTCCTATGGAAGGCCACACAACGTTCAGAATGCGGCACCGATTCACATCCTGTATCTCATTCTCCCGGCATTCACGCTGTATGGAGTAGCAGTTCAAGGGCCAAAAATCATCTCGACACGAAACGCTTTGGTGGCGTCGTCCCGTCGCCGGAGATACAGCCTTCCCGCAGACGAGGGGCCCAGATGGCCGCCGCCGGTGCACATGGCAGCAGCGACGGCGCCGCGACCACCCAGCGTGAAACGAGATCGGCCGAGAACGGGACAATCTCGTCCGTGCTCTCTTGCCGAGCTCCCGTACACCATATCCCCGCCTCTTCTGTTCCGCGTTCCCTGCACTCCGTCCGTCGGCCGTGCGCCCACGTAGAGTAGCGCCGTAGCGCACAGGCGCACACCCCGGACCGAGCGGCCTCGCAGCGTGGTGCGCCGTGCCCGAGGCTGCCCTCAAGCAATGGCACCTAGAAGACAAAGGCCGGCGTATATGACGTCATCATTCGTGGATCTTCGACGCGGCGTCGTCTACGCGTGATGCAAGCTATAGGGGGCGCTGCGTGGATTCACCACTGATGACGCTTGGAACGGGGATGAGCGAGTCCTTGTCTCCTAGGTGGTCTCAAGACGGTCATCGGCCAAGACTCAAAAGAAGTAGAAAGAAGTGCAAGGCCTCTCTGGTTCTTTTGGCTGTAGGGATGTCGGGAACCTGGCGATGGTTGGAAGAGTTCGCCTATAGGTCCGACAAAGAGTTCGACTATTATTCGTATGCGCCGAAATTGATAACGAGCTGAGGTTGTCTGACGGATGAAAGTATATTAAACTAACTAAACCAGTGATTCTCAGCCATCGATGTTTCGCGGACCCCTTGTCAATCGGCGTAGATGATGCAGGGCCCCATTCGTGGTGAGGGGAGGGAAAAGTATAGGTTAATTATGATAGTGATTTAATAATTAAATATAAGTAAGGGCTAGTGTGAAGTAGACCTCTTTTTGATATATCCACGAGAAAACTCACCAAAAAATTGAACGTTTCTTCACACTCTGAGAAAAGACAACTTTTATTTCCGGGCTTGACTGATGAGCCTGGGCTTCGCGGACCCCTGAATGCCATTTGAGAACCGCTGAACTAGACTATCAAGCAAAAACTTGGCACCGACCTCTACCTTTAAATTTATATATAATGCATAAAATGCATTATAGGGAATAGGTGTGCCACATGACGTGTATTTTCCTGCTATATTTAGCGGGGAGATTGGATTGGCGTCTAGGTCACAAGGCGTGAATTTTCACGCTAAATTAACTGAATTGGTGTATAGATAGTCCCGTGACGTTAATTTCCCGCTAAAGTTAGCGGGGAAACTGAGTCGACGTATAGGTCCCGTGCCGTCAATTCCCCCAAGGTGTATAGGTCGAGTGACGTCAGGTGACGTCACGTGACGCCGCTTTCCCGCTAAATTTAGCGGAAAACGCACGGACGGATGAACGGACGGACAAAATTGTGCGATTGGGAGGTAGCGCTAAAAAGTATTTGACGCTTTAATATATGTTACACAGCGGTCGTGAAGTCTTCGTCTTGGGCAAAAGGGCCAAAGAGCTCTGTGATGACTCGTAACATAAACGGAGCATAAGACTTCTATTTGAATCTTGTTAGGTCGATCTGAATGGTTCCAAAAATTGTAGTAAGATAAAAAAAAAAGATAAAAAAGATCCTACCGCTGGACGTTGAAACGGAAACTTGATCCGTGTTGGTCTAGCGCTTGGAGCTGGAGTCGGATCAAGAACCCGGCGTAATTGGCTGGTTTTGACTATCTTTTAGTTCCAGTGTTTCGAAATGATCACATGCATTATCAGCGTGTAAGGCATGTAAGGGCGAGTTCGCGAGGATTCTCAACAACATTTTGAACTTGCGGAAAAAGAGTCGATAGATATACCCGGAGTTTGTGCGATATTGAAAGGATGCACGCTGATAGCTTCGGCGAAGTAATCGAAGGAGCTTTCATTATGAAGAAATCACATCGATCATTATCGAGGAACGCAGCTCTCGGACCTCGTCAATAGCGAAGAGAACCGAAAATTACGAAAGCACAAACAAACAAACGAGCAAACGAAGAAAAAAGTTTAAAATTTAAATAATGACTCCGAATTAACGAGTCGACAATTCCAAGTTTAGAGTAGGAAGAAGAAAAAGAAAATAAATACTCATCGAGACTCATTCCCGCAAAGTGGATAACGCTGCAAAACGAAATCCCCGAAACTCCGAGGAATAGATAGATGCCCAATGCACACTTATAGCATATACGCTATCGTTCCTGTTTTAGTAAAAGTACTAAAACCAATATTTTCCTGCGCGTTTCCTTTATATATATATATATCGCTTTGTGCGCCATTCCCTTATCGACTCCTTCCAGTATCGAGGGACCGATTTGCGCAGACTGAGTGCTGCAGGAGACCCGCGTCCACCCTTTATACTTCGTTCAGCCTCTAAGTTGACAGTGCTGTAAAAGCTACGCGCTCTCCTGACCAATCAAAGGGGTTATGTTTTGTTTTTTTGCTTTCACCACGTGATCACGCGCTCCTTCCGCCCTGCACACCAACACCCCAGAATAATCAAGGCCTGCAAACGTCCTCCTCCGACCGACTCCATGAAACGTCATCAGGGTCGGACGGCGCCAGCTCGGCAATTGGACCCGAGCCCGATGCCGAGCTTCCTCCGACGCGCTGATTGGATACCAGGCCCAGCCGAGTGCTGACGCACCACTCGTGTCCAATCATGTCTCTTCGGTCGATCTCAATGTGATGACGTCCAAATTCTAGTGCACAAAAAAAAAAAAGGTTTTGCGCATTACTCGTGCGCTTCGCGAAGTAGTTCTTACAAGATTTGGTTGTTGAAGAAAGAAACAACGGTTGTGAACGTTTGAAACGTGCACGTCTTCATACAATAACATAAAGCGAATCCAAAGATACGCTTACGTACATCTTAATTCAACGAATGAAGGGGGAAATTTGTAACGTTCCGCGAGGGGGGCGGAACTACTTTTGCTACGGTTGTTGAAGAGAACGCGGGATCACGGGATGAAAGGGAGGCGGCTGATTGGTCCGCGGCGGGCGCGTAGCTTCTGCCGCACTGTCAGCTTCGGGACGCGCGGAGTACAAGTGTCCCCGACTTTTCTTGCTCGGCGCTCTAAGCCGTTGGTGTATTTTCGTTCTCCCAAGTTTTCCGTTTTGGGAGAAGCAGTCTCGGCGGGCGGAACCCACGCGCGGAGGCCGTGGCAGCTGTTGCGAAAAAGAAAAGCAGACGGCGGATGGCGTAGGGGGCGGTGAGACTTTTCTTTTTTTTTTTTTTTTTTGTTCCCGAAGTGGCATGCCGCTCGATTTTTTTCTGCACTCCCCGGACTCCAAAATTCAAAACAGCAGCTTGTGACACAGTGCGTCCACCACCGGTCCCGGCATGAGTTCTTGGGAGGAAGAAACGCCCCCGCGTGCAGAGGGGGCAGAGTTCCGAGAACTTTGGAGGCGGCGAGAGGTGCCATCATCATGCCCAGAAACAAAAGCCGCGACAAGTTCACGTCATGATCGTCACGTCGCTTGTGGTAAACTTCCACGCCATTAGCGAGAGACGAACGTACGCTTTGTCCTCGACGTTAGATCGGTCCTCGACGCTATATCTGTCCATGACGTCATATATCTCAGTTTCAAAATTACACCCGAGCAAAACAAAAAAATAAAAATAATAATAATTTTACGCTAAAAGGGAGAAGCATTCACGACTGCTTCAACCCTTTGCGTGATGCACGTTAAAAACACACGGTTAGCAGCCGTATTGCACTGGTCAAGTTTCTCATCCTAAACCAGTGTCGCCATATCATAAAGACAGACCGACCTCTTCCTGTCCAAGCACTCGACGTATAATACGCTTTGTTTACAATCCCTGTTTGTGTTCTCTTGCCATATGACAAGGCTATGTTGTGACTCCATAGAGCAGGGGTCTCAAACACTCGGCCCGCGACTCTCTGCGACGCGGCCCACAAGCATCGATTCCGCTGCTGCGGCCCCCCGTTCTCACGCCTCGAACGCCACGTGCGCAATAAATAATAGTTTTATATCGTCGATTCATTTCCACTCGAAAAGGAGCTCCGCTCATATAACGTGTTCACGCATGTTGAATTATTCTGTTGTGTGTTTGGACAAAGTATGACTTCGTCTAAATATTGTATTCTCAGCCCTTTCTCATGTAAATCAACCGGAATGGCAATACACCACTACTGTAGGTTTCAAGTGCGAGCTCTTTGCTCAAGAAGGAACCGCGGCTGCACCCATTCTCTCTCAGCAGTAGCAACTGCCAAAGATAAAGCTATGAGCTCGGGCTTCTAGCAGTCAAACAATACCTTTAAAATGAAAGGATTTTCTGATAATGCTGCTATAAAAATCGTCAGGAAAGCAAAACCTGCCGGAAGAGAGATGTTTTCTATGCTTATTGTTAATTGCCTAGTGAATTGCGCGCAAAGATGGTGTGGTTGTTTTTGTTCTATTGAAAACAGCCAGTACTGCTTATTGTTAATTGCCTAGTGAATTGCGCGCAAAGATGGTGTGGTTGTTTTTGTTCTATTGAAAACAGCCAGTACTGCTTATTGTTAATTGCCTAGTGAATTGCGCGCAAAGATGGTGTGGTTGTTTTTGTTCTATTGAAAACAGCCAGTACTTTGCTGTATGGGCGTTTTAAAGGGGTCATGAAACGCTTTTCCAACTTTTTCCTGTTTAGCTTTCCTCCTCAACTCATAAATGGCGCATTCCACCAAACAGTTCAAGAAGACGAAAAGAGGGGAGGCCCCTCTTGCTCGGAATCTGGTTTGTGTACCCGGACAGAGCCATTGTCCCCCTAGAAGATTAGCCCGTCGCTCAAAATTCAGACAAAAGTTGCTTTCCCCAACCTGTTCACCCCGAAGCTGACAGTGCTGTGGAAGCTACGTGCTCGTTGGGCCAGCCACATTTGCCACGTGATCCCGCTCTCTCGCGCATACCCACGCACAGAGAATGAGGTCAGGTGATGAAAGGGATTGGTCCTGCAAGCGCGCAGCTTCCACCGCAATGTCAGCTTAGGGGTTGTTCGAGGCGGGGCTTAGGCCGCACGTCCGGGAGCTTCCTGGCTCGTGACGACGACCATTCCCCGAAGAGAAGAACCCAGGGGTCCAGTGGAGGTGGGAGAATTGGTAACGTAACGAACGGTTTAATTACATGGTAGCGATACAGTCGTCAAATCCAAGAGAACAAATGGAGCTCTCACGCCCCGCCTTATATAGGGGTCCGTTTTCTCCCTCTCTCTCCGCCAGGGCAGCAGGTGCGACAGCCACGTGCCTTGCAGCTGGGTCCGCCGCGTCGCAGTCAGAAATGAGTCATAGCCAAGGTTCTCCGCAGTTAGGCCAGGCCTCTCTCCCCTTCCGGAGCGCACGAACCCCCACGCACACACACACACGTCCCGTTGACGTCACGGACGCGTTGAGACACGTTTTGGGCAGCCTTCGACAGGTGGGCGTCAGTCCTGAACACGTCGGGACTCGTTTTGGGACTCGTTTCCGCAGCGTTGAAACTCGGAAGAAGGTTGCCGAAGGTTCCATTCTTAACAGCCCCTCCGGGGCCAGGGAAACCTCGAATGGCCGGTGGTACAATCGCTGGCCTGAAGAGGTGGGCTTGGAGTAGGCCTTGAGAAGACGCTGCAAGCACCAAACAAACTCCCAAACCTCTCACAACGGAGGCATCAGCGGAAACGTCCCCCACAACACCACGCCACACCGCAGTCAAACGCTCGGAATTCGCCAAAGACCCGCCAGACTGGATTACGGATTACCAAAATTTGGTACAATTCCGGGTATCGAGACCCCCTGTCGCCAAAAAAACTCATTTTTCCAACGAGGTCACTAAGAACAAAAGACAAAAGACAAAAACTTTTCGCAATTTGTGAGGTCCTTTTGGGGTTTCAACGAAGTGCCCCCACTTAGATCCTCATTCCCGTGGATGACGAAGACCTCTGAGATCATCCCTACTATTTTTCGTGATGTCAGAAAAATCTGCTCAACCCATCGGCATTGCCGTTAAATTTGCCTTTCCTTTTTCTTACGCTGAAGTCATAGTGATCGATTTTCACGTGATTTCTAGACGTGAAAATGCGGTCCTTATAGCGCCGATAAAACAATCCGCCTTTTTCATGCCCCGTCACATTGGTCCTAGCAATCTCCTGAGCTGTACCGCGAAACCCTGACACACTAGGGTCGCTCTTCTGCTCGACTGTCAAAGACACTCTGTCTACTCGTAGCAGAGGACCAACGTTACGCGACGCCGGAGCAACGAGAGATCTTTCACTGATCCCGTCTTCCTCCGCCTTTTTCGCCGGCGCGTTGGGACGGCGTACGCTTCCTAGTGCTACGAGGTCCGGCTGTTCTACAACCTGGTCCCTCTCATCCCGGTTTTCTACCTCCAACTCTGGGAGTGCCTTCTCCCCGTCAGCTGCCTCTGGCTCTGGATCACTCGTCAACAAAGGGGCGACCTGACGCGATTTGGACCTCGTACACGAGTGAACTAGTCCTTCTCCCAGTTGTTGACCCTTTTCGCGCAGCAGGAAATCTGACCGGTTAGAAAACAAATAAGGATACTCCAACGGGACTGTTTGCGAGACAGCCGCCTCTGTCACTAGCTCTCCGAACGGGCCAGTTATCCTTACTCTCGCCATAGGCAGACAGACACTGTGCTTTTCGAGCAGCTGCTTGATCCAAACTACCTTTCCAGTAAAATCGGATGGCGTTACATACGACGGATGAACAACGTCCATCGTCGCTGCACTGTCACGAAGCACCCTGCACGGCTTTCCGTTTACCTGGAGCTCGTGAAGATAGGGACGAAGGAGCTTCAGGTCCTCGTCACTACCGTTCACGTACGAGAACACCACCCGCGGTTTCTTACATCTGGCCGCTGTGTGTCCCGGCTCCTGACAGTTGTAGCACAGGAACGGCTTCCTTGCCTCGAACTGCCCTGTTGGGCTTTTCCGCGCCTCGTCTCCGTTCGAGTGTTCTGCGCTCTTTTCTGGGACCTTTTGTCCTGCTTCGGGCTTCTCGGGCCCGTTTTCTCGCGAGCCGTTACCCTGTTGGAAGGTCTTGCGCTGATCGCTGCGGCCGGATTCGCTTTCCTCTCCGCTCAGCTTTCTACGCGTTGCGTACTCTTCGGCTAGCTCAGCGGCCCTTTCGACCGAGTCGACTCCCACTCTGTCCTGCACCCAGAGCTTGACTGACTGCGGAATGCTACGAAAGAACTGTTCGAGGCACACACACTCGACTACCTTGTCTCGGCTTTCGTACACTTTCTCGCTCTTCAACCATTCTATCAGGTTGGTTTTAAGCCCGTACGCGAATTCCGAGTAGCCCTCGCTGCTCTTTTTGGATGCGTTTCTAAACCTTTGACGGAACGCCTCGGCAGAAAGGCGGTACCGCTTCAAAAGGCTGGACTTCACCTTGTCGTAGTCGTCCGCGTCTCCAGCACTAAGGCGCGCGACAACCTCTGCAGCCTCACAGGGCAACAGAGTCAAAAGCCGTTGCGGCCACGTTTCTGGGGCGAAGCTCAACTTCTCACATGTCCTCTCAAAGTTAACTAAGAATAGGCCCACGTCTTCCCCAACTTTAAACGGCTGCATGAGCTTCTTCATTTGATACGACTCGGTCTCACTTGCTCGTACCGGAGCCCCAACTCTACTGTTCTGCGAGTTTAATCGCTGTTGTTCAATTTCGAGCTCTAGCCTTTTCAGCGCTCGCTCCTGGTCTCGTTCCTCTTTCGCTGCAGTCTGTGCTCGTTCCTCTCTAGCTGCAGCTTGCTCTCGTTCCTCTTTCGCTGCAGCCTGTTCCTCTTTCGCTGCAGCCTGTTCTCGCTCTCGTTCCTCTTTCGCTGCAGCCTGTTCCTCTTTCGCTGCAGCCTGTTCTCGCTCTCGTTCCTCTTTCGCTGCAGCCTGTTCTCGCTCCTCTCTTGCTGCAGCTTCACTCTTAGCGTTCTGAAGCAGTTCCCACGCAATTTTAATTTCCTCTGCTTCCGCGCTCTCTGAAATCGCTTTACTGATCTCAGATTTCTTCATCTTTTGCTCCACCTCCACACCCAATTCTTCACATAAACAGAATAAATCTGTTCTCAGTAACCTCATTAGATCCATGATCGCTGCTCTTTAGCTTTGGCTTTGTTCTAAAACTTGTCGCGAGGTTGTACCAAAACCCTAGCGCACGAGTCAAACACTAAGGATTCCCAGCAGTTCAAAATTAATTACCCATAATCTGAAGCCTGGCGAATCCCAAAGCAAAGTCCAAACGCTCACCCGCAGATGTAGCACGATGTCGCATGGTCCGATCCCAACCGCTGCCAACCAGTTGTTCGAGGCGGGGCTTAGGCCGCACGTCCGGGAGCTTCCTGGCTCGTGACGACGACCATTCCCCGAAGAGAAGAACCCAGGGGTCCAGTGGAGGTGGGAGAATTGGTAACGTAACGAACGGTTTAATTACATGGTAGCGATACAGTCGTCAAATCCAAGAGAACAAATGGAGCTCTCACGCCCCGCCTTATATAGGGGTCCGTTTTCTCCCTCTCTCTCCGCCAGGGCAGCAGGTGCGACAGCCACGTGCCTTGCAGCTGGGTCCGCCGCGTCGCAGTCAGAAATGAGTCATAGCCAAGGTTCTCCGCAGTTAGGCCAGGCCTCTCTCCCCTTCCGGAGCGCACGAACCCCCACGCACACACACACACGTCCCGTTGACGTCACGGACGCGTTGAGACACGTTTTGGGCAGCCTTCGACAGGTGGGCGTCAGTCCTGAACACGTCGGGACTCGTTTTGGGACTCGTTTCCGCAGCGTTGAAACTCGGAAGAAGGTTGCCGAAGGTTCCATTCTTAACAGGGTGAAGGGAATAAGTGAAGTCCGGTTTTGCGTGACTTGCGTTTGGACCCGATGACGCGCTTTTGGGACCGCGGATGTATCACAGTGAAAAGGCAGAGAGTTTACGAAGGGGGGGGAGGTACAAAATATTTCGCTGTGTTTTCAAATTTTCGCACTGAAAGTCAGGCTTTTGACTTTCTACCTTTTTTTCTTTTGGCTCACTGAACGATGTGCTCTTAGTAAAACCCGAATCTAAAATGATTTATCCCAACCCAAAATTCGTTTCATGGGCCCTTTAAATCTTTTAAGAACTTTGAGCGGGGGCTCAAAGTAGTCGTACATGCAAATTAACCCTAAGAATGGCAAAACGCTGAGTTTACAAGAAGCAGGAAGCACAAGGTTCTTTGTCTAGAGAACCTCCGGAGTGTCACTGAACGGACGGCTGCTGTGCAACGTGAAATACCACTGCTCTTTGAAGAAAATATCCCCCCCCCCCCCTTTGGCCCTTTTCGGGAGCGTGTGCTGGCCACCATTTTCGAATGAGTTTGAGAGCCCTACCATAGATTATAGGAAAGCTGCAGAATGGCTGCTGGGCACTGAAAGTGTAAGTGGCCTCAGGGATTTTATGCAAAGACAAACAGCGACATAATACAAATGCATTATTGAAAAAAAAAAAAAAACTTTTTGTAGCTTTGTCTATTAGGCGCTAAACCAAAATACTGCGTGGAAGACTTTTAACCTCAGATCCCCGACATTATAAAAAACGCCGGCGTGGTTTCTTCATCATTACATCATTACAACATATCATCATTAGAGGCGGCGACGCAGGCCTTCATGGTAGGGTCCACTTGCCTTTCTGCAGAGCCGCGGTTCTCCTGAACCAAAATAATAATAATATTATTATTATTACTATTATAATTATAATTATTATTATTAGTAGTATTAGTAGTAGTATTAGTAGTAGTAGTACTTATTATGTCCACGCTTCGTGCTTCGTTATTTGTTAGCGCTTTGTTGCATGGTGTGTATATGTTGCTGTTTTTCGTCTCATTCGCGTTCAGCTCAGTTTCTTTCATGTTCGAGGTCGCAACCTAGTAACAGAAAAAAACTTATTACCTCCGCTTCAAGGTTCTTTTATACGTGACGGAAGTTTCTCACAGCGGTGTTTTAATGAGTTGCTACTTTAAGAATGATCGTATACCCGTTGTGCAGTATGAACTGGAAACCAGTCTTGTACGCACTACTAAAAAACTTTCACAATTGCAATTACTCTTGCACAAAAAGTATTTAATGAGATAACTCGATTACTCAAGGAGAAAAGTAACTGGCGGTTACTTGAAAAAAAAAAAAAGTAGAACCGTTACTTGTCCGATCTTACGTCAACTTTTCAAAACGACAGAGTTGTTCTGCCGGGCTTCAAAACGGCACTTTCGTACTTTCCATTATTGTGGACTACTCGTCTTTCGAATCCACCCATTAGTGATAAACCCACCTCCTGTCGGAAATTTAGCTCCAGAAATTCTTGGGTGGAAGCTTGTCCGAGCAAAGGGAGAGATTAGAAACGACAAAAAGGAATAAATTAAAGGTTACGAGTAATGTCAGTACTTCCAGAAGTATTCCAAAAATTACTGTTGCGATTACTTCCTATAAATGTAATCAAATTATTATATAAATACTTTTCATAAGTGCCGTACATATCTGACTGTAACAAACACGACACACCGATGACAAGTGTCAAACGAACAGTAAAAACTAAACCTTAAACAACGGTTAGATGGTTTTTTGTTTTCTTTTTATGGCTTTACTAACGGCGTCTTCTACTGAATTTATGTACACGAAATCAGTAAAAAAGCACGTTACGGGTAAGTACGTGACATGTACCAAAACGTTTCAACAAAGAGAAATTCCGTGGGCTGACGCGTACCATACACACCGCAATGCAATCTCCCCCAGAACCTACAGCATTCCTCGTAAAAAGGCTTTCTAAACCTACTGGAATTTCGCGGAGGAAGTATAGGTGTCGAGCGCACGTCATCCACACGCCCACCGTCCCGCGGACAAGGACTGCAAAAGCCCGATTCTCGAGAAGCACCGTGCTTCCAGACGGGTCGACCCCAACAAAAACAAAAAGGCACCAATCTCCGGTATCTTCTTTACCTCGCGCTTTTATTTTTTTTTTTTTCTCTAACTTTATTTTTGTACTAACATGGACCACAGCCGAATGCTACGAGCCGTTTCGAGCCAATCGGGCGATGTGAGTTTACCATGTGACCCTGCCATCAGGAGCAACGATACACGTTTTAAGCGGTAGATCATCTGCCACGCTCGAGGCTGCTCATTGGTTCGGATGTCTTTGTAGCCTTCTCCGTGGTCCAGCTTAATAATAATAATTAATTTCATCTTTGACGTGTCCACAAATAGAACTCAGCCTAAAACGTACACTATCACAGGAATAGAGGAAAAAAAACATAAATAAATAAATAAATAAGTATACCGCTCACGTTTTTTTTTACTTAATTTTTGTTTTAAATTGAATTTTACCACGTGATCCTGCGGTCAGGAACAGCAACACCAGAGTTTTCAAGTAACTGATTACAACACTTAAACTACTCTAATTGGGTGAACGTTTCCTGTAACTAGATACTTTTTCAAGTAGCTTGTGGCTGAAGTAGCTTGTAGGTTGGTTTATTTATACAATGCTGAAATTCTCAACGCTCTCATCGTGTGGAGTCAGTGCTGTTTACGAAAAAAGCTTCATTTTTTTTTATTGCGGGTGTTTTTAAATTTCAAAAACCTATGCTAACAAAACAAATAATTTTTGATAGTTATTTTTGAGGTTACGTCCCTGCTTTGAAGCCTGTTGTCAGTAGTGAGTCAAATAGAAGGGATCTGTGTAGGTACATCTTACCGAACTGGACGGCGCGTCGGTAATAACAGCACCTATATATAGCCATCCTTCATGGGAAACATTAAAAGTAACTGCGATGTAACTTTGTTAAACAATTTTACACTAACTTTAATGAGTTACGATTATGAGCGTATAACTGTAACTGTGCCTTGATTTCTTTGCAAGTCGTGCAACTGCGACTTAATTACATCTCAGCTCATGTAACTGTAACGATAACTTAATTACGTCTCACCTCACGTAACTGTCAACTTTAATTACATCTCAACGCAAATAACTGTAACTGTAACTTAATTATATCTCACCTCATGTAACTGTAGCTGAATTGCCATCTCACCTCATGTACCTGTAACTGGAACTTAATTGCATATCAACTCGTATAATTGTAGCTTAATTACAATTTAGCTCATAAAACTGTAAATGTAACTTCATTTGTTTTTCTTCTAAGTAGCGTTTACAGCGTTGAGAGCAAGATCGCGTCTCACGCCCCAGGCATCTCATTGGTTCGGTATGACTTAAAGCCTTCTCCACAGTCCACCTCAGAGTGAAAGAAGAAAGTAGCAAAAATTTGCCGCTCACGCCTTTTTTTTTTTTTTTTTTCTTTTGTCCGAGAGTCATTTCTGCAGAAATGGACGAGTGTTGAACGGAACGGATGAAAGGCAAGGGATCGGCGGCGGGACACAAGGCGCGTTGCTCCGCGAATCACCTCTATCGTTAAGTCCGGGGATTTTCCCGCGGGGTTCCCCGCCCATCTCCGAGACCTCGCTCGATGGCCTGCCCCTTTCCGCCGAAGGCTCTCAGACAAAAGAAGATGACGATCGCCGAGAGGAAAGCTCGAGATCTGGAGCTTCGCTCGCCGTCGCACGCGGGTTATTATTGGGGAGTTGTGAAGCTTACTGCGGTTTGTTTGCGCACTGCACTTTTCTTCTTCGTTTCTGGCGCTTTCCGATTCCAGCTTCAGTCTAACGCGAGTGCGCTTGCGGCGGGCAACGGTATATCTAAGGTGTGTACTTATTTTCCGGTGTTTATTAATGAGAAATATCGACCAATGTTTTTCGGTGCTTATTTACTTTTTAAACGCCGGTGTCTTTCGGTTGGACGACTCGTGGCGAGGCTAAAAACGGTGACTATCGGTAAGAAGGATAAGGCTCTGTATAGTACTCCCTTAGTCAACTCGAATAAATGCTGCCACAGCAACAGTAATTGAGGTTATAAGTATTTCGAAGGAGTTCCCCAGGTGAGGAGACGCGTTCTCTAAGATTAGTGACCCTGAACCACACTGATGTTGGCAGTGTCTTCCAAGAACCACAGCGACGAGATAACACGTTGGACGATGAATCACCGGTGTTTTTCGGATTTAACTTTGAACCGATTTTGTATTTTTATCACCGGCGGATGTTTCTCGGTGTTTTGAGGTTAAAAACGAAAAGTGCAATATCAGACGCGGTAGATGTAGACATCCCCGTTAAGAGTATATAGCCATTAAAGCTGCAGGCACACTGTCCATACATCTACAAGAAGACACGGAGTTTCTTCTCGGACATGACAGAAATATCCGCGGACACGCTTCAGAAATGTCCGAAGTATGTTTTGCTTCATACATACGTATGCTTCCAACATGGATGCAGACCGATTTTGTAGGACAAATGTGACAGGGTCGTCACACAACGAAGGGATACGCCTCTGAAAGTGTAATTGGCCGTTATAGTTGTTCATACAGCGGGAAGTTAGTCTGCCCGAATATGGCGCCATTGTTACCCACATGTAGATGAGAAATTAAACCCACAGAAACTCTGTCGGGGCTACAGTCAATACAGAAACTACAGACGATACTTCTACAGACACTAGAGACAGTCTCTGTACACTGCCTTTTGTATGATGTATATTAGCAAGCAGTGTGACCGTGGCTTAACTACACCCTGTTCAGAGTACGGACACACCGCTTCCTAATTGTTTGGTAAGCGCCGCCGATTCGAAAATGAGACTTCCTGGGCCTTAGATACGGTGCCAGGATATGCTGGCACGATATCGTTTCGCTGTGTCGGGGACTGTTTGAACATTTTTGGAGGACGGGAAAACGTTTCCTGCGATCTCAGATGAACCTTCGGATAAATTACAACAATTATTTTAAGCACCACGATGGTTGATTAAGTGTCGTTACAGTCAAGCGTAGCTCTTTTCGTGACCTAAAAAAAGACACGTAAAAAAAAAAAAGACGAAACAAACGTGCAAGCATTTGGCGGGTCTTGTCCAGAAACATCTGTACACAGTTACGCCACCGCAAGTCTCATACAACGGCCTTATGTTGTGCCGCAATCTTTACAATCGCTGGTGTCCAGCACATCGGTCGTTTCGAAACGTCATATGTTTCGTCGTGCCGTAACTAAAAGCAGTCTCAGTGTGACAGTAAATGAAGTCCTTCTGACTGCAGGTTAGTAAAGTCACTATGACTGTGAGCAGCGTACCTGTGACGGTAAATGAAGTCCCTGAGACAATAAGCAGCGCTCCCGTGACTGTAAATAAAGTCTCTGTGGCGGTAAGCGGCACTGTAAGCAGCGTTCCTGTGACTGTAAGTAAAGTCACCGTATATGCGCATCCGATACGTTACGATGGGCCCTCCGGTACGCACTGCGTATATGGGAGACTTCTGTGGTAGCAGCGCATGCGCAGTTCGTAAACCGAAAGGCCTATCGTACCGTATGGGACGTGCAAAAACGGTTCCCGTAAACTCTCTATTGTCTCTGTGACGGTGGCCAGCGTTGGCTGTACGAATAAGGCAGCTTCTCGAAGGCGTCCTCGTCTGGCCACGCCGGCAGAAAGCAAGAAGACCGACAGCCTCCCCCTGTCGAAGGGCAGCGCCAGCAACGGCCACAATAATCACAGCAACAATGCCGATGGGAGAACACGCCCGGCATCTCGGGTTCCCGCTCGGAAATTGGCCGCAGATCAACGTGGACACGCTCAAAGGCACCGCCCGCCGAAATGAACGGCGGAGATCTTCTGCCCCCTCTCCCTTATTACCTCTCTTTTTTCTTTTCTCCTCTCTCTCTCTTCTTTCTTCTCGTTCTGTCTCTTTGTTTCTCTCGCGCACTCAGATCCGCCGAGACCACTCTCAGACGTGTACGCACAGGAAGGTTACGAGGACTCGCAAGCACTCATGCGTTGCGAGTAGAGAAAGTCTACGCGGGAGAGCTGGTTTAGGAAACGGTCATAACCTAAACACGGTTACGCGTTACTTATAACACAGAACGTGTTTCACCGGCCGAATTTTGTGAGAAAATCTTCACGAAGAACCGTCACGAAGGGCCGTAACATCCCGCGATACACCGTGACGCCATCTGACACCAACATGTCCCGTCACACCCTGACACCAGGATGTCACGGGACATGACGGCGATACGTGACGTCATGATAGCATGTGGCACCGTGACGTTACGCGATACTATTACATCGTGCGACGTAGTAGTCGCGCGACCTCATGACGTCACACGAGACGTCACACACACACGCAGCCCAGCTCATTCGAAACACATTCTGTGCTCCCCGATCTTCGTTATCGTGATCGAGCTAGTCCAATTTTTTTTTTCGGTAACGTGCTGAAGTAGCCGTTACCCTTTTAGAACGGCAATGGATAACGTGCACTCAGGTTGACAAGTATTGAGTAACGTATAGGAAGTATTCGCTCAGATTGAAGCGATGCACTTCAATCAATATGGTATTGAATCAATATGTTTGAAGACAGGTGACTTCGCTGCGTTTCCATAGGAGTTAAGCATTTTTCTCGTTTTACTTTTTCTTCGGGTAAGTTCCCTCTTTGCAAAGTTTACAGAAAGAATGCACCACTTGTGGGCAACGCTGCACAAAATCGTAGCGCGACAGGTTAAGAAACCGAATTTTGCGGTCGATTAATACCCCATTCACACGGTCAGCATAAAGGTACCTTTAACATAGGTCCCTTTGCAAACGGCGAATCAGTCTGCGCTCTTCGGTCGCGAGGACACGCCACGCGCGGAGGATCGTGAATTGATTCGCCGCTGAAAATAAAGGTCCCTTAGCTAAAGGTACCTTTATGATCGCGTGAATGGGGTATTAAAGAGCCTGGCCGCTACTTGAAACACCCGGCGTAGCTACTCCGAATACATCTGACATTACAGTGCTCGTATACAAACATATTAGCATCGAAAAATAATGGCAGCTAAATCTTCTTCGACGTAGACTCTTTAGTCGTACGATGCAATCGGCCAGCACGCTGCAATCGGCCGATTTGACACGAGTGCCGCGTCAGCATTCGGCTTAGGGGACTCGGTTCCAATCAAACGACAGCACGAGTCCTGGCCGAATGCCGACGCTGTGTCCAGTCGCTGGCCCCCGCCTCCAATGGATGACGTAAGAACTCGAACACATACCGGCCTTGTTTTCCGGAAGGCGTATGGTTAGCAGCGGAACGGAAACGACATGAGACAACCTCCATTAGCTCGAGATTCTCCGGAAGGAAGTAGAGTGACGCTCGGTGGAGCCTGCAGTGAGGTCTCCAAAATAGCCTGCCCTGTTTCTGCCGCGACAACTAACTCAGTGACGCGGGCGTTCCGCGCAGCGCTGTCGCGTTTTGAAAGGCAGAGGGACGGAGGGTGTGTGCGTGTGGGGGCGCCCGTAAAAGCACGCTTCCGAGCGCCTCGCCTTGCGCGGGTTCAAGAGTCGCCAGTCAAGTGAAGAGCTCGCGTAGCCTACTTTCGTACACGTCATCCAGCGAAAGAAAAAATAAATAAAAAAAAGAGCAAAGCGTAATTGCTCAGCTCACTCGAGATTGCTTTTGCCCCCATTGGAATTGTAGCCCTGAAAGGATACATATTTTTTTAAAGGAACCGTTGTTACGTAACTCGCTTTATTTGGTTATGTAATTGTTCTGTATGAGCATGTGTCATATTTTTTCCCCAATTTAGAAAATAATTGTTTTCTTTTTTTCTTACTACGAATTTCAATCTTTGACTGTTTTCCGGGGTTGAATTTTTGTTCAAAATAAGCATCCCAGGTATTTAATTGAAGGTAGAATTTTTGCTAGAATTGAAATTTTATATATATATATATATATATATATATATATATATATATATATATATATATATATATATATATATATATATATATATTGCTAAAGTGGTAGATAATATTTTTTTGAAATTATTTGACTCGTGTCGCAATAATCTATACGATTATTAAGATGACAAGAGAGAAAAAAGAAAAAAAAAAACCTCAGGCCGGATTCACGAAGCGCTTCTTATTTTACGACAACTTAGCTAAGAAGTTCGTATTGACGAACGCGTTCTTAAAGGGGCCCACCAACAATTTTTTGACTGGTTTGAAGTTCGCGCTGAAACGGAGCTCCATGAAAGCAGGAACACCGAGGAAAAAAAATATTACAGAAATTCGCAATATTTTGTGAGTTATTAGCAAATTAAATATTGCAGAAAACAACTTTAAATAAGCAAAACATTGCGCTTCATGACGTAAAATGAAACAGTTTAGCGATTGGAGCAAAGCGGTTGGCCAATTGGACGCGAGTTTGGTTGATAGCCCGTCGGCCCGGTCGGCCATTAGGCCTCGCTGCAACCATCGTAGCTTTGGAATCGGGTTGCCATCATCGATGAATTTACCGGGCTTATCGGATTTTGAGCGCAGAATTCTTAGAAAGGAGTGCGGAGCTGGGCGTCGCGCCGTACGAGGACACACCAAAAAGCGCCGCGACGCATCTCTGCCTCATTCCGCTTCGACAGCCGCGGAAGCCTCGTCTCCCGCAACTCCGCCAACCCCGCCACCGGAGTCACCTCGGCGAGTAGGAGGTACTCCGCCGCTGGGAGGCGCGCATGAGCGACGAGGCGTTGTTTTCGCCCTTTTTGAACTATAATTTGCAACTTTATCAGCTCTATAAAAACGACTTTTTAGAGAAATAATGACGGTTAACGTGTGATATACTTTATTCCGCTTCAAAATTTCTGGGACGGCTCTCGCCAATCACGAAACCCAGTGAATGTGACGTATAGTGAAAGGGAGTGCCGTTATGCGCGCGCATTCGGCACCACGCGGCGCCACCGTCGGAGGAGGTGTTTCTGAGTTGTCAAATTAAAATATGTTGCGCTGATATTTTTATTCGTTGTCCACTGGGTTTCCGGGACCACTAGCGTGGAGAAACCGCAAAAAAAAAGTAGACGCTCAAATACTGTTGGAGGGCCCCTTTAGTGAGAGGAGGAAAGCGGCGTTCTCGTACGGAAAAACTAGAACATACCGGTACTGTCGCTATGGCGACGCGTCTTCGGCAGCACGAACAACCAATCGGAGAGCTCGGCATGGTTCGGAGCCGTTCGGAGCACGTGGATTTTTAATAACAAACACAGGCGGCCTTTCTGCCACCGCTTGTCTGGGGTTCGTGTCCGTGCAGTGATATGTCGACACACGATTTAAACACGCCCGAATGCCGAGAACGGGATGCGTAACCGCCTCCGTTGACTGCTACGAACTCGATCGCTACGAAGTCAACCCAACTGTCATCGTTGGTAAAAGACGGCCCGTGTCAGTCGTTTGCAAAGCGACGTAGATGGAAACAAATTGCCGCGGCGTTTTTTGCGGCCTCGGAGATGCAGGAGCGAGCCGACGTTAAAAAAGATACGTTTGAACTACGAGAGTGTCAGCAAGAGCCACGTAATACCTGTCCACACTCGGAGCGGACGCGCGCGTTTGATCGAAATGCTGGATTCGCGCTGTTAGACCGCTGATTGGTGAGGGCTTCGGGACCGATCCTTTACGATTGCAACTCGATACTGACCTGACACTCGGCAAAGAAAGGGTGGACCGGCATTGCGACCCACGAACTGTTATAGCGATTGACAGTGAGGTGCAGTGGTGTCAGAATGAAAATGGCATACTAATAACAAAGTGTACATACAGTGTTGCGAAGGTAATCCATACGGCGTTAATTTAGCATTACAGGGTGTCACAAAAGAAAATTTACACGGTCTTTTTTACCACAAAAATAAACTGGGCATTGCCGAACGCTTATTCTCCGCCCAAGGGTAGAGCTAGAGGTCACAACCAGATGCCAAAGTTTCAGCCCGATCCGATAACTTAATCAAAAGTTATAAGTGATTTTCTGAAAATTTCAATGGGAAAATGGAGCCCATTTTTGCCCGTTTTCGATTTGTGGTGCCATAGAGCCCCTTGTGTTCGAAAACTCCGTCGGCCGCCATTTTCCCATCGAAATTTTCAGAAAATCATTTATAACTTTTGATTAAGTTATCGGATCGGGCTGAAACTTTGGCATCTGGTTGTGACCTCTAGCGCTACCTTTGGGTGGAGAATGAGCCTTCGGCGACGCCTAGTTTATTTTTTTCGGTAAAAAATACAGTGTAAATTTTCTTTTGTGACACCCTGTATATCACACAAAACAAAGAGATAGAATCGATGAGAGCCCCTTTTCGACGACAGCGTTCGTCACCGCTGCCTCGGAAAGCAAGATGATGACAAGAGGAAGAGATTGACCTCTTAATCTAAAATTGAGGTCAGCGATCAAACTATAATAGGGGAAAGGTCCACAAGGGTCGCGTGGGCATATTCCATTCAGCACGACAGCCGGTCGTGGGCAGACGGTCTTGGCCAAGGACCGTCGGAGCCTCCTGCACCGAGTCAGAGTGCCTGCTAGGCCTATCTGCCGAGCTCGCTTGGTCGGGGTCGGTGGAATCGTGGCCATTGGAGCTTTTCCCGAGTGTTTGTGGATCCAGCGTTCTTGTTCGTCATGGTCTGTTTCAAGCACTTTTTCCTTTTTTCTTCCTGCTTGAAGTCGGGACGCGTGAGAAGCGCACGTACAAAAATAAACGTCCGTTGGTCGTCGCGACCAAGTAACTGAGCGACGCTGTCGGCCATGCTGATTTGATCGTAAGAAGTACGTAAGACAGCTTCGGAGCTGTCGTAGGATTCCGTCGTAACCTGCGCAAAACTCACGATAATTTCGTTTCGTGAATACGAATTTGTTCTTACGTTTTGTCTTACGCACATTTTTGGCGTAAGATCGTTTCGTGAATCTGGCCTCTGACTTGCTTAAAGACATGTTCTATTTGACTTTTCCGCTGTCGTAAGCAATGTCGCAGACAGATTGCGTCAGTTCCTTCAGAAACTTATTCGCTTTTCTTCTTAGCATCGTCCACGAACTGGAAACAAATCCCCCTCAATGCACTTTTAATTTATGGGAACAAAGAAAATACTCACATGGGTCCAGGCGAATATTAAAGGGTCTTCCAGTGCGGAGAGCAAGTCGTCTGCTTCTTGCTCAGGAGTTGCGGTGACGTCAGAAAAGCGCCAAGCTTTGATTGGCTCCGATTGAAGGATAGTGGGTAGACCTCAAAGCAATCTGCCTTGCTGTAACACCGCCAAAAAACTTTTTTTTTTAAGCTTCAGATAGTTGGCGATCATGCTCGTGGTTTTAAAGCTCCGCGGCCCCACGGCGGCCATGTTGAATGGGTACATAACGGGCTGTAATTGATTAAAAGAAATAAAAAAAATGCATACTCAAAGGTAGCTTTGCTAACATATTCCCTGTGTTTCTTGGGGATTCTAGGGCAAGCTATTAAAGTGGTACGTTAATTCATTGTTTAAATATTTAACTATTAAATATTATCACGTGCGTCTTATTTTTTCTCCTTCATTTATAATGTTTAGAGGGTTATAATTTTACACCGCGTAATCAGTATTATATCAAAGAGGTGGACGAGAGCTTTCCCTTTTATTTCTGTTTTCAAGTGTTTCTTGATAAGCAAACTTTAGTGTACAAGTTTCTTTTTTTAACATATTTTAAAACAAATATTCTGAAAAAGCTCTAACCCACTTATTTAATATAGTAGTGAGTACACGCAGTAAGGTTATAAACCTCTTAACATTAATATTGGAGGAGAAAAAAATGAAAGTCGTTACAACTTCCTGTGACGCCGATTTAGAGCGCAGCTCTTGAGGAGGAACAGCGGAGGGTACTGAGGGGAGGGCATGCCCCTCCTCCTCATCTGTACCCTCTCCTCCTCCTCCTTTTATTTATTTATCTATTTATTTGCATACCTACATCGCCTGAAGAGGCATTATAGTAGGGAGGGGCACATACATAAAATTTGTACACTACAAACACAAGGTAAAACACAATTATTTAAGAAGTAATACACAACAGTAGTTAGAAGTAACATTGAATCTTTTGAAAAAAAAAACAACTCTGACAATACCGTTTCAACAATGTCACTTGGCAGGTTATTCCAATCCTCAATGGACGGCGGGAAAAAAGAGCATTTGAAAACATCAGTTCTGCTGTGAAATGGACGAATTTTTCTTGAATTATCTCTTCTTTCTGATACATAGACAGGCTCAAAAATATACGTGAACCTACTAATAGCGCTATTGTTGTAAAACACTTTATGTAACATTTTGAGACGGAACAATTTCCGTCGTTGACCCAGAGGCATCCAATTTAGAGACGATTTAAGTTTAGTTATGCTAGCTTCAAAATCATAATTACCGGTAACAAATCTCGCAGCACGATTCTGAACCTTTTCGGCTTGATCTATAAGGTTCTGACTGAACGGATCCCAGTTCACTGGCGTAGTCGAGGACAGACCGCACATGAGAAAAATATGTCTTTTTCAAAGATGGGAGAGCCATCCGAAAATTACGTTTAATAAATCCCAGTGACCGGCTTGCTTTCGCTGTAATATAGTCAACATGTTTATTCCATCTAAAGTCGCACGAAAAAATAACTCCCAAATATTTAGCCTCCGATGCCAGTTCAAGTGAAACACCACCGATACTGTAGGATGAGGGAATACATTTAGTTTTTCTAGTGCATCAAACGATAATACAATTAGATACGTTTAGAGGCATGCACCATTTGATACACCAGTCATCAATTTTATCTAAATCACTTTGAAGAGCGAATACTTGAGCATCACAGGTCACATCCCTGTACAAAATGCAATCGTCGGCATATAATCGAATATGTGAAGAGACGCCTCCTAATTATATCATTAATGTATATTAAAAAAAGAAAAGGGCCAAGTATCGACCCCTGTGGAACTCCGGATGTTATTTCTATATAGGGGGACTGTAAACCGCTAATGAACACGGACTGTTTTCTTGAATTAAGGTAATCGCCAATCCAATTAAAAATTTCCAAATCTATGTTTAGTTTGTGAAGCTTGTTCATAAGAAGAGCATGAGGAACCATGTCGAAGGCCTTTTTGAAGTCCAGAAAGATACAGTCAACTTGTCGGCCCTTATCAAACGATTGTGAAATGTCGCGATAGAACTCAAGCAACTGCGTGGTACAAGAAAATCCTGTATGAAAACCGTGTTGAGACGGGCTAAAGAAATTGATAAGACTAAGGTGTTTCATTAGGTTAGTGTGAATAATGTGCTCCATAGTTTTGCAGCACACACTTGTCAGTGAGATGGGCCTGTAGTTTTGTACCAGATTTTTGGGGCCAGACTTGTGGACGGGGTCGACATTTGCAGATTTCCAGTCCAGAGGCAAGAAGCCACATTTCAACGATATCGTGAACAAAATTACCAAGTAGCTCAAAATAACTTCAGCACAAGACTTCAGGACAGCGTTGGGAATTACATCGGGGCCAGGTGCTGAACCTTGTCTAATTTTCTTTAGAAGGTTGAAAATGCCGTGTGTATCAAAATAGATTTCAGACATAAAATCAGCAGAAACAGGTACTTCTTCGGAATCGCAATAATTCCCCATCACAATATCCGAGAAAACAGACTTGAAGTAATCATTGAAACTGGCAGCCTTTAAAGGGTCATCCTCTAAAAGGCGACCATCGACCAACAGGGAGGGAATTCCAACGATATCTTTTTTATTCGAGCGAATAAACTTCCAGAATTCCTTTGGGTTTTGCCCGAGTTTCACATTAGTGTTGAAAAGTAGTTTGCCCGGGACGAAGTGATTGCACGTTTAAGGGCGACACCTATCTCTTTTAGTTTATTGTATGATGCAGAGTCATTACGAGCTCGGTATTGAGTTAGTCGGTATTGAGTGGTATTGAGTTATTTTTATTAATAAGTTTCCGTAACTCGGAGTTCATCTATGGTTTATCTTGACGACGCTTCGAGGTGATAATTTTCCATGGCACGAAAATATCAACCAGAGTCTTTTTTTTTTTCTATTCCCAAATATGTTCCACAGTAAGTTAATGTCACCTGTCAAGCTCATGTCCTCAAACTCCGAGTTAAATTCTTCGAGTCTACTAGACAAACCAGCATAATCACCCCTGTCGAAAAAGTACACTTTCTTAGGACGTAAGGAAGCACTGTGATAAAATGAAAAAGACAAATTTGCAACAACAGCCTTATAATCACTAATTCCCGGGATAACGGCAAGAGCGGAGACCGCCGAAGCACGATTACTGTACACAAGGTCGAGGACACTTGAACGGCTAGAACCGATCCTCGTAGGCTCTGTAACAAACTGATGAAGATCATGGTCATTGACAAGATTAACAAATGCTGAGTATATACCAGTATAGTTATGAATATACGGTTTGAGTTCTGTCCACTGGAATATCCGGTAAATTAAAATCACCAGCTAATAAGAAAGAAACCTGCTTCTACCACAGATAAAGCGTTATACAAAGAAAAAAATAGTTTATGTTGCTTGATGGCGATCTGTACAATGAACCCACAGTAAGATTATTACCGCTAGCAAAGGAGACTCGACACCAACGGTCGAGTCTCCCTTGAGAGACTCGACCGTTGGTGTCGCGCGCTAATCGCGTCGTGACGCGACGTTTCGGGGCGGTGCTGAAACGTCACGGCGACGTCACTTGCGCCGAAACGTCACGTGTGATGTCTCGGCGCGATGCATTATGGGACGTTTCCCATAATGCACCGCACGGTTACGCCGACGCCGCTCAATCCGGAAACGGGCGCCTAAGAGCTGCGCTCTAAAATGAGAAGCACGTAGCGATATGTACTCGTTTATCATTAAATTAGATAATTAACCTAACACCATAATAGCCTGCCACTAGAATACCCAAGAACGCGGGGGAACATGTTAGCAAAGTTCCTTTTGAGCGTGAATTTTTAGGATTATTTTAATATATCCAAAACCGTTTTATGTCCGTACACCATGGTCACCGTGGGACCGGGTGTCTCTATTCTAAAGTGCATACCTTCTAAAGTGTCTCTAGCCTTGATAAAAGAAACACGATTCAATCCTCATATATCTGACCTCCTTTTCTATTCCACTTTTTTACGCCGTGTAGTAATAACTATGCTCTGCATATCCGCAGACATCCGCAGTCAATTGGCGGATACGGATAAAAATGAATCAGATGTGGCGGATTGAGGATCGTATGTGCCAATGCTAGAGGCTGCGGCTGCGGATCGGATACGGATATCCGCGGGTCCGGATCTACATTTTTCGCTGATGCAGCCCACAAACGTGTGCGACCTCAGAGCGTACAGTCTGGTATCATGAAGTGCGATATCGAATGTTTTACGGGAGAAAATTACTGTCTTGGAGTCAATCGAGGAGAAAATCGTTCTTTACGGCTTACGCCCAAAAAAAAATTATTTACGCCAAGGATTGCTTTAGAACAATTCGATCTCGCCAAAAATGCTGTCCCTAGAAGGAGTTTTTAAAAAAAAATGCCAGGACGTCAATCGTCGTGGGAAAGCGTGTTCTTGTTTGGCAGGGAAAGAGCGGAAAACGTTCAATGGCAAAGAAAACCCAAAATGTACAAGCCACAAGAAAGTAGAAGCCTCCTCCACAAGTAAAACGTAGTGTCTGTGTACGTTTTTTTTTTTTTTTTTTTTTTTTTTTACAGTTGGTTAGTTGTTGATAAGTATGTGGTTTATAGCACGCAGTTCGGGGTCGTGCTTAAAATTGAAATCGACAGTTTTCATTACTGAATATTGTGATATATATTTTTTTTTTTTTCAGTGATGTAATCGCGTCTTGTCACGTATATACAAATTATTTGCCGCGGTGAGTGACCGCCTTTTCACTCCCACTTTTTTTCATTGTTAGACCTAAATCAAATGACACAATGTTATTAGTCTGGCCTTTATTAGGTTTCATTTTATAAAATGCGCGTCTGCTTGAAGTACGAGTTGCAAAAAAAAAAAGAAAAAAAACATTATGAAACTGTTATTTCATTTGAGCGCATCTTCTCGGAAGAACGTCGCAGACCCTCAGGACGATCTCATTATAACTGAGATCATATCTCCAGCCACGTGAAGTGGCTCTGCAAGAATGATCGTTTATAATACAGGTACGACCAAACAAAATATGTTAAAATGAGTTTTCAGCATATTCTGACTCAAAGAGTTCTTGTACAAAAATAAGCAAACGGCGTATTAAATATCATCCACACTTTTGTTTTTCTTTTTAATTCATGTTTGATGTAATGATGTAACATGAATGTTCGAATTGCGGGTCGAACGTGGTTCCGAATTCTGCGGATACAGTTTGAATGCGGATGATCAAAATGTCACCCGTGCAGGGCTCTATAGTAATAAGTTCACGGTGAAGTCCGATTGGCAGACTTATCAACTTTTAGTAAAATTTATTCACTATTATTTTTTTTTTGTTTCCTGTTTTTATGCTATTGGTATGGAGTATCCGGTACTCGAAAGCATGTGCTAACATCTCTATCAATATTGGGATGATGAAAACAAAAACAAACGATGACAGCTTGCTCATTATGTACCCACTCAATCATAATGACTCCCCTGACGTCAAAAAAAAACAAAAAAAAAAAAAACATCGTTCCTTTTAATTTTGAGTTGCTCATGCGTGCCCATTTTTCAATCTGAGTTAAGTGAGAGTTGTCCAGTGCTTAGATTGACATTTCATCGTTCGATCGTTCTGAAAGGCGTGTGTTTCATCACACACGTAATGACAATTTAAACAAAAAAAATCGAACTGCTCTTGGACTTTTTTTTTGTTTTTAATGATGTCAGAGCAAGTTTTTTTGCCTGTTTTCTATTCTTGTGGAGGTAGCACTTCGGGCACCGTTTGAGTTCTGTACCTGACGTTTATAACCATGTTATAATCCATGAAGCACGGGTTAGTTTTTCTCCTTGTAAGAAATTACCCCCCCCCCCTCCCCCCCCCCCCCAAAAAAAAAAACAGCGTTTTTTCTCCCTCCTTTTTTTTAACTTGCAGCCAGAACAAGCGGCTACGTGATTTCCAGCCGATTATAGGCTAGAAATCACGTAGCCGCTTGTGGCTGGAAATTATAGGCTGGGGTTCGAAAAGCAAAGGACACGCGCCGAGTACTAAACATTTATGCAAGCTTGCCAGGTATATTCCCCCTCGCACTGACACGAGTTGTGACGTCTTTTTCTGACCTTTTTGGAAATAGCGAGAGTGGGCGAGAGCGGAGGTTCCGAAAACTTTGGATATGACGTCACGCTCCGGGAAGAAATGGCTTCAGCGGTACCTTGAAAAAACATTTTTCTGCAGCCTACGTGCACCATATATATATATATATATATATATATATATATATATATATATATATATATATATATATATATATATATATATATATATATATATATACTCAATATTAATGATCCTGGAGGCCAAATGAAGACGATTTAAAAGTTTTTCCTCAAATACAGAACCACTTCAGTTTAACTTTATAGGCCCCAGGCTAGCCTCGGTACTGCACTGGCTAATTATCTCGTCTACAACGGAGACAAATCAGACGCTTATTGGGACTGATTAACTTCACGCGGTCTAAACAAACACGCAAAAGAATTTTAAATTGTTGCGCTGTTCGATGTTTAAGCTCTCGGAATGCCTCCGGACAAGAACGTATAAACATCGACGCTTAACGGCACGTGAGCTTAAAGAGAAGGAAACCAGCAGCGTGGTTTAAAAATAGAGTCGATTAACTTGGGGAAGCAGAGTGTCAGCGACATACTTTCTTCCAGCTTGCACTCCCGTACTTTGTTTGTTAGCTACACGAGAGCACTCCGATTTTTAAATAGCCGTACCTCGTGGTTCGGAGACTCGAGAAACCGGAATTTGTCTTTGTGGAGGAAATCGAATCTAATTTAATTTTTACATTAAAAGGCGTTTCCTTCATAGTCCCCGAGTTGCTTGAAAATCTGCTCAACGCACAAACAAACATCGCAAAAATAGTAACCCAAATATTGAGCCAAAAATATTTTTTTAGAAGTTATTGAATTTACACTTTTGGCCCTCACCGTACTTTTTAAAGTAAAAGTCTCTGCTGGAAACAATAAAAAATCTACGTCAGCTGAAGGGAGGGGTTCACTCTTGCGACTGTAGGCTCCATTCTCAACTAACTACAAGCAGTTTCATAGTGTCAAACGAATGCTTTGGAAGCTCGCTCCAGCAACCGCACAGCAGCCCGAAACAAATGCTCGGCGTAGTCCATTTTTAGACTGCCCGCTCGACCAGCGAGCCTGCCTTCCACTGACACCACGGCACTAAAAAGCGCGTGTAGAATTATAATTTTGGTTTTTTGCATCGTTTTCACTCGGCGATTTCACACTAACTATATTCTGAATTTTGCGATACTACATAGCATACCGGAATGGGCAAACACCGCGGTGATACTGACAATATAGTTAGTGTGGGGTAGCTCACAAAATCGCCGGAGTACCCCTTCAAGTATAAAACATTCGCGGTGAACATTCCACCTAAAGTCTTGATATGCCCATAACGAAAAGAAAAAAAAATTGGAATTAGGTTGTTGTTTTTTATATTTACAATTAAAGGTAATTATAAGTAGGGCGTCAGAGCACCCCACTGTGATTGGAAGGATTAGGGGGTAGATGCAAAGGCTAGCTGACTTTGTCGCTACGCACCGCCTTCCTCCAGTCACAGCGAACAAGAGCGCCATCCGCTTTGTCTCGCGTTCGAACGTCAGACGCCGGCGCTCGCCATTCGAACGCGCTCATACATTGGGTAGAGGCAAAGGCAGCTATCCTTTGAGTCTACTCACTGTGCTTTAAAATCAGAACTCGGTTTTGTGAAGTCCCCGCATGCTCTCCCTTCCCCCTCTCCCCCCAGTTTCTCACCGTATGTCATTCAATTTACGTTCCATGCACGCTTCTACTGATCACGATTTTTTTTTAATTTGTGTAATTGTGGTGCGAACCGCTGGCAGTACCCATTGCTATACCCGTTGTTACAACAAGAAAATAACAAGCTTTGTTCTTACAAAAGTTAGTTGTAAAAAAAATGACTTTTTTTTTTTAGTTTGAGGCGTGCACGTTTTAATAGCATAAACAAAAAAAGTAATCTTAAATATTCATAGAAGTATTTCAATTCATAAAAGAAAAGGGGAAGGGGGGGGGGGGGGGGGTTAGTAATGCTCCGCGAGTAGCCCAACTGGTTTGACTACATTGTTTTAAGTAAAAACGAGTATAGTAAGTAGATTATCTAAAAAAATAAAAAAAAAACTACTCCTTAGATAATAAATAAATTCGTTATATTTTTTTTTTAAATCTATAACTATAGTTAAGATATATTATTTGTTTTCCTTCAGTAGCTCTAACGAGACATTGTGCCGTTCGTGAGCAGACGCAAATAGATATATTACGAGCACTCGGACAGTATAGTCGCCGGCCTGTCTGGTTTTAGGACGCATTCGAATAACAGGGACATTCGGAG
This sequence comes from Ixodes persulcatus, assembly GCA_013358835.2. Taxonomy (NCBI): domain Eukaryota; kingdom Metazoa; phylum Arthropoda; class Arachnida; order Ixodida; family Ixodidae; genus Ixodes; species Ixodes persulcatus. The sequence continues at coordinate 849,716 of JABSTQ010011465.1, forward strand.
CAGTCGGGATTTCGATCCCTTTGTGCTTCTCAGGCATTTTAATGTGTGCAGCCAAGGATCAAAAAATACAAACAACGGAGCAGCGTCCGAACGATACCTGGGATGCCTCTCCTCGAAACAGCAAATGCAAACAATTATTTGTAGTTATTTGTGACAAATTTTATTTTCGTGGTTCGCCACCAACGGCGCTGCCTTTACGTTGTGATGTCGAGTGGCAGCTGCTGCTAAAACTATGCCGCGCTCCTTCGTAGAAATTGGCGGCACCGCACGCAGTGACCGTTCTCGCAGCCTGCGGGATCTGCGTAGTTGATCGAACATAATGATGATGATGATGATTCCGCCAAGTCGCGCCATCTAGTACTTGTTGCGCCAAGTATCCGAGTCCGCCATTGTTATTGGACACGAACATCACGTCAGCGTTCGAATGGAACTCGGAACCAATCACGCCTTTCGTGCCCAAGAAACGGCGACCGCGAGTGTTGCTTGACGAGGTCTTGAAAAAGGGCCTCTTCCAACTCCCGCCACTGCAGCGGCGCTGCTGTCGGCTGTGCGCATGCACAGACAGACGCTTCAGTTCACGCGATTCTGGTTTCTGCGCAAGCGCAGTGCACCCACGCTTTGTGTGTGCAAACGGAGGATTTCGTGTATAATGCAACGGCGGGGAAACGCCGAGAATAATCTCGCAGGAAAAAAAAAAGTACCACCAGGTGCCGGCCGAGGGTTCTACAAGCTCGGGACGGCAGGCACTCCGCTGTTCGTAATTCTTTTGACCATGACTGTATGTTCGCAACCATTTAGCTACTCAAGTACATCTGAGGTGCCGTTCCGTATCACAACCCTGACTGTGGTTGGTCTTAGTTGATAACGAACTTGAGTAACAAAATATTAATCTTGCAAGCACATGTGCCCGAAGTGGACTAAAGCGTCCACATATATTGGTATCAATAAAAGTTAAATTACGTTATAATTACAGTACAAAACAACGCGGTTGCATAAATAAATGTAAAGGTGTCTTAACGTTACACCAAAATTGTGTCTCGAACACGCTCTCACGATGGATCCTTTCTGCCTCGTTTCAGTCCCAACTCGGCAAGAACTCTCCCTGGAGTCACGTGACCGGAAGGCGGGCAGGACCAGCGACGAGAGCTTCGTGACGTCACCGTTTCGGAGGTGTCAGAAACGCCTCCCAAGTGCGAGAAGTGAACGTTGAACGGACCGTCACAGCTCAAACACAAGCCGGACGTCTTCGAGAAACCGCCAGGGGAAAGCACCCTATAGCCCTGGCAGGACACATGGTTCAGCGGGACGTTCGGCGGGACGTTCTGTCATTCCATAGATGTCTTGTACGGACGTTGATGGGACATCAGCGCCGCCTAACATACACGACACCTTCGGGGAGACAAAGTGAAGACAACCTGTGAACTTGCGCGCTTCGCGCTTAGTAGATAGGATCTCGTCAGTTGTACATACACATAGACGCGACATCTCTCCAAAGACTATACAGCCTATATGCGTCCTCAGGAAACAAGCAGCGTTGTTTAAAGCCGCAGGTCACACTGCTCATATCATTCGAGACACACTGTATTCGCTGCAGGCATGATGACAGAAGTGTCCATATGGACACGCGTGAAGCATGATTGAAGCACGTTTACCTCGTTGATTTCCATGCTTCGAAGATGTCTGCAGAGAGTTTTTGTATGACCAGTCTGAAAGGACCGTCATACGAGGGACCGACACGCCTTAGACAGTAGTGAGTTTTAGGGAACCGGTTTTGCACATCCCATACGGTACGATGTGCCCTCCGGTACGCACTGCGCATGCGCTACCACAGAAGACTCGCACATGCGCAGTTGGTACCGCAGGGCCCGCCGTACCGTATCCGGTGTGCAAAAACGGTTCGCTAAAACTTCCTAGTGTCTGGGGGACTGTCTTTTGCATGATGTGTGAACCGTGCGACCGCGGCTTTTTACGGTGCACCTCGAACCAAAAGTTTAGTTTCATATACCGAGTGAACCGACTATAGTCACTGGCAGAATGAAAACGGCAACGAAGGCTTTCGGTCGTCCCGACTCCAGCGCGACCTGCCTACCTTCTTCGTTAACGCTTCGTCGTCTCGTGAGCTTCGAGCGTGCACGAGAAGACAAAGCACGATGGAAGGCAACAACTGCAAGCTGGAGGTCGAGCAACGGAAAAAGACGTTCTGTAGTTTTCATCCTATCAGTGACAATATAAAATATGTGTTGGACGCTTTTTTTTTTTTTATTATCAGCAGTGCTCTGTGTGGGTAAATTGCGTTGCAGTGAATATTGCGTATCTACTTAGAATGAACGATTGCACTGTTCGAATCCTTCTAGAAGAAAACAAAAAAATGACACTATGAATTATTTAGCTTATTGTTATCGAGTATCGCTGGAGAAACTGTTTTAGAGTGAAAACAAAATTGAGACGAAAGCGTTAAATTACAAGGCTTCCTCGTGAGGAAGAGTTCTTCAGAGCAAGTTTGGAAGGGGAGGAGGTGTTTATTTTTATCATTTATTTAGCGTTATTTATTTTCCTTGCAGGGAAAGGTAAATTTAAAAGATGTCCCTCGATAATAATCATTCCAATAGGTGAACCTTTCAGAAAACTAATGGTCCTTAAGTCGGGATCAGCCCTAGTTAAATCTCTGTAACATTCTTTTCTAAAACACCAAGCGCTAGTTGATTTAGGTCAAGCTGACATCAATCCACAGCGTAACTTTACCAAGATGTACAGCAGAGAGAGAGAGAGAGAGAGAGAGGCAATGAAGCCGGTGAGAGTTTTAGAAGTATAGAGGAATGGTCGGTGCATACTTTACTCCGCGTATACGCGAAGTGAAGCTCGTGTTTCCACGTCTTACGATCGTTGATGCGCAGCATAGTTAGACAAGAAAGTGCAAGTTGATTTCGGTTGGGCAGTCGGACCGTGGCACCATATCGACATTTCTCTCGCGACCACCACAAGACGCGCCCGCGTGTGGGCCAACAAATGGCTTCACGTGAACCGTCTTGCCACGCAGTCGGATGTCGCTATCCTGGCGGCATAATCGCGCAAGTTCAGGAAAAAAAAAAAACCGGTCGAACGCGAGTGTCGTTGTTGCAGAGTCCCGAACCCTGACCGCTGAAGCATCGCTAAACTGTTAAAGCTGAAGGGCGAGAGCTGCAGGAGGAAAAAGGCGTCGGCCTCATCCACCTCAGCTACAGTATACCACCGCTAGGATCGCGACAGGCAAAAGCACAAGACTCTTATGACGTCACCGGTTGGAAATGGAAGGACCAGGTTTGAAGACGCAGTAAACGCGCAAGTCGGAGACGCGCTCCAGGAGGACCCATATGGTTCCGGTTATGTCTTCGCACACAGCTCACTCCTCCAACCTGTTGACTTTTCGCGTTCACGTGAGCCCAATCCCATATGTCTTCCGGAAATGCCAATCCCATTGTTCCTAAGCTGTAAATAACTACTGAGTAAGCGTAGAGCTATCGGGCAATCCGGTAGGGCATCCGATTCCAGTTAGGGTTGAAGGCCAGCAGGTAAACAACGGAGTCAATGCGTAAGCGAACCATATATAGCGTCTAATCGTTTCATTTGTGTACCCGGAGAAACACATCCCCTTTCTATGTGCTAGATTAAGGTTTAAAAGTAAGTTTTAAGCATTTCATTAGGCGCTTTGGCTTCTTTGTTTTCAGCCAAACGAAACGTCTGTCCATTTTTATTGAGGATGTTTCCTATTTTGCGGATCCAGTTATAGATAACAGCACTGTGGATAGATAGCTGCAAGTAGCAATGACTCAATATGTTTAATAGGGCGGCACCACCTATTCCCATGTCTTCCCGCTTGTGACACAACGCGCTCAGATGCATTGTATTAAATATCTTCGCATACATGAAGTTTATTAAACCCAGTCTGTCTCCTCTCCTGCCCATGCGCGGAAAGAGTAATCGTGTGGCAGGTGTTATCCATGGGCCAGTCAGACGATCCTTTACCCAAGGTTATCGTCTGCCCGTAGCTACGGCCAGCCATGCGAGATTGTAATATAGGTAAAGGCGATAGTAAACGGGTATTCGGTGACACGGGTCCTATAATATTCTTGAATCAAATGTAAATCCAAGAGTGTGAATATCGACGGTGTACTTAGTCTGAAAACTTACGTGTCGTCGGAAATAAAAACACAAATTGCAGTACATCAACGTCAAAGCAAAATGCTCGTTTTCTTTCTGTTCTACAGTTGGATATTATTTATGTTCCGTAGCATGTGGACCCTGACATCATCCAGATGCTCAAGTCAAGGTAGGTCTCCGTGAATACCGCGGCAGGTTCGGTGGTAAGTTTCCCTCTACGATGATTCGTCTTTGGGGAGCTAATAATGCCGACCAACAGCCAGGAAGAAGGAAACCCTCCCTCAATTCCTCCTTTCCCTTCGAGAGAAAGGGATACCCGCCTTCTTTCTGCTGAGAGTAGCTCAAAGATTCGCTCCTATGGGGAGAGGAGGAGAGAAGAGAGCGAGCGAGAGGATAAGGAGAGAAGGAAACTGAGAACCGGGTTTCTGCCCGGCAGAAGACGAATTATACAGGTCGGCCACCAAGATTCGATGCTCGTTTCACACGATACTTATACGCTTACCTGACTTAAGGTTTATATAAAATTAGGTGAAATATTAGCGGATGCATGTGTTCAGGTGCAGCCATGAAGAGATAGTTGGGACAGTAGAGATAATAGTTTATAAAACGGGGAAGAATGACAGTAACAAAGAGGCACACTGCACGAGGTTTCACGGCATTGAGTACCTCACAAGAAGATGGAGGGGCGGTTCAGTTATACTTCAATGTTGACGCCTCCAGAGATCTAACAAAAATCAATTTGAAGAGACGTCGTTCCTAACTTATTGCCAGTGCACAATATGATGACCACGACGTCCAAGAGCACACAAGAAGCGACAAAGTTGCTTTCAAAAACAATTATCAAAACAAAACAGCAACGAACTTTTTTTCCTTTAAAAAGCCATTTCGCTACAGCCCAGGTATTGGCATTTATGGTGCCGGATTCGACAATGTACACATGCGTACTTGGTTATTCGTTATTTCCCTCTGGGTCCACGTGACCGTCTTCTCCAGTTCTCAAGGTGGGTGAAGACCAGGCATCCATGTACTACGACCACTGACAGCTTTAATAAACGCGGGGGGCGTGGTGTATTATGTTAATTCACGCTTTTTTTTTTTCGTGCTTGGTTCTTCGGCGCTCTTATCCGCCAATGCCGCAATCTGATTGGTGCGCCCTCCGTTTCTTAAATTGTCAGTGACCACTATGGCGTCGAGCATACTCAAGGCTAAGTGCACAGGCGCTTACATTTACACGTTGCCTTCAACGTGTACGAGCTACCACGCGAGATTATAGCGCCTTGCCCGGTTTTGACCTCGCCTTTGTTGCCTTCGTAGCGCTTCGTGCATGTAAGTAAAAAGGACGGAAGATATAGCTCCGCTCTTTTCCGCAGCGCAGTCGTGACTGGCCAATCATATATGGCGGGCCAATCAGCGAGGTCAATCTCCCGGACGCCGATGCGAAGTCGCGCATCATTAAGCAATCGGTTGACGCACCCAAAAGCCCGAAACGTCCGCCGGGTCTATAATCGTTCCACAGGTGTACACACCTTGACCACGCCACTGTTCCTCGTGCACACAGAGGGTATACGTTTCCTCGCGTGCGAGTGTTTGTTTGTGTTTGCCATGTCGTGCGATAGGGTGCCTTCATGCGCGTGGTCATTAAGGCACCCAAGTCATTTGTACGCCAGCGCGTGACTGTAATTTTATGCAATTTAGGTCCCGTCGCAAACTGTGGACTTGGTGGCTGCATGGGGCGTGGCATCTTGGAACACAGAGTTCGGGTGCTGAAAATCTGTCCTTATCCACGACGCCTAGAACGATCAAGGCCTACAATAGCCTCTTACAGGTCCAAGTGACGTGACGTCATTGCAACCGGAGGCCGCCAACTCAGCAATTGGGCCCGAGCCCAATTGCTGAGTCAGCAATCGGACTTGTGTTCAATCGTATGTCCTCGTTCGTTGTTATTGTGGCGGCGTCAAAATTTTAGTGCACGGGCTTTGATTATTCTAGGGCGGTGTTGGCCACACGCTGCACTGTGAATGTAAACGTCACAGACGTGAGGGTATACCGCAAGTACACCTGCGAATCATTTGGTTTGCACGCCGCAGTGACGCGGCACTTTCTAGCCCGTAGAACAGCCGCAGCGTCACCCAGTTGAACCAACCGAGCTTACCCTGACACCCGGCCCAACCCGCGATATCGCATCATTCGGCCAACCCACGCAAAAGACGCTCTGCAAATACGGTTCTGGGGCGTCTTTCTTCCCTGATCCTACCACATTGGTCATACAAAAATTATCTGAGACTTAGGCTAGGTGGCGCAAGCTACCTCCCGTTACAAAAGGTATAGCCATTAACATCCATTCATCCATCCATCCGTCTGCAGGCATGTTCGAAGCCTAGATATCCATGAAGCAAACATGCTCCAAACTCACTCGAGGCGTGTCCGCGGATAACTCCGTCGTCGTGTCTGCGCAAAAACTCTGTGTCTCTTGTATGATGCACGAGCAGCGTTGTCCTTATCCTTATCCTTCGATGTCCTTATCCTTACGCGGATAGAGCATATAAAGCGGCAACAACCCGATTGTGACACAAACCGGCGTTACAATAGGAGGAGTCAACCGCGTATAGTGACATGCCCGCGTACGCGGGCTAACCCCAGGGGCGCGGGCATGTACAGGTACGCATTACGGCCGTGCGCATATACGTGTTTGTGCTCTTGCGCGCGTTTGCGTGCAAGGGCTTTCGTTGTCGGAGGCAGCGCGCGCTGTGCGCCTCTCGCGCAGCTAGCAATATACCCTGTTATTTCCGTGAAAGCAATAGCGTCTCACCGGCGTCGTCCTCCCTCCCCGCCATAATTGCACGCTGCCTTCGCTCGTGCCCCCGGGGCGAAATCCGAAGGTCACGTGGGCTATCTAGTACTCCGTCGGAAGCTCGCAGTGGGGTAGCTCGCCGGAACCAATGGACCGAATCTCGTTCGTCACGTGACCGGAGTCTTCGCGCCTGGGTACGAACGGGAGCGTGATCACGTGGCGCGATCACGTGGCGAAAGACACGCATGCGATTGGTCCAATAGGCACGTAGCTTCCACCGCAATGTCGGCTTAGAGGGGAACGGTGTATGGAGGAGGTATAGAAAGACGCTGGTGAGAGAGAGCACACAGAAAAAAAAAAGAAGAAGAAAGAAACATACGGGCAGGTTGTTTGGGATGTCTGCGCTTCGAGCGACCAATTTCTCCGAGAGTTTTCGGTTGGCCCGGGGCAGATGTGGGAAGCGTTGTGTCTGGGATCGTCGCGTTCCTGATACAACAGAGGCTCCCGACCAGAGGCACTGCCTGGCTGTGCTTCTCTCGGCATTTGAGAGAGCGTGCCGCTACCGCGCATTGTGCGGAACTTCGAGGAGCCCAAACCGCTTGGAGTCGTTCATACGTTACTGGGTTACTCGATACGAGAGCTCGTACCAGGGATGGAGTGACGCACGTCAAAGCTTTGTAAATACAAAAAAAAAAATGTCCGCCCAGAATTAGCTGTAGTACATCTGCAGTGGCCCTGGCAAAAACGGATGGAACCATATACCTCATGCAGAATTGTGTGGTACTCATCACAAGTACTCAGTTTACTTGTAACCGATTACTCTTCGGAGTAATTTTTAATCATTTGAATGCATTTATTAGGAAGTAATCATTAAAGTAATTTTATTACTTTTGGAATTCGTTACTATTTCTTCCTCTCGTTCATAATGGCGCCCTTTGTTTTTACAAGTTTCTAACAATAACGGTTGCTTTTTTAAGTAACACTTTTCTTCTTAAGTAATCAAGTGTTCTGATGAACACTTTTTTTAGAAAAAGTAGTTGTTTGGTAACCGATAACTTTTTTTTAATGACGTGTGCAAGACTGAAAACGATGACTTCACCCGAGAGGGCTTGTTTTGTAAAGGGAACACAAGCTGAAAGAAGTCTCATCATGGTGCCTTATACAGGCTTCTACTTATATCACGCATCAACCTACACCTAAATGACCCCATTCCCACGATCGCAAGGCTAAAGACCAACTCAACTTGCTGACGTCATACGACCACGGTGGCGCTGCTGTCGGTACTGCGCATGCACTAACGCTTCATTCCTCCCAAATTTGGCTTCTGCGCATGCGCAGTGCCCACACCTGTTGTGGGCAAAGCGGGCTTGTTTGTAAACAGTGTGTTGGTTTATACCTTTAGCTAAGAAACCTTTATTTTAGGCGGCGGATCTGATCGCGATCCTCCGCGCGTGGCATATGTCCTCGCGACCCAAGAGCGCGGGGCGATTGGCCGTTTGCAAAAGTGTGAATGGGGCGGGGCATTACACAAATCATAAGTTTATAACTGGGGTCCTTTCCAAAACTTCCATTCTATAATGTACGCTGACCAGTTAGTGAGCGAAAGAGGGCCGGATATTATTCCGAGGGTGCATCAAAGACCAAGTTTCACTTTTGAATAAAATACAAAAATTAAAAGATGTACTCGCGTCACGTGTGTTCACCTAAAAATACAAACTCCATTCGTTTTTTTTTTGTTTTTTTTTCCATAGTCGTTAAAGAATTGCAAACGCTTATCGGAATGTGTGGCCAACTTCGTACCCGTTTAGAAAAGTTTTTTTTTTTTTTCCAATTTGTAGACCGGTCTAGAACCAAAAAGTTAACAAGAAATTTATAAAAAAAAAAAACAAAAAAAACAAACAAGTGGAACATTCATTTACGGCAGCCAATTTCTGTTTAATCGCAAATCGTTTGTTCGAAAGAAAAGAAGAAAAAAAAAAACGAGTTTCGAGAACAATTATTTTATACAAGATTATGAAAACCGACTGCGGTCCTGAAAATTTTACCCATATTATCTTTGAACATTCACATGACAACTGAAGCCAAGTTCTTTGGGAAACTTGGCAACATTGACGTTTGACTGCCGAGCCAATGAAACTTTGTATTATAATATAATTCAAAGTGCTTTGGGAATTCCCTGCTTATACGTGTAAAGTGAGCATCAGATGCATGAAAAAAAAAAAAAATTGTTCGTAAAGATTATTCAGAAATCGCAGGACAGAGTTTAGTTCCTAGACCAAAGCTAATAATTTTCAGTTTGCCAGCACCTTCGTTGACAAAAAGAGGGTCGAGTGTCGGGTGGAGGATTGTGCAGGGTGCATCGTTAAAGATATCAGACAATATAAACTCGATCCGTTTTTAGAATTTAATAAAAATAAAGAATTATCTTCGTTACAACAGCGTATAAATACCGCTCTCGCGAAGAAAAAAAAATTATCCAAGTTAGAGGGAAAAGGCAGCTTCTTCTAAGTCGCTTGTCGTTTCTGAACATTACGTAAGCAATCAGCAATCAGCAATCCAACAGAAACAAGTTGGGGGGGGGGGGGGGGGGGTAAGGCACACACTTTGAATATTGCTCTATATCAGGGGTGGCCAGGCTGACCCGGCCTAAGAGCCGCAAACAAAACCACGAAACTTCCAAGAGACGCGGGGGGGGGGGGGGGGGGGGGGGGGGGGCAAACTTTGTCTAGTGCAATAAACGAAACTTGAACTAATTTCAATCAATCCGAGTCAAAAGCAGTCCAACGTTAAGTAAGGTAGCAGTAGCACAAGACTACCAAACCGTGACCTGTCTTTCGATTTAAAACGCGTTCCATTTCTCTTTTTGTGGAAGTTTTCGTGTGACCGGGATGGAGGCGGGGGAGTGTGTGTGTGTGTGTGTGGGTTGGGGAGGGGGGGGGGAGCCGCACTTTAACACGCGAAAAGCCAAAGCTTGGCCACCCCTGCTCTATATACTTATTGTTTACACGTGCTGAAACATATAACAGTTCAACAGTGCTTGGGATTGGGCTAGTTGGTTTGTCATTCTTTGATTAAACTGCTAATGTTTTACCATTAAACGACACTGGGACTGCGAAAGAAAAGATGACAAACAGGACTCGCTTGTGTATGCCGTGTTGATTTCCTTCACCCAGCATCGCTCAGTGTTAAAACTGTAGCAGCGCGGTTCAGTCAAAGAATATTAAAGTATACAGGTGATATAGGAGAAGTTCATGATTTATCGTTTAGTAGGGATCTGAAAACTTTATGGCTAAGGGGCCGGATTGGGAACTAATTACTGTTCCGAGGGCCGAAAGTAAATAAGACAATATAAATGTGGAAACACCAAATGAATAATAATAATATTAATAATTTTATTTGCACATACTGGAAGGGCACATGTGGCGGTGTGCGGGTCTAGGCAGATAGGTGAAAAACCCTTACGCAGAGCGCCTGTCAGCCTGCCACCACATGTGAAAAAACATAACAGGCTTATATATGTACAGAATATACACAATACAGAAAGTACATACAAAGGAAAGAAAAGAAGGTGGGAAACAAGTAAGGCATTATGACGAGGATGCCAGCTGCATCCCATACATCCTGGCCAGCTCTCGTGACTCTGCCCCGTTTGACGGCAGGGGGCTAAGCACACTAAGGGGAAGTTTCGAAAAGTCTCTTATAGCAGCTGGGAGCAGTGAGGAGCTGTGGCGCAATGTCCTCCCCCTCAGCTCGTCAGGTTGTCCAGTTCTCTTGCCAATTCGAGCAACTGTCGAGAGGTAGGTGCCCGACAGGGAACCGTCCAACACCCGGCAGGCGAAACGCACACGGAACACTTGGCGCCTATGTTGGAGCGGGCGCCACCCAAGCGCCTTCAGCCGGTCACAGTAGCTGGTGTCCAGTCCAGAGACATGTCCAAGTGCCCTGCAGCATGTTGTTCTGGACGCCCTCCGCTGGACGCTTTCGATCCGCTCAATCAGATGCTGCTGGGTTGGTGACCAGGTGGAGCAACAGTACTCAAGAGATGGGAATACGATCACCGTGTACAATGTAAGCAGTGAAGCCGGCTCACAGGGCCTCGTCACCCGTGCAACGAAGCCCAGCATACGCCGAGCCTTGGCAACCACACAGGCGACATGAGCGGAAAAATCCATTGTAGAAGTGAACATCACGCCAAGGATGGAGAGCGACTTGCAGGGCACCAAGCTTGCTCCCATGAGTGTGTACTCCGGTGGCGTCACACTCTTCCTCGCACTGAAGCAGATCACAGTACTCATGTTGGGGCTAAGCTGCAGGTGATTTGCAAGAGTCCAGTGCTCCACTTCCTCGAGGTAGTCCTGGAGGTGCTGGAGGCTCCTTGTGTCAATCACGGGGCACCTCAATAACCATTTAAATACAAAATCTTAAGCTACAGTAGATAACAAAAATGAAGGTGGATGAACGCTCTATTTTTCAATTCTGTACGTTGCTAATTATAGTGGGTAGGAGGTGGCGTCCGTATTCTCCATGTGTGGAGCAAGTGCGTGGTCACGAAATGTCCCCTCAGTCTTTCGGCTGTTGAGACGATCCTTTTCCTGGGTCTTTTTTCTCTTACCAAGCTCATCATCTTTTACCACAGTCTCGGGTAATTTTCACCGTGATCAGAAAACTCAGTTGACGGACAACGCCATGAAAATATGGGGCAAACATCCGCGTTGCCACGACATTGCCGTGACAACGCGGTTGTTCGCCCCACATTTTCATAGCGGCGTCCACTGAGCCGGAGTCGAACAGGTTTGATTCGGAGCACAACACTTGCCTGACCAGTAGAAAGTTGGCGTGTAGCGGACACTCTCGACACCGCTCCGCGTGGGAGCGTCGTCTAGGGCGAGTCGTTATTGCGCGGCTTTGGAAAGCGAGCGTGTCAGTCATCGTACGCACGAATGCTGGGACCGTGATGAGAATGTGGGTTCGCATCGAAACTTCTTTTGGTGCACCGTTGGATTTGAAAGCCAACCGAAACAGCGAGCAGACGAAGCCATATTTAAACGTTTCTGATTGTCACCCAGGAACCTCACCAGGCATTCATAAAAGTACATGGGAACTTTGGCATAGTTCCACTGGGCAGAAGGCTATTAGCGATGTACGCGACCAAAAGCGTCGCTGCGGTCAGGTTTCCACGATTGGCCAAACCATCGGCATATGAGGATTATCAGATTGTCAACTTTGACGGTGTTAGTTTCGGATTGCGATGGCTCCTAGCTTCCACTGCGCTTTTTAAACGCACCACCGAACTCGTCGACGCACCTGACGGTAAGTTGCCAGGATAACAACTGGTGAGGTCATGGCGAGGCAAATCCCAGTCGTGACGTCACGGATGGAAACCATAAGAGGGCGCCACCGAAACATCTCGGCGCTAATAGAAGCTCCGCCTTCAGCACGAGCTCGCTTGCTTCCCCTCCTATATATTGACAAAGCCTGGCGGATCGCCACGAAACGGCCGCCGAAATTGAAAAGGTAGAGCGGTAGACAACGAATGAGAGGAGAGCCACGTGACGGGCGCCCCGCTGCGGCGAGACGCCGAAACACACTTTTCCCGAGCGAAGAAGGGTGTTTCGGGTCCTCGCCGCTGCAAAAGCTGTGCGCTGACGTCCAGGTTCCCCGAGAAATGGCTCTTGATGCTCTGTGCTACCAGATCCTCGCGCTCCAAATCTGCGACCGGACACTCTATGGCTCCGTCGTCGAACTGCGAGGCTTTGTGAGTATAGAGGGGGCCTATGCTTCCGCCCAGTGCTTAGGTTGCGCGTGCCTGCGCGTTCACACTTGTGTTAGCAAGGGCAGAAAGCTCGCGGCCGGGGTCAATGCATCACACAAAAGAAGGTCCGCATACAGATTCGAACTCGAATCACAGCGGGATCTGTGCTTCGAATGCAGCATCATGGCAATGAGATCAAGGAGAAGCTTGGCACGTGGCATTCGAACCATGGATATTGCGGTGACTCGCGTTTGACTAGCTATTACAAAGCATGGTTGACATATGGCCTCAAAGATGGTTGAAAGACGGCAGACTGACCATCGAAATTTGAAATATAATTGAGGAGTGAGCCAAGCAAGCGCAGCGTCGCGGAATCTCAAAGAATAAAAATAATCCCTCCTTCCCCGCCTATACTCTCAGTTACAATAATACCCCAGGACATCATTCTATGGGAGAATTGCGCCAACTCTGTGCGCAGTACAGCTAGCAGCACCACTATAATATTCAGGTAGGTAGGAACGTTTATTTCACTTTTTTTGCATTAAGAAATGCTTCGGTGAAAGGGTTTAGGGTACAGGAGCGGGGGACAGGGGGCCTCCATTCTTCTCTGTTGGCCCGACTTCGTGTCGAGCTCGACACTTCGAGATGACTTCGTCGAGCTCGCCCCGCTGATATAGAGGATCCCGCTGGTCCTAACTGTATACGCCAACGCGTTGTCTGTAAACAAGTGTTGATTGTTGGGCGAGTTGGTATGGTACGTGAGAAAACATGATTGCGCTTTAAGACAGGGACATAGGAACAACAGACACCACAGAGCGCTGTGGTGTCTGTTCTTCCTATGTCCCTGTCTTAAAGCGCAATCACCTTTTCTCACGTCTGTAAACAAACCCACAAAACCAGATTCGAGTCAGGTGAAGCGTTCGAACATGCGCCGTACAGAGCCGTTTATTGGGAGAGTTTGGCCATGCCTTGGTTTGAATAGGCGAGCATCTCGGGGCCAACCACAGGCCTCGAAACAGCCCCTAGCGGTGGTCGAGAGCTCTAAATATGCGACACGACTAATTTAAGCCGTTTTAGCTTCGCTAGAGTGAAAAGGTAAACTCTCGGTGACTGAAAACTTGGCGCATGTGAGTTTTTTGTCACGTCCATATTCAACGGTAGAATGAAAGAACGTGCGCTCCAAACCAGGGCCAACGTTACTGGAGCAAGCTCAGTTTCGCAGCTCCCTATTCTCGCCTACGGAGGCGAGTGGCCCAGGTGGCGGTCACGAGAACTAGCGGCGCTGCAGTCGGATCTTACTTCCATATGTCTCGCGCGTCGTCTGCTGCCACCGCGTTGAGAGCTTCCTTTTCTTTTTCTATTCTTCCTTGTTTTTTTGTTTTTTTTTACTTCCATGTGTATAATAGCTCGAAAAAAAGATGAAGATGAAGTGTAATACACCACAGAGTTGAGAGTCAGCGCAGTGTGAGAGTTCTTTCTTTGAGTGTTTGCAATTTATTTTTGTGTGCGTCTGTTTCCTTGCGCTGTGAAGTGTTAGTATGAATCTCCAACTCGCCCAAGCTCAAGTATTGCTATTCAAACTTGGCGGGCTAGACAATCCGGAAGTAAGACTCGACTGCAGCGCTGCTAGTTCTCGTGACCGCCACTGAGCCCACGTCGCAGGCGGAGCTGTGAAACTGAGCTTGCTCCAGTAACGTTGACCAGGGCCGACTTGCTAGAAACAGCGTCTCAGCTGAGAGTGGGGGAAAGAAAGCACTGCCGAAGCGAGCGCACGAGCTGAGCAGGACTCAATCCGCGTCTCGAGACGCTCGCGCGCTCCAGCCTTTACACTGTTTTCTTTCGGTCCGTCTCAGCTGAGCCGCTGTTCTACCAAGCCGACCCAGACCAAACTGTCACCGGGACGCCGAGATTGAACGCTTCTATTTCACGCTTTAAATGTCGTTTTCAATATTGTAACGTCGCGGTCTGCTGATTGGTCGACGCTGTGTCACCCTTTCAGTTTACGCTCTAACCACGGGGACAGTATTCGGCGCTGACGGCGGCCTTTGCTCCACCCATTGGCCAAACCCTCCCAATAAACGGCTCTGGCTGCTCTGGCGCCGTACCGACTGCAGAACCACCGCAGCGCGGCGCCACGTCAGAGTCCGCGCGGAGTTCATTTTACGGAGATAAAATCGGCAATAAACGGTGCGTCACAGATCCTGCACGGCTTAGAAAAGAGGTTTGTTTTCTTCTGCTTTATTTTTCACGTCATTTATAGTTTGACTTATGTAACGTACTCGAGTTGCACACAGGAAGAATATGCAGCGATAACTGCAGAAGAGGTAAACGCCGATCTACTGCACCGAATCGTGTCAGTTACTACAAAATAATTAAAAAACAAATGCTGGAAGTTGGAATCCCTCGCCAACGTGTATAGCGAAGATATCCCTTCCCGATAACGCAGGTCTTAAATGCGCCGAACCTTCGCCGAGTTGAGCGTTCGGCACGGCCAACATTTCGCTCGCCCCATGGATCTGCGTGAAGACCGGATACGTCAATTTCTTCGAAGTCGACACTCCATCGCCCGAGTCGGGCATTCCGATCTCGCGCCGAGATAGGTCGAGCCAGCGATGATAAATCGAAGACGGCTTCGAGAGCTCTCAATTGCCCATATACACAACGACGCTCCCTCTGGCCTGGGGACATTCACCTTTACAACCTTGTTTTTGGGTGTGCATTTGTTTCGACCGCTACAACCCGACCTTTCCACCGCCATTCTTTCTTACGCCTGGTTCGGACTAGAGACACTGAACAAACTATATATATACGCTCAGAGTCTCGACACTCCGTCCCCAATTTTCTTGTGGGAGCCGCCATTTTGGTACTTGGTGCAGAGTAACCGCGCCATGGGCGATCGTTACGAAAAAGAAAAAAAAAAAGTACCCTTGAGGCCAGTTATTTGCGACTTTTGTATGCACTGCCAGAAGAACGTCTCGGTGATGACGTCTACTCGTGAGGACGCGAAGAGCCCTCCGGTTCGCCACAATCAGTTGATTCTTCCCACTGCGGAAAGCTTTCTAGTGGTTTCGCAATGAATGAGGGAACGAATTCAGCTGTGCGTTGAGGAAATTCAGTGCTGACTAGTCGATGTTAAACTGCAAGTGAGAGCCGGCTCCCTCTCTATCGTCCTAACTTTTTCTCTCTTGCTTCATTCTATGCCTTTCTTTGGAGGGAAGCAGGCAAGGTGAAAAAAAAAAAAAAACACTATTTGATGACCTAGCATAAAATTCTGGAAGATGTAAAGGACGAGCGTTCTCTATTCGCGAACCATGGTCACGTCAATGCTGCCATGTCCAATGGGTGTCTTCAAGGAGCTGGTACTCTCCAAGTACGACGACGAATGATGTCCTCTCCCCCCAAAAAAATCGGTGTCATCCCCTCCCTCTACTGAAGACATCACCGCGGAAACCTGTACAAACACAAACGTAGAAAGAAGAGCCAACGTCCTTCGAGGCAAAGCTTTTCACAGCCTGGCAGGAGTGCCACGCGCCCGCCAGGTCTCAACAGGTCCGCACCCAGTTGAAAGAGAGGTGTCTAGTCTCCCCCTCCTCGAAAAAAAAGAAGGAAACAACATAACACCCGATGCAGTAAGAACTAACCATAGCAGCCTACCAGAGGAATCCAAAGGCGTTACTCGTGCCGCCAGAACTCTCTCCCTCTCTCTCTGCCACTTTCTTTAATTTCTTTTTAGGCCGACAGCCCTCAAGCCACGGAGTAGTGCCTCAAGCTGGAAAAGCCTTCAAACGAGTCGGCATGGCAGGATGGATAGAGAGATCTTAGGACCAGTCCATTCGGAGTACAGGAGCCGTACATCTTGCTGCTTTCCTTCTCCGCAGGGCGCCGCCATCGTCGGGCCGGCGGCGCGGTACAACGTAGCCCATACAAGGAGCCCGCCTTGAGAAAACTTTCTCAAGCAAACAAATGCGACGGCTTCGCTCGTAGAGGGAGGGGGGACCGTGGCGGCAAGAGGAGGGGGGGGGGGGGGGGGGGGGTACTAGAATGCGAGGAGGGGGGAGGAAGTTTTTGATGTCTCTCTTAGCAGGGTTCTTCTCGTACGACGTGGCGTGGTTCCTCCTCAAGGTCAGAGCAAGCGGCGAGTCGCCCCGACTTGTGTTTTCTTTTCGGCGCTGTTCTGGTTTGTTTCTTGGGTAAGGCTGTTATTGAAGCAATTCTTACCCCCCCCCTCCCGACGGCTTCCCGCTGACGGTACAGAGCTTGGCAGAGCCGGTTCGAGGATTCGTGAAAGAAGCAACTCTCAATTTTGTGTGCGTTCTGTACTCTTTTCTCCTCCTCGAGCGTTCGTGGCGACGAGAGTAAGTTGGTGAGGAGTGTGTGCGCGAGGCTGGAAGAGTAAACTCCTTTTATTATTAGATGCCGTTAGGGGGCGCTGCGAGTGGTTGATCCTTATATTGATCCCCGCCTTGTTTGTACGGATGGGAACTTAGGACGACGCGAAAATACACTGAACACAAAACTGGACGACAAAGAAATTGGCGCGTTGTTTCTTGTTTTTTTTTTTTTTTTTTTTTTTTTTGTTTTTTTATGGGGAAGCACCGGTAGTACCGATACAGAGGTGAAAGTAAACAAAGCCGGCGGACAGGACAGAAATCTGGAACCAGAATTGTGTTCGTTGTCCGACCACCTCGCTGGGTTGTTGTTTGCGAGCCTTGGGGGACTTGCGGCAATTTTGATTAATATTCGCGAGGTGCTGCGATAGATGCAATCTTAGCTTTATGTCCTAGTAAAAAAACACGCGATCCGGTAAAGGCTCATGGCAGGGGCCTTGCCCACGATCCTTTACTTGCCAAATCGAGGGCCTTAAGCTAATATTTTTCTTTTTCGCAGCGCCCCGCGGAGATTATTAAAATATGTGGCTCGGGCCATTTTGTTAAATACATGCGAAGAAAACGATCCCCTGAGTCATGGAGCAAAATAAACTAACATGTTTACCTCCTTGTAGCACCTTACGGTAATAATTCATATTTCCCGCAGGTCGCCCAACAGCAGTTTATAAAACAGACACGAGAAAACCCGAGAGCCTAATATGACAAGTATGAAATGTCGAGCACAGTTCTGGAAGTCCGCATGAATGCACGAGGCGCCGGAGCAATGTTGAAGGTAACAGGGCGACGGGACGAGGGCACTCGTGGCGAACGGAAACGACAGTGCGTTTCTGTTTGTTCGTTTTTTATCCAGTCTGGTTTTTGTACGAGTGCAGAGTGCCTAAACACCATCCAACCATCCATTTCTTCGTATGCAAGCGACCCGAACGCCAAGAAAGCCCCTGTCGGGCACCAACGTCAAGCTGCCTTCTCACTCTGGTGTGAGATGCAACTTGCCCCACCAGATGCAGTCTGCCGCCACGACGTCACTCCAGGAGGGGGACCAGACCCAAACCACAAAAGCCAACTTCGCTGACATCTTGCCGCACCCGTTCGCCCCTTCTTAACAAAGCACTCTCCACCCTTTCCGATCCCTCACCAGTAGCCTAGCAAACGACAACAAAGAGATGTACAAAACGGAACACGGCCGAGTGGCAAGTGTCAAAAAGGAGTTACAAAAAGGGCGGCTTATACATATTTTTTTTTCTTTCCTCTTTATTAACCTTGCCTTTCCATTGGTTCGTCAGCATCTCACCGGCTACACCCAGCTGCGAAAGCATCCCCGAAGAAAGAAGCATCACTAAACAGCCGACATTGTTGTCAGACGGAGCAGCCCAGCGAGGGTTTGAATCCATCCTAAATTGTATAAGCTACGTGTCCGCGGTGTACACCACCGTCCACCATAGTCTCCACTACACAACCACGACCCCACTTGTAAAACTCGAGAAAAAAAAAAAAAAAAAAGAGAAAGTCCGCAGTTACTGTAGGGGGAGGTTTGGTCCACAATGGGTCTTCTCAACCGTGGCCGCCCTTTGCCGCTTCCCCCGGCGTACGTGGGAAGCAAGGAAAAGAGGCTTAGCGAAGTAAAGACAAGCTTGGAAAGCGTTCCGAAGCAGTGTGCCTAGATCTCAGAGTGTTTCCGATTGCTCGCCCGGGGTCACGTGGTTTATAGAAAGCGTTCATCGTCCTCAAGCGTCTCCTCCTCTCCGCCCGCTTTCCTTCTCGCCAC
This sequence comes from Ixodes persulcatus, assembly GCA_013358835.2. Classification (NCBI taxonomy): domain Eukaryota; kingdom Metazoa; phylum Arthropoda; class Arachnida; order Ixodida; family Ixodidae; genus Ixodes; species Ixodes persulcatus. The sequence goes on from JABSTQ010011465.1 coordinate 868,549, forward strand.
GCGAAACGCAGCGCATGCGCACTGGCGACCAATCTGAGCCGCAGACGACGTCCGCCATTTAAAGTGCAAACGCTCTCTGTGGTTTGAGTTTCTGAGTTGCAGTCTTTCTTAAACGTAGGCTCTCTTCTACACCGAAGCAAGTGCCGCCAGCGCCGCACTCGTAAGGAACAACGGAAGAAAGGAAACAGCAACGAGGGACTGCGGCAGGGGACAGCGGCAAACATGTGAAACAGTGGCGCTACGGTCGCTTTATGACTCTTTTGGGGGCGGTGCGTTGCTCGAAGGGCTGGTTTGGATCTTGGGGCCGGTACCGGGAAAAAAAAAATATTTATTGCCATCTTCTTCACACGTTCATTGCCACCGTAGTGAAAAAGAAAAAAAAAAAGAAGAAAAAAGGAAGACATTGTGGAATAAGAAAAGCAACGTCCAAGGTGGGTGTGAACTTTCTCGGTTCTTGGGGAGCGACGAAGACCATCTGCCGTGTGTGTGTGTCTGTGTGTATGTGTCTGCGTGCGTGTGTGTTTTTGAGCTCGACTTTTTGTTGGTGGCAGAAACTGCACTGCAGCTGCAAACCGCATTCGGCAACTCGTTTAATAAATGTAGCGGCACGCGCACTCAAGTAACGGGCGAAAATTATAAAAAGAGAACGGGGAAAAAAAAAAAAGCTGACTACGAATGCTGGGTTGGATTAAATACGACCGCGGTGCGTCCTGTGCGCTAACTATGAGACATCGAGAAAACAAGAAAATATAGTCTCACTAAATGAAACGATTATATTCGCACGGAGGTAAGACGGTCGAAACAACCGCCCGTTATCCATTGAAGTAATTGCATGCGCGTTGAGAAATGGCCTACTTAATAATGCGCGGATGTTAATTAACTAGTTGTCCTCGATGCATTTTTTTTTTTCCTGCCGAGGACACGGGCAGCTTTCTTGTTCCCTGCTTTTGCGATGACGAGCATAACTTGGTAAAGGGCGAGGGCCGCGGCCCTGTGAGTCACATTAAGGCGACGGAGAGAATCACGTGACAGCTCTTCGCAAGAGGGGTTCACTAGCTCTCCCCTGTCGATTGAGGAGAAAGTCTGTCCTTTACACCTTCTAGATATTACAAAGAGTGCAATTAGATGTTTCACAGCGGCCATTTGAATGGCTACGAAAACGATATTTTCATTTATTCAAAGAATTACATCTAAAAGGACATACTAAAAATTAGCTAGCGCATTCCCTGTGTTCTTGCCAATTCTAGGGAAAACGAAGAGGGTCTAAGGTTAATTATTTAATTCAATAAAAAACGAGTAAATATTGACAAGGGCTTTCCATTTTCCTCGTTCAATATTAATATTAGGAAGGTGATACGTAAAGGAAACAGATATATGCCACTAAATGGTCGGAATGAAGAGATATTTTTACACCCTTTCATTTTCTCCAAAGGTGTATTTATAAGTTTCCATCTCTACGAAGGGAGTAAACACACAATGCACTAACGAACGTCGTTGGCGTATACTAAAACAGAAGATGCCGATAGTCGCAACATAAACAAACACGCAACTAAACTGTCGATGTGGAAGCGCCTTGTTTCACTCGCTTGCTCTCCCTACGCGTTCCGGGTAAATACTCTTTTCAACCCCTCCAGAAATGCAGTTAACTCTCAATCCATTAGCGAACGTCGTTGGGATATAACAAAATACGAGATGCCGTACACTAGACCCAAAAACTGATATACCAGCAAATTGTCGGAGTGAAAACACCATTTTACTCTCTTTCGTTCCATTCAAAGGTTTATTCATAAGGTTCACTCTACAAAGGGAGTAAACTCAGAACCCCGACGAACGTCGTTTGGAGTATACCAAGATAGGAGATGCCGTACATTCGTAACATAAGCAGTTATGCCACTAAGCTGTCGGATTGAAAACACATTTTTTTGGAGGGAATGAAAATACATTTCATTCCCTCCAAAGGTGTATTTATAAGTTTCACTCTCAACGAAGGGAGAACACTCACAAAGCACCAAGGAACGGCGTTGGAGACGCTGTACAGTCGTTACATAAAGAGACATGCCATTAAAGGGTGGGGCTGGAAACACAGATTTACACCGTTTCATTCCCTCGAAAGGCGTATTTATGAGCTTAGTTTTCCAAGAAGGGAGAGAACTCACAAAGCACGGAGGAATAGTCGCACCATAGGCAGATATACCGCTAAACGGACGGAGTGAAACAACCTTTTCCACCCCTTCGTTCTCCCCAAATGGTTGGAGGTAAAACACATTTTTACTCCTTTTCCTTCTCGCCAAAGATGTCTTTAGATTATACGTTCGTTTTATTTGCCGCAAGGATCCAACCAACGCACAAACCCGATCGAACCATAATTAAAACAAACAAAAACAATCTTAAAACAAGATCACGTATATTATTTAAAAAAAAAAGAAAAAAGAGCAGGGACATATGAATTATATTGTCACAGAAAAAGAAGATGAGGTAATTTATAGCACCCGACGCATTAAAAGAAAAATCAAATAAACATATCCCGATTTCCGACAGTTCTCTAATTAAACCTTCGAGATATTTTGGCGCGTTTTGTCTCCAACCTTCAGGACAACTTTATTCGCGGCAGCAGACTACGACACATTCAATATTTCTTCGCGACGCCAGAAACGTGTACGATAAAAAAAAAAAAAAGAGAGAACATTTTGTATTTAAACTTATTTCTATTGATTCGTGGCTCCCACTAGCGGGGACCTGTTCTCATTGACATTAATTATAAGGGATGTGTCGAACTTTTGTCGAAACAGAGGATCGAACTTTCGAACTTTTATCGGAATTCGACGAATGTTTTACAAATGAAGAGTGTTGCCCGACTTATACACACACACCCACACAACACACACAAATACTTTTGGGGGAACAATAATTAAAAAAAAAAAAGTGGTTAATTTTATATTTTATAAAATATTACCAGTTTTCAGAAAATCTAAATCCAAAAACGTGTTTGATGATAACGCAATTCATGCGAAGGTGCAAACGAGCTTGACAAGAATAACGATAAATAATAATCCCTAAAGAAACAAAGGACAAACACAAATCTCCAAGCACAGCTAGGTGACTGGTGCGCATTAAAAATACATGTGTGTTTTAAATTAAGGCTGGACACTTGATCGATTAACCTACCGATGAATCAATGAATGCTTTAATCACGATTACATCTTTTTTAACCGGCTAATCGGCTCAGTTTTGAGAAACAAAAAGTGATGATTCTACGCTTTCACCACGCAGACGTGGAAGAGTACACATGTATATGAAGGCAAACTGTAAGGTGGTATTTCTACCTAAAGTAAAGCGTAGGGGAGATTTTTAACTTCAAGCAAGTGGAGACTTCAACTCCGTGTGAGTGTCCGTTCAGCGCTCGCTATCGTCTGAGAATATCAACGAACCTCGTTGCCTCTGCGGCCGAAATAATAGTTTGTGAGTGGGGTGTCTTTTTCACTGTTCTCAACTACACATCAAGGCTGACCTAAAATCCGAAATTGTACATCGCGCCGTTTATTACGTATTCAGCAAAGGCAAAAATAAATGAAAGCAATTTTGATTTTTTTTTAAAACATTAGTAAGCATGGGAATGAACGAAGCGAATTGATCGATTAAATATCGATTAAAAGGTGGCGGATAATCGGGTTAAAATTTTTTACTCAACGCCAAGCCCTACTTTTAATGCTTTAATTAGTTTATGAATGCGAAACGACGAAACAATATCCTGTGCTGTCATCCTCTTCAATTTCGCGGCCTCACTATTTCGCGAATTTCAAAGTGCGGGTTTCGGGAATGCCTCGCGGCCGCCAATACTTCGCGATTTATGATGATATGTGCTACGTAAGGCTGATATACTCTCGTAATAAATTTTCCGTTTTTTTTTTTTTTAATTCACGTATTTTACGGAATTCGGGTCCTCGCGAAGTGGACCCTACTCCACCAACAATATTCCACGCCTCCTCCGCCAGGCGGCGCCGGCTCGTTTTTCAATTTTCAGGCATGCACGCCACAAAAGCTCGAACTTCAGTCGAACTCTTAATCAAACTTTATAATAATTAAAAAAAAAAAAGTGAAAACCTGGTCGAACTCAGAATCTGGCGGAAGGTTCACGACAACATCCCTATTAATTATCTTGCCACGGGGCCTTTTCTCATTACTAATCATTTATTTTTGTGTCGACGAGGATATGGAGGTGGGCAAACACACGGGCAAGATAAAAGCGGGCGAACAAATCGGAAAGGGGGCTTTCTCCTGCCGAAGAAAAATGTCCGTTCTTGACCACTTGATCCGCCGGGCTTGCCGACCGTGCACGTCGATAATTGGAAGACTAACGAAAAATAAATAAAAGGAAAATTACGAGCAACGCAGAACAAGAAGAGGAACGCCACACAAATCATTATTTGGGAGAGTTTTGTGTGGGCTGTTTTTTTTTTTTTTTTTTGTGTTGTTTAAGTTTGTTGTGTAGGGGTTTTTGGGGCCCGATGAAAGTTCCGGCTTCGATCAAACTCGGGAGGATGAAATCCCTCGTTGAAAACCGAGCTGAAAGCCGTCAGGGTCCTCCCCCCCCTCCGAGAAACTTGAAGACTGGAGATGAATTCTTTGCTTCTGCTCACCTAAACTTTCGGATCAGCAAAGAGCCATTTTTTTTTGTTCGTTTTATTTATTTTTGTTGCGTTTTTTTTGGATAGATTGGTGCTGCTACAATGCGCGGTATCAAGAAATACTAAACAAATGATAACTTTTGACTTCAGAAATCAAACGAAGAACGCGTAGAGTTAACACAAAAAATAACTAACAACAATTCAAACGCGGTCTATGAACGCAAACAATTCAAACGCACAGTGTGCAATAAATTCGGCGTAATCTTTCATTTCTTTAAAAAGAAAATTACGATATTATTTTAAAAGATGTATTAAAGGGCAACTCCACTCAATTCCGAAGATTTCGGGATACTGAGTGACTTCGAATTAGAAAGCCCTAGTAAAAAACACTACGTCGTTTGTTTCGCGAAAAATGGGATATATATTTGAAATCTAATTTTACACACGAGCGGAAATCGAAACCGAAACTTCGGCTCCCTCCGGCAACGTTGGCCTCGGGCCGACAAGTACATGGCCATCACGTGGTACGAGATGTCACGTGATCCTCGGCCCAACGACGGGCGGGATTGGGGCGGGCGTGTGGCAGGCGCGAGTGTCGTCTGCACCGCACTCCTCGCCACGTTTTGGTGTGTACGGCATTCGACGACGTCTGCACAACTGCGGTACAAGTCTGCGCACGTGGTGTCCGTAGTGTAGACGAAACTCCGAGAGTCAATAATCACAAACGGTGAGACGACGACGGTGGTTGTGACGCGGAAGACGGCGGTAACGGCGGGACCACGGCGGGCGGCCGGACGGCTCCCGAGAAAGGGATAAAAAACACAACTGAGACTTTTTTTTTTTCATGAACTCGCTGACTACCAACCAAGCAAGGGACTAAAAGTCGGGAAAATGATGTAGGCGTGCAAATCATGCTAAAATGAAAGTAGCTTATAAAAAAAAATACAAAGAAAAAGATACAGCACACGTCGACGTCTTTGCGAATTACTACGTCTGTGGCGCGCAGCCAAGGACAAATTTAAGTATTCCATTTTGCAGGCTCCACATTTGTTTCGGAGAGTCCCCACAAACCATACAGTATCGCATACGTATCATCTACCATGAAATGGCTTTCATGACAAATGGACGCCCCAACTCTGTCACGGACATTTTAGATCCGCGAAACTCTTTTCAACACCAAGCGTGACAAGTTCACTCCGTCATATTCAAAACTATGTCCATTACTTCGTTGCCCTTTTTTTTTTTCCAACTCTTTTCGTGTTTTGTTGTTTTACGATACTTCCCTTCCTGACGCAGAGTAGCCAACCAACAGTTATTCCGTTAATTAATCTGTTTTGCTTTTAGGCAATTAAAATAATGCATGGAAGGACGCACAGCAATCGTCCAAGACGGAGATAAAAGAGTCCAAATTATTATTATTATTATTATTATTATTATTATTATAATAATACGCTGCAGTTTGTAAAAACCTTGAAGGCCATCACTTAAATTTGAACTGTAGGCACTAACTTGCGGCGTTCACACCTAAATTCCACACTTTGAATGCTTTTTGTTTTTGTTTTTTTCTAGCAATTGGTGATGGCGGTAGTACCATTAAGCTTATCGTGTGTTGTGACTTTGTGTTTCTTTTTTTTTTGATAATGTTTTAGTGTATTTTTGTTTTAGGGCTTGTCCGTTGTGTGTGTTGTCTGTACTATTGCTTTATGCCCTGTAACTCAGTGCACCTGTACTAAGACCGCAAGGTTGTTCCTGGGCACGAATAAAAACATTGATTGATTGATTGATTGATTGATTGATTGATTATTATTATTATTATTATTATTATTATTATTATTATTATTATTATTATTATTATTATTATTATTATTATTATTATACGCCTCACCTGTTTGGAATGGAATTTCTAAAAGTCACTCCTTGGAGATCGAACGTGTTCAAAAAAAGTTTGTTTCTATCTTTAAACATCGCTACATAAAGGAAGATGTTCACTGTTTAACATATGAGTCTGCGTTAGAGCGTGTTGGTTTGCTTAGCTTGCACCGGCGTCGGGAGAACGCGGACTTACTATTTTTGTTTAAAACGCTGCATGGACTTATCAATTCTCCGAGCCTGTTATCTGAACTGTGCCTTAGGGTCCCAAGTGTACCTACTCGTCTTTAGTCATCTTTTTATGTTTCTAGAACGTTTAGTCCGGTAAACCCAATTGTGAGAATGGCACAGCGTTTGAATCATTACTCTGAAAAACTTGATATTTTCCACCCTTGCTACAGGACGTTTGTCCTTTCTACTAAAAACTTGCCCGTGCAGGATGAGCATTGCTGAACGGCTCTGTTATGTCTGAATTTCGTCATCTCCATGGCGTGCTCTCTGGTGGTGCACTTGTTGTCCTACGTTCTTGTGTTCCGTGCCTCGTTTTTATTTTATTCTACTAATTACTCGCGCACTGCCTAGTATTGTGCTTAAATATGTATCTTCTTTTCTGCGGAGATGTATATAATATATTTTTTTATCCACCAGTGTACCAGCACCAAGACCTCAGGTTGTTCCTGGGCACGAATAAAAACATTGATTGATTGATTGATTGATTGATTGATTATTATTATTATTATTATTATTATTATTATTATACTTTTCTTCGTGGTATCGAGCGAAACTTTTATTCGCGTGGACACCGCTGAGCGCCAAGAGGCAACGTTGCTGACGTCATGCGCTACGCTCGCCCGGAGAAGTAAAAACAAGCAAAAGGGGGCCATGAAGATGACGTTTAGCTCAATGTTGGCTCCGCCCATGCCGTAGCCTTGACTGCGCTGTTGGTTGCTCCTGAATTCGCCCGCTCGAGTCAGCCGATTTCGGCAACTTGGCGAGTTGCAAAGTTTGCCGGACCGTTTAAGAAACATTTAGACAGAACTGCGTCATAATATTTGCTGTGTGGCCTTCCTAGGCGATACTGAAGAGGACTGCATTGTTTTTTCAAAACCAAAAATGAAGCGGAGTTGCCCTTTAAGGGATAAAAAACACAACTGAGACTTTTTTTTTTTCATGAACTCGCTGACTACCAACCAAGCAAGGGACTAAAAGTCGGGAAAATGATGTAGGCGTGCAAATCATGCTAAAATGAAAGTAGCTTATAAAAAAAAATACAAAGAAAAAGATACAGCACACGTCGACGTCTTTGCGAATTACTACGTCTGTGGCGCGCAGCCAAGGACAAATTTAAGTATTCCATTTTGCAGGCTCCACATTTGTTTCGGAGAGTCCCCACAAACCATACAGTATCGCATACGTATCATCTACCATGAAATGGCTTTCATGACAAATGGACGCCCCAACTCTGTCACGGACATTTTAGATCCGCGAAACTCTTTTCAACCACTTTTTTTTTCCAAATCTTTTTGTGTTGTTGGTTGTTTTACGATACTTCCCTTTCCTGACGGCCAGGTAGGTCAACCAACAGTTTATTCCGTTCATAATCTGTTTTGCTTTTAGGCAATTAAATAATGCATGGAAGGACGCACAGCAATCGTCCAACGACGGAGATAAAAGATTGTCAAATTATTATTATTTATTTATTCTTTTATTATTTGATTATTATTATACTTTTCTTTGTGGTATCGAGCGAAACTTTTATTCGCGTGACGTCTTTGAGCAGTGTCGTTTGTTTGTGTCGACGAGATAGAACCAGGGTTGCCAGGTCGTTTCTAGCTCAAACTGCCAAATGCCAGACGGTGTACCAAAAGTAGCCATATTCCGCAGAGACCAGAAACTGTGCGCTCGAATGTGCGAGCTCAATTCGAAGGCACTGCGTCCGCATATTAAGGGTTTAGGAGCAGCTTGCAACATCTACGACATCTTGAAATGTATTGAAGGTTTTAAATCAAACACAAAAGTAAAAAAAAAAAAATCCACACGCATTTTTACAGTTACATGGCGAATTCGCGTGGTTCTTTCTGCGCGCTCTCGAGCGCTCTTTCCAGAGCGCGCGAGATCGGGTGGTTGAAAGCGAGTGCTGTGGCCTAATCGGCTGGTTCATTCCGAGGGCGCCTCTCCCTCTCAGAGCGCTCCCTGGCACTCCGTCTGTAGCCGTCGGAGTGCGGAGCGGCGCAGCCGTCACGTGGTACTTGGACGGGGATCACGTGGTTTTGTTGACGATGGCCGGCTGTGGTCTGTGGTGGTGTGCGGGGTACGGCATCACGGCGATTGATATGTGGTTCTACAAAGTGCTTGTGCATTCGACGGTGCGAGGATTACAACGGACGGGACGACATTCGTTTGCGACCATAGCAGAAAAAGTCGACGTGTGAAGTATTCCTAGTGCTTTCACGACATCGTTCATCTCACGGCGGTGAATCCGCTAAGCCTAACCGACGAAGAAACAGCTCGCAGAGCTCGCCGCTGTTTTACCGGGTTTTGTAATCGCTTCAAGAAATTTTCAGGTTTGTTAAAAGTGCGTTCAAAGGTTTGTGTTGTAATATAAAGGGAGAGCCGAATATAATGCACTGTGATTTGTGTCACATATTGCGATGCTTGCACGATATTTCGCCGTGAGAAAAGTGCGGTTTATTAACTATTTTATATAGACCCGTTTCGAAATACTGCCCTCTGTTGGCAGCTGTGGAATTCCTGCACAATGGCGTACTAAAGCCGCAACGTCACGGCACACTTTATGCGTTTAGTTAAAGCAGAAGAAAAAACAGATCCACAGAAAAAGGCGATGAGCGCAGTGACGTTGCACTTTCGACGGTGTTTGATTGGCTCGTGGGCTCCTAGCATTCACTGCGCTCTGACGTTCGCTATCTTATGGAATGACTTGCACGTGTCACGGTGTGTGTTTTACCGCCATTGTGCAGGGGTTCCGACCTTCTAATAATCGGCACGGGAATTTCGAAAGGGGTCTATTTGCCTGCTCTGTCGTACGCATGACCGCTATCGCAGCGCGTTCACTGTCGAAAACGCAATCAGTTGACAACTCTTTCCAAGCATTGGCTTTCGTTCCGTTCTGCAAACATCAATTCGGATACTGCTGTTTTTTTTGTTTTTTTTTTTACATGCCGATGCCTAAAACAATTTACGTCACAACCGTTATTTCATCACGTTGCGAGCGTAAATTTTGCTCAATCGTCCACCGTACGCTGTAAGATCGTGTTGTTTTTAATGCATTACCAATGTCAAGAAATTTTAATTCCGTGACAGGTCTGAGAATCTCGGGACGCTCTGAAGCCAGCAGTTGTGATCGGCTGAAAAGGATCCCGAGTAGCTCTGGCGGCGAGGAGGAGGCGCTCTGCTGAATCGAGGTCAGAGGAGAGAGGCGACCACCTGAATTCACCAATAGTTACGAAGGGGTGGTGACTATGTGACTGACCCCAATCTCAAAAGCCCCGTGTCAAATGTCCCCCGTCATAAGCCCCGTTTTTTTTTTTTTTTTTTTTTTGCCCCAGTTTTAAAATCTCCATTCTCAAAAGACCGTGACACGAAAGCCCCCGATCCCAAAAGCCTCGCGTCAAATGCCCCCCTTGTCAGCAGCCTATGTCTTCTATGCGTCATATGCATAGAGACAAGGACAAGGGGAAGATGCGAACGACAAAAGCACTGGACTCGCAACTAAACATTTATTGACAAACCACCAACCAAGTAAACAACACCATTCCAAGAAACGCTCGACCCCAGGGGCAGCAAACCGCTTTCGAGCCCAGTCACTGGGTTTGAGGCTAGACTCTCACCGGCGTCCCTGCTAACCCTAACCGAGTGGACTGTGATTTCGATAGGCGCAGTTTCAAACACCGCTGGCGGCTAAATTCTCGTCTTTTCCCGCTGTATTTTCTGTTTCATGGTGCATGTATTTTCCTGAGGTCACTGAGAAAGCATTGTACCACATTTAAAAACAAAAACAAAAAAAAACTATAAACTATTTTTGTTGGGCACGCGCACGACAGAACGAATGCGACTGGAATGTATAGTTCTAGTTTTTTGTGTTTTTTTTACGATAAGTTTTGACGGCGCCGCGCGATTCGCCGCATGTCAAACGACAAAGCCCTTAGCTGTCAAAAATAAATTACAATAGAAGAGAGCCAAAAGGCATGCATTTTTCACGCTCACAAATAACGTGTTTACCGACAGGACACGGACATACAAATTAGAAAGTGTTAACATTCGAACAATATATTGTACGTACCACACGATGCAGCGTTATCCAAAAAATAATTTATTTGAGAAAGAACTCAAATAACACAGTCAGAGTCGACGACAGTCACACCTTGACGATCGGACGGAATCCAGGATGACTTCGTTTTGGGGCACGTTTTGGGGAGAGCTTCCTTTTTTCACAACAGCATCAAGTCAAAGGAATGAATGCGACTGACCCGTTTCCCACCCCAACCCGGACAACTATTTTTGGAGATGACTGAGGACTCTACGCGGATTATCTCTGGGAGGGGGGAGAACAATGTTCGCAAAATCGCGTCGAGGGTCGTTCAACGTCCTTCACCTCCTTCGTTTCCCGTGAATGTCGAGCAGAAAAGCTTGAATGCAAGGACGTTTAAATAGGGCAGGACCCGGCATGACGTCATGCCCAGCGACGCCGGAAGAACAACCCAATCCCAGACTGCCTCGCGCACCGACGCTCTCTCATCCAAACTAAATTCAACCATGCTCCCATCGTCTGCTCTCCGCTCGGTCGTTAGGCTTAGGCTACGTCTGCTCCGTGCCTGCGGTCTGCTAATTTGTACGGCTTTCTCAACCCGCGATGCCCTTCTCAGCGTTCGTGCCTACGATGACTGACTCGTGATCGCTTTCCAAAGCCGCGCTAGGACGACTCGTTCGAGACGACGCTCCAGGCGCGGTCGCGCGGTGTCGAAAGCGTCCGCTACACGCCGACTTCCTAGTCCTACTGGTCAGGCAAGTGTTGGGCTCGAAATCTCACCTGTTCGACACCGATTCAGTCGGTGCGTCGTCTAGAGCGTCTCAACTCTAGTCACTTACTTTCTGCTGGGCAACCAGGCGTTCGTTTATAATAATCTCATCCAATTCCGACCATACCGGTTTAAAAGTCTCCCGTTAAGCGCTGTTTCAAATAACAGTGGGTGCCGCCATTACTTTCGGTGCACACAATCGCGTTGCCACGGAAATGTCATCGCAACGCGGTTGTTTGCACCGAAATTAATGGCGGCGCCCACTCACTAGGCTTCCCATTGGTCAAGAAATGCTCGTCGCGGCTCGTGGCCACGCCTACTTCCGTTACACTTCGCTCCATGCATTGGGGATAGGGACGCCACCTCCTGCCCATTATAACCTCCTTGCTTGAGTGGCAGGCACTTACCAGCCTTATTTCTCACAATAGAAGATAAAACAGAAAGGGTACGCAGCACGCATAAAAAAAAAAAAAAAAGAAATAAGTGGAAACTTTCAAGGACGAGAAAACGTCGACTGCAAAACCGCAAAAACGTACGTAGAGAACCGCGCTGAGCGGGTCTTCACAGTCCAAGAGAATGGCAGAAAATTTCTAGCTGATAGAGGGCGCGAGAGTCGCACCAGCCGCATTAGCATCAGCAACATGGCGGCGGCCTAGGAGCGTTTTTTGGAAAGGTGTATACCGTTTCAGCACGTCCAAGATAAACAATTTCTTTTTTTTTTGTGCAGAAAAACGATGTTTGGCTGACACATGCATATTTCTCCTTTTTTGTTACTGCTTACGCTTCCAATAATTCTCTGGTGCTTTTATCTGTGCCCCTCCCGATGATGGTGATGTTGAATTTGGGCTGACATTCGCAAGCAGCACAATGCAGAGGCAAGTGACTCCCAGCGTCACATGACTGGTCACCGGAGTGGCCAGTCATGCTCACGGGCTCGGTCATTAATACATCGGCCAGTTTGCTCGATGTACACATCGCGACACTGTTAGCGCGAACACGACATCGGCGCATTTTCGCATTTTACTTCTAAATAGTATTAGGGACTGCGAAATTTTATCGCTTACATTATAGAACTCAATGAGCTCTTTCCGTAACAATAATAATTTGGGTGACATCCCTTGCTTTCAAAGTGAAAAACTGAAAAAACCGGCGATCGCTTGTTCGCGCTAACAGTGTCGCGCTCTGTACACTCTTCCGCAACTTAGTAGGATCTTGTATACCACACCAACCACACAATGGGAACGTCAAACTGCCATCATCGGGGAGGGGGGGGGGGGGGGGGGTACAGATAAAATCAAATCCCGGAGAAAAGCTCACCGGAGCAAAGCTCACCGGAGAAAAGCTCACAGGAGATAAGCTCACCGGAGAAAAACTCACCGCTAAACCGGCGGATGCGGAGAAAAGCTCACCGGCCATTGAGCGTATGCGGAGAAAAGCTCACCGATTTTTTTTTCCTTCTATTTATATGTAGGCTGTTGGATCATATGCTAACATATCAATTTATTATTATTAAAATTCGTCAGCTTTGTAAAAAATAAAATCTCCTTTCTTGTAATATTTGTTAAGCTTATTGGGTATACCGCTCCCAAATTAATATTTGCGGGCGAGTGTTTTCTGTGGCTTACTCTCTAGGCAACGAAAGCCTAACTGAAAACTTTATCAACTTGAAGAACAGGAAAAAGTTGAAAACTTAATAATGTCTGCCTAAAACCTAAAAATCAATACTGTAAATGTCAAATATCCGAAAGTGCATGCGCAACAACGTGGGGCCTGAAATTCTCTTTGAAGCTTTTGTTAACTTTTGAAAACATGATAAGACAGTCAGTAGGATATCGAGGCTTCTTTCTTCCGCGGACATGCACGTTTTCTAGCCGTTCGTGCTGGTGTTTCCACACGTTGCCTTTGTGTGATAGTACCCCTTCTACGGTGAGCCACCCATGACCTTCAGAGCCGCACACTTGCACCGTTGTTACTCGTGACTTATATAAGAAGTAGACTTCTGTAAGGTAGCGGATAGGGCGAGTTGGTAAACGTTATACATGATGAAAACCGCTCAAATAACGACGACAGAGTGAAGACAACAAACACGACAGGACGAATCTGTTCTCGCAACTAAAGTTTTGTTAGTGAAATTAACAGAAAAAAAAAAAAAGCAGCGTAGCCGACACTGATTACATCAACAAACACCTACTTATCTATTAGGCACTACACAATATTTAGAACTGAAATGGTTCACACACCGCTATTCATATTAGCTCGCAAAGAACAAACCTCTCTATTTGACAGAGCTACCGACGGCACACCGCCAGTTGTCAATAAATTGTTGTCTTTTTTACCGGTGTACGATGTTCTGATTTTATACTTGCGGCTTCATTAATATACAGGATGGGTGATTACTAATTTCTGATGAATTAGTAAATATGCCCAATAACTTCAAGAATATTACAAAAAATTGGACATATTTTTAACGAAGTGACGAATGCGAATTATGTTAAATTGCAACGTTTGACGCAAAATCCGCTAAGTTAAAAAAAAAAAAAAAAAATCTGTGAGACTTTCTCCGCATCCGCTCAAAGGCCGGTGAGCTTTTCTCCGCATCTGCCAGTTTTGCGGTGAGCTTTTCTCCGGTGAGCTTTTCTCCGCCACCCGACAAGCACGGATAGCAACGGAAACAAGGCTGCCCTGCGCATCGATCTTGGCTTTGTTCGGAATATTCATTGTTCCAAATCTGTTGTCTTCTGTTATGGCTCATTGTGTTCTAAGAAACTTCCATGTTTCGCAGAAAAGCCTCCATTGTTATATCCGCTACAGGACGCGTTATCGGGCGACATCAAATTCTGCAAGATGCCTCGAGTTGCCTTTAGTATAATTTTTCCTCGGATGAGGTGCCTCCTGTGGGAGGACGGTGGGAAGCTTGAGGAAATAAGGGACGCCAGGAGGCAACAGAAAGAACTTGGGAGCATAAAATAAGTTACAATTAATACAAAAGCGAAGTCTTCGGAGCTGAATCTAGGTCACGGTAGCTCACTTGAGCTAATATACGTTCTGGCGTCACGCCCACTCATCTTCACGCAGAAAATGCCTGAAAGCGGGAATCCAGAAAGGGTGGACTGTCGCAGAGCCGTATATTAGGAGAGTTTGGACAATAGGCGGAGCAAAGGCCGCCGCCAGCGCCGAATATTCCCCCCACGCTTAGAGCGTAAACTAAATTTGTGACACAGCGTCGACCAATCAGGAGACCTCTACTCCATTTCACAAAGGAGGACAGTGAAGACAAAGGCACAGGCGCGTGAGCCTAGCTCAGCGAAACGCTTTTGTTTGTACGAGACCTCGTGCATAGGAGGCACTTTCCAAAGCCACGCGCTCGTGCCCATGCCGTTGTCTGCACTGCTAGAACAGCGTCCTGAGACTGGCTGAAAGAAAGCAGTGCAAAGGGTGGGGTGCGCGAGCGTCTTGAGACGCGGAGTTCCGCTCGGCACGGCTCAAATTATACTTCGTTTCACTTTACCTGCGAGCGAAGCCAAAGCTAGAAGCGCGAGACCAGCGCTTTTTGCATTTCTCCCCAGCTCGCGCGCTCGAGCAAAGCCTGAACGCACGGAGCTTCCGTGCTCGCGCTTCCAGTTTTGCCTTCGCTCGCACATAAGGTGAAACCAGACTTGTGCCTATCTCAAATACTCTACTCAAGATACTGTATCTTAAATACTTTTTGAAGTATCTTGGTATCTTGCAAATACTTTTGATCGAGAGTATTTAATACTCTATCTTAAATACATTTCTGAGTATCTTGTACTCATTATCTCAAATACATTTTTGACATTCCGCCATTTTCCGAGTTTTTCGGTATGAAGTGGCGTGGGCGTGGCACGAGGAAACGTGAACATTCTTTCAAGCAACCAAATCCTGTTGCTAGCTCCGATAAGCTCTTGAAAAGATCGCTTTTGTGACGATTGTGACTCATATTTCACCCCGAAGTTCGTGCAATGAAGTTTTTCCCCTCGCCTTCCCAAAGGCGCTTTTTGTTTCCAGAGATTCTCCCAAAAAATCCTCAAACAAAAGGGGTGGTTTCACGGAAGTTAGGATTGGACACTGAGGCGTGGCGCAGACCGGGAAACGAGCTACGACAACAATGCAGACTTGACTGTCAAGAAAATAACTAATAAAAAAAAAAAGAAGAGAAGTGGATAGGAAAAAAAGAAGACATTTTTGTTTTACTTGTTGTATTTTTGACCCCCCTACCGCAAAACGTCTAGGCTTCCTTTTGTTTATTTTATTTTTGTCGTCAGTCCGTCTCTTATTGCTTTCGCGAACATTGATAAGCGGAGAACAGGACAGGAAACGAACTAAAAGTGTGATGATCTCTCGAAATCCCAACAAAAGTGCCCCCCAAAGCTGAGTGCCTTTCTGAACGCAACCAACTTGAAGAAGGTGCGACCACTGCCGATGGCTTTTATGTGGGTTCTCTTCGTTATCCGTTTACTCATATCCGTATCCCAAGTTCGTTTATAGTAAACTCCCCATATAGGGAATATGGATTGTAGTTAAACGCTGCGTCTAAGGTGCGCCGCAGGACAAAGCGACCTCTTTATTTATGTCCCAGAAATGTTTTGTAACGTGTATCAGTGATATTGCCACGCGCGTCGCCGAGCGAGCGCGAGGCCGAATGGTTCGCGCGGAGCTTCCGGGTTCGATTCCAGGGAGCGGACTCCTCTTTTATTTATTCTTTCAACTTGACATTCTCGTAAGTTCGAGAACCTTGTCGTGTGATCGAGTTACGAATATTCTACGCCAGGAACGTTCTACGCCGAATTTTCGAGAAACCCACGCGGGTACAAAAGGTGCTCCGCGTGGCGGTAGCGAAAGCTTGCGCTGGGAACCTCTTTGGTTCGATCCCCACTGCCCCCGCCCCTTTTGATCTGGATAAGTTTCGCACCGGCACGCGTTCGTGTAATCACTACTGCGTGATGCACGTTAAAACCCCCGGGTTAGCGGTTGTACTGCACTGGCTAAATTTCTCATCTACAGCTAAGCGACCGGTCACCTGTTGAGAAAGCAAGCCAATTTTTTCTTTTTTTGGTTCGGTGCCAGTCTCGTCCAGCGCTCGATCCTGCTGTTCCGCCGACATCGACGCCTGCGACGCTAACTTACTTCTATTTTGTTTTGGGCATAAGTTCGCCACATTAGACGTTTAGTTTCTTCAGTTATTCGCCGCCTCATCATTTTGTCATCCGTGACAATATCCTGATCCTTATAGTTGGACTGCATTAAATAGCCTTACGATGTTCTTTTTTTTTTGTTTTGTGTTGGTTCGCGCAAATAAACCATTCTGGTAAACCGGATTTGCGCAACCGTATAATTGTGTTTGTCACTGACGTCGATTTAAATTACGCAATGCGGAAGTATCTTCGAAAGTAACTGAATTACATTTCTAAGTATTTGTACTCTACTCAAGATACTTTACAGGGAAAGTAACTTGAGTAGTATTTTAAATACTTTATGAAGCAGGTATTTAGTAACTTAACTTAATTACTTTTATCGAGTATTTTGTCCAACACTGCGTGAAACGAAGTATAGTCGTGGCACAAATTTAGAGCACGCGACCACCGCTAGGGGCTGTTTCGCGAGGCCCCGAGATGCTCGCCTATTCAAACCAATGTATGGCCAAACTCTCTCAATAAACGGCTCTGGACTGTCGCTTTGTGTCCATGCTGAAGTGTCTTTTGTACATCTTTTTATACCAAGCAAAAAGGAAAAAAAGAAAAAAAAAGTCGCGCGTTAGGATCTGAAATAGCCCAAAGATGGGCCACATAGCCAACCGCCAAATTTCGATACCAAATGCATTACAAAGAAGCCCACTTTGGCTATTAATAGTCGAATCAGGTAACCCTGGATAGAACCCAGAAACCGGCGGCGACGACACTGGACATCTGAACCGGTTGCGAACACCACACTTCCCGGCGACAAAACTGCGTGAACACCGGGCCGAAAGGCGGGCTGACGACGGCGCGGAGAAGCAGCAGGCGAGGCGGACCCGTCTCGTCCCCCTTTTTCCCCCCGCCAACAATTAGCCGACTTCAAAGCGGTGCCGACGCTCGGCAAGGTCAAAGGACGTTCGACAATGGGAACGCGCCGAACAATTAGCTCCCCCTCTCTCCCCCCCCTCCCCCCGCCTCCTGTACTCCCTCCGCCCCTAAGCTGACAGCGCGATGGAAGCTATAGAGCCCGCCGGACCAATCACTGCCTCTCTTTCATCAGCTGACCCCGGTCGCGTTTTCGAAAAGAGGCTTCTGGAGTAAACGCCAACGGGCCAATTTCGGCACTCTGATAGGCGCAATTTTATGCACTTGAAAACATCGCAGCTGGTTTACGGGAGGGTGGGGGCTTAGCTAAGAACGGCTCAAGTGATTCACGCGATAGTCTTTAACCGAATTGCAGATTTGCTTCTCAGTGATTCGCGCGCCAACCTTTAGCCGACCTGCTCCTTTCTTCCGTTTCTTCTTTCTTCCAGTCTCGTTTTTTTTTTTTTTTTTTTAACGTTGTGATTAATAATACGCACCAACTCGCCTGCACGTTGATCATTTTCTTATTTCCTTCACGCACCCCGGTCCCCGCGCGTGAGTACGGGAGGAAAGAGCGTGATCACGTGCCGAAATAGAGACGCAGCACAAGCCGCGACTGGTCCAACAGGCGAGCAGCTTCCACAGCACTGTCAGCTTAGGGGTGAACGGCGCGCTCGAACTTTCCCTCCCATAGGGCAAGTCGATTCCAGCACGACTTGAGGAAGAGCGAAATCTAACGGCCTCTCTTTGCAGCCAATCAGAGACGCGGAGCCGAAGCACGTGACGGCCTTTCTTGGGAAGATGTGCTACGTTGTGACGTACCTTTGCTTCCTCGTCTCTGGTTGGCTGGAAGGAGGCCGTAGCTTTGGCCGCTTGCCGAGTTGGGCCGAGAGGGAGTTCCAAAACGCGCCGAGTTGGTGCTATCGCATTCGAATTAGGCGCTGGTGTGGTGTGTTTGTACGTCCGCGCCCACGAGCTGTTTGTGTGTGTGTGTGTTTTTTTAATGAACTTGTTTGGTTTTGAGGAATAGTTTCAAAAGTGTTCCCGGGACGCTCAATGGCTTGTCGATGCTGTGAGGAAGGGAAATGTTTTCGTTTGGTTTGCTTCTTTTTCCCTCGCAACTGTTCCTGTTTTATTATTTTTTTTTTTTTTAATGGGACTCTTAATTTAGAGTGCGTTGTGTGGACGCCGAATTCCGGAACGATATTGGTCCTGTGCTGATAAGAAAATTTTATTTGTAAAAAAAAAAAAGAGGACGAGGTTTGAGAAACGGAAGAAGAGAGGGAACCACAGACCGTTTTTACATCAAAACAATAATGTAAAAAAAAGTAGTCCGGTTTTTTGCGGATTGTTACTAATTTCCGCCTTTATGTAAGTGCTTAAACGGATTGTCCGGTGACATTCTGAAGTTTCAAAGTTTTTGTGCTGGTCACGTAGAGAGGGACTAAATATAGTCATGTGTGATATTTATTTCATTAAAAGACGCCTCAATGTTCGTGAAATCAATTATCGGCATCAATACGAAACTTTACGCCAAATTTCGCAAGTATGCACGGCTGGTCGTGTGCCGTGACGTCACATCCGGCACGGTGACGTCAGAGTCGTGGGCGTTGACTTATTCCCGGTTTTGATCAACACGGTTGACGGTGCGTACGGAGATCATCGTCGAAGAACTGAGCTTCCCTCAATACCGTCAATCTTGTCTTAGAACGAAGTTATTTTACCGAGACAGCAGTCAAAAGATGAGGTGGCTCTCTTTTGCCTCGTGTTACGTCAGAGCTTCCGCTGTTGCCAACGAAAACGCTCCGTGTTTTGCAGGTGCAATCCGAGCAGTTGGGCTCTGTTTAAGACTGAATTATTTGTGCGGCGGAGGATTCGAAGTTCGGATATTTTGCAGATGACATTCCTAAAAGCAATGCCAATATAATTTAACTGTTTTCTGAAAGACAAAGTTTTACCGGACAATCTCTCCAAGATACTGCATGTGTACCGACTATTTAAGCACTGTAATTTGTCACTCGACCAAAACGTACCCAAATCAAACCTAATTCTTTTTTGGACAATTGAAATTTTTAAGAACTATTTCGCGCAGCGTATTGCGCAGTGCAGACAGCAGCGCCACCGTAGTGGCGTGAAGTCAGAGTTGACAGATTCCGATAAGGAAATGCAAAGCTCCGTTTTTCGGCCCGAATAATTGAAATCACGTATCGTAGAAAGCTGAAACTCCGGGTGAATGTGCCGCAAGCGGTGGTGAAATGGGATGTACGAAAGTTTGGGAGTAGGACGTTACCTGTGTCAAAAGATGTAATCGGAGAAACGATATTTATTTTTGAGATAACGTTCCCCAGGGCAATATTGTAGTCAACCCAGAAAATGGCGCTGTTGACGAGTGTACCATTTTTAATAATAAAAAAAAAGCTTGCCAGAAAAGAAGAAAAAAGTCTACTTTGCTGGCTTCACTGAGCGACACAAATTATTCCTGCTTATTCGAGAAAGCTAGGGTGTTATGAGCACAGGTCACCTTCTTATCCTGAAAAAAAAAAAATGAACAGTGTTTAGCGTAATATTTACGCCCGGAGGAAAGTTTTAATTCCGGAACGAAACCGAAACTAACCTCTATTTTGAATTTAATTTCTCGGTATAGGTGTTAATTTCGGATTCTTTCATAACTTAAGATACGTCTCACAGCGTAGTTTATCAGCTAAAACATTTGTTCGCGGAAAATTTATTTTGCGACGTACGTCTCCGATCCAGGCAGTTCAAGGTATTTTGGAGTCCCAGTGTCCCTTTAAGTGCTTTTCATACCCCTTAGAGGAAACATATAATATTGCATTTGTTGCAAAAAATCAGTGCTGATATTAGTGTGATCTTGCTACCTTTTCTCGCTCGGATAGTTGTCATGTGAAATAATGAACTGCGGGCGCTTTAATGGGTTTGGAGGTATTAGTAAGAATAATTGCTTTAACATTATTCCCAAGCACAAGAATAACAGAATCAATCTACATTCTACATAATATCGCCCTAGATGATGAGTTTAGAATATGTTCATAAAACGCATAAATTAAGAAACGCTGTTCTCACTACAATCCCGAAGACGAAATCGGAGTCAGACAGCAGAAGTCTGTGTGTTTTTTGTTTTTTTAAAGCAAAGTGTGACGCATAGGAATTTATATTACATCCAGCTTTGACTGTTTGTCTATCTTGATGACGATTTCATAGTCTAAATTTAAAAAGAAAACGGAATCAGACCTTTCTCGAAAGACTGTTGTGGCAAAATGGCGTATTTTTGCGATCGTGGCGGGATTTGTATCAATAATAACAATAATAATAATAAAATTAATACAATTAAGATATTGCAATACGTAGTTTTTCAAGCTCTAATAAAATTTGTGCTTATGATCTAATTTCAAACGCGCGAACAAGTATATGGCACATAAAAATGTGCAAATTATCATCGCATATTGCAGCATTTTTATTTTACCAGTTATAAAATAAAAATGGTCTAAAATCAGTGAAAACATTGTATAGCTTATTTGAGAAATCCATGTAAAAATATACAAATTGCAGTGGATAAAGCTATCAATGTCGCGTCTTTTGACAATCGGCAAAACTTACAAGGGCGCCGTCAATCCTTCTAGACCAAAAGAACAATTTGTTTCTTTAGTTTTTACGCGCCGTCGTTTTTCCAATTTCAGCCTCTCCAGTTCGAAGGAACGCTTACCCGCTTGCCCGTCGGCTCAAGGCAGCACGTTTCGTTTTGTTTGAAACCGGTGGAACAGTACTGAGTTTTAGTATTGTGTATACGAGCGAACGCAAGCACTGTGTGTTTGTGTTGCGTGTACTGCACTGCGCGTGCACAAAAATGCGGTCTTGGATTGGAGCTTGGCGACGACGCGCATGCGCAGCGTGGAGCAGGCAACTCTAACGCAAACGCACAACGCTTGCGTTTGCTTCTACACACAATACTAAAACTCTCTCATAAGGTACATTCCCGTACCGGCTGCAGCACTATATTGAGACAATGAAGAGTGTTGTTTGCATTCGGAAATGACATTTCGCGAGCCACGATCGCGAGCACAGGGGTGAGACAGGTGAAGCAAGTTTAGGAGCAATTTTTGGAGCAAAAAAATCTGGATCTTGGAGCAGCTTAGGAGCACGAAATTCTCGGTTTGGAGCAGCAGTTTATAAATTTTGAAGCAACTTCGAAGCAGAAAAGTCTACAGTTTGGAGGATATTAGGAGCAGAAAATGTTAGAGCAGCTTATACGCAATTTAAATCATAAAAAAATCTTATTTCAATCACATGAATCTGGTTTTTCTTTTTTAATCGTTATTTTTCCCCGCCTTGGTTCCAAACTTCCAATAAGCCATCAGCGCCGATACGCACCAAAAAAAATAAAATATATATATATATATATATATATAAACGGAAAAGGCACACGCGAGTCCAATGCGCATAGATGAGGACAAGAAACACAGGCTTGCTGCAACGTTTGGTGGGCACCAGGTACCTCAAGCTTATACGATCTGGTGCCAAAGCGCAATCGTAGTGCAAAGCTTTTTAAAGCGGTGATTCGAGAGCATGAACAGGGAAGGCACGGTTTACTACAATCAGACATCGATCGGACGCTTGTAGAAAGCACGTGCAGATAGAAAAATCTCCACACGAAAGTGAGCCACAAGGTAAATAGCGACGAAAATAATCCCTGGAGAAGGGGAACAAGAGGGACAAAGGACAAACACAAATCTCCAAACACAGCTAGGTGACTGGTGTGCGACCGAAAAAATCCACCTGGCCCGGGTCGCGCACCAGTCACCTAGCTGTATTTGGAGATTTGTGTTTGTCCTTTGTCCCTCTTGTTCCCCTTCTCCAGGGATTATTTTCGTCATTCTTGTCCAGCTCGCTTGTCACTTTGCATTGCATTATAATCAAGTAAATAGTGAATTGGTAGAAAAACTATGATAAGCACATGCACGCTAAATACGGGTCTGTGACCGACTCATTCCATTGTTCACGCACTGAAAGGACGTGTGTGATAACCGAAAGTACGCAAGGCGACGGCGCCGTCCATTTTGACGAGAAGATTGCAGACACGAATGAACAATTACATAATGGAGGCGCTCAATGGCACTTTTAAGAAAAGGTTTACTCTTAAAACGAAAGAAATACTTAGGTTTGCTCATCTTGATAGCCTGTGCGTCGTAACTCCCGCGGCCAGACAGCGAGACCGCGTGAGAGCGCACCGGTAGCATGCAGTCTAAATGCAGTCACAAATGACAGCGTGAAGTAGTAGGAAAATCGGGAAAAGACCACGTATCATATGTATAGAAGGGTACTACGGCTGAAATCTTCGAATCCGGCGGTTGCTAGCGCAACCCTGTACCCGTGCCGTGTACTTTACTACGACGAGATTGAATGTTGCCAACCGAGCTCTCATGTCCTGCTAAATCTAGCGTCGCCGCAAACATTTTTTTTTTTTTTTTAGCTTCGGAGTTACTTTTGGAGCAGTGTGGCGCAATTTCGACCGATTTTGCGTTTTTGGCGCAACTAGAAGCAGAAAATTGGGTTTGTATCAAACTGGCACAATTGGCGCAGATGTCACACCCCTGCGAGCAGTTCCGCCGTGCCCGCTGAGCGGGAGACCCTCACTCGTTTCCTTTTTCTGCAGCGGGAAGGCGAGCAACGAGCTGGAGACGCGAATATGGCCACATGTCTAGTGGTCAAAAATGTGCATAATGGCAGCGACCAATTGGGGGTCACTTTCAGCTGCCAGTTTGTCGCTCTAAGGCCCTCTACCTGATTGGTTTAAATATAAGGTTTAAATATAAGCATCGGCTGCGGAGTACAACTGTATAAGTGTAAGTATAACTATAAGCGTTGGCTGCTGAGTTTAAGGGGTGCTCCGGCTGTTTTTTGAGCTACCTAAACAAATTGCATTTTCTGACTACCCGGACTTCAGTCGTCACGGTATGCTATTTATTTTCTCCAAATTCAAAACAGCAATTGAGAAAACCGTAAATGAAGTTGATGCCGAAACCAGCATTCAAATTTTCGCGCGCTCTTCAGTAGTGTGACGTCACATATGGTACAGATGTCAAGTGTTTTTTGCGTGCTTCTCAGTGAATCAGTTACCAAACATTCTTTTCCCACCATCAAACGTCTTGTAATCAGTGTGGAACATGGCTTACTGCCCCCTTTGTACCATTTCTGTCGTCACACATCAATGTTGCCAATAGGGGCTCCCAGTTTGAGAAACACGATGAAAACGAAATTTGAAAATTCAATAACTTCGCGAATATTTTTTATTTTCACACAATACTTGGGGAACTCGTAGAGCCATGTCTATCGGTGTGATGAGCTAATTTTGAAGCAAGAGTTGGCTGCTGAGTTTAAGAGTAAGTATAAAGGCCCATTCACACTCTTGCGACCGAGTACGACTGAGAGAGACGCGATCTCTTAAAACTTCTTACATTTTTTTAGAACGAGGGAACACACTGGCATTGTGGCGCCATCTATGCGGTGACCCTGGAACTGCATTTCACAAGAGCGAAGGTTTTGCGGGATTTCCGAGGTCAAATGTGCGTAATACCCACAGAAAGGCTCGTTTATAACATTGACAAAAGTTTTTCGAGACAAGAAAGAAAGGATAATGCGCGAGAGAAATAAAAAAATATGCCGGACCGCCGAGTTTACACTGTTACCCAATAGATGGCGCCAGTGTGTCCTCTGGTTTAAGAAGTTCTAAGGAACCCAGGTTTAAGAGGTCGCAAGAGTGTGAACGGGCCTTAAGTATAAGCATTGGCTGCGGAGTATAAGTGTAAGTATAACTATAAGAGTTGGCTGCTGAGTTTAAAAGTAAGTATAAGCATTGGCTGCGGAGTGTAAGTGTAAGTATAACTATAAGCGTTGGTTGCTGAGTGTAAGAGTAAGTATAAGTATAAGCATTGTCTGCGGAGAATAAGCGTAAGTATAACTATAAGCGTTGGCAGCGGAGTATTAAGCATAAACGGAGTATAAGTAGACGTTGCTAATAATTCTTACTCGGTATAATTTTTATATAAAAAAATAAATAAACTAAACCCTTCTCGTTCCATTCTCACGCTTGTCGTAGCTCCTCGCAATCCAGTTATATAAAATCGAGCTTCCATTATTATGTTGCTATTTATAGCTACAGGTGAATATAAACAACAACTAAAAAATA
Organism: Ixodes persulcatus; assembly: GCA_013358835.2. Lineage (NCBI taxonomy): Eukaryota > Metazoa > Arthropoda > Arachnida > Ixodida > Ixodidae > Ixodes > Ixodes persulcatus. The sequence continues at coordinate 893,336 of JABSTQ010011465.1, forward strand.
CATTACTTTTATACGCTTGTCACGTATAGTTCCAGCTATATTGCCACATCACTACAGCGACCTGCGCATACAAGCAACAACCTTTTCCCCGCGCAGAAACGGGAGATATGCCACACACGAAGCCCGAGAGCGTTTGTTATTGTTGTTGAGCTGCGCGATCTCCCCCCAACCGCCCCCAAAATAGTATCTTAGCGCACGCGCGACTGCTTTTTTTGCCTTTATTTTTTTTTCTCCCTTGTTGTAAGCGATACACTCGGGAGCACGCACTGCTATTACGCAACACTTCACAACAACAGGTACTACGTGGCGAGACGGGATCAACCGTGAGAATCAGAAAGCAACGAAACAAAACACAGCGCGGGAACGGACCGTATTGGAACACGGCGTACACAACCGCGAATGTGATATGGTATGTGACATTTATTTTATATAAAACGGAGTCCAACTGCATGCTTGTAAAAATCTTGTCGTTTGTGCTGTCATCAAAAAAGAAAAAAAAAAACGCACACAACAACGCAATGCAAAAATCTTGCTCCTAAACGCAAAAAAGTTTGGATGAGAAAAGAAAGAATGGTGGCTCACAATAATATATATTTACAACGTTTAAGTTTGAGGAAACGTATGTAAAAACAAATTACAGAGATACCTAAGTTATAACTGCGCGATTAAAAAAAAAAACGTTTTAACTGATAAAAATAAGGGAGACACATTTTTAGACACGCTTCGCCTTTATAGGTCAGATAATGGCCAATTATCTGGAACATTCCGTGAAATAAAAGAAAGTTATCAAAGTGAATATCAATATTCTAATTGATTTGCGTTATGCGATACCAAGGCAAGTGTGTACAGTTCAGGGGAACATTACGATCTCTCGTCAAGAAAAGCAGAAATTGACAATTTTGTAAATGCGGACTATAGGATTCCTTTTTTTTTTACATTGTTTTTGTGTTTAAAGGTCGTTATGCATCAACGAGCCTAGCTCGCTGTCTGCTAAGCGTCCCCAACTTGGCCATCAACGACTTTTCCGGATGTGCAGCAACAACTGAACGACAAACATCACAATGTTCCCCGTGAGTATTTTAGACGACAGTCATAGAATATCAATAAGCGGTAATTAAACTTTTTGGGCTTGTCCAAAAAAATATTATATATATATATATATATATATATATATATATATATATATATATATATATATATATTACAATGCCGCCGCCTACTCAATTTGCCTAACTTAATCGTGAACTCAATTTTCCCGACACTGGCCTTTTACATCAGTTCCAACACTAACACAAAACAGCGTGAAGACACTGTCAAGATATGCTGAACTACAAAGCTTTTGAGCCATATAATCTCAAATCACCATCATCACGATCATCCAATCTAAAAGAAGGCTGAAACACATCGACCAAAAATTGCACAAAATTCAGAACACGCGAAGATCGTTTCGTGCTATCTCCGAGAAACCAGGGAACATTTAGTGCATGTAAATACTAGAGAATATATTGTTTCGTTAAAAGAATATTTAAGTTTTCGGTGCAACAAATAAAAGAGAATGATTCGTTTTGCAGGAAATTGTGTGGAATATAAATGTTTCACGTTCAAAAATGCATGCGATTCCCGCATGGTTTTATCGCACACCTGTTTCCGCCTCTTATGCCTGATTCAAGCCAGATTCACATTGTGCAATTTTACCTGCGATTTCGCAGTTCACCGCAACTTTTGTCGCACGAGCGACGTTGCGACAGCGAATTTGCAAGGAAAATCTTATCGCGTGAATCGGGCATAAAAGACGGCGACGCGTGTGCGAAAAATGGACCGTAATTCGCACAAAAATTTTGAACACGTGCAAAAATAATTTCGCGCCATCTTTGAGAAACTGCGGTATAAGTCGCAAGTAAATATAAGACACGGATTCGGTAAAAGCATACCCGAGACTTCTGCGCGATAAATACAATCGCCTGGTTCGTTTCCTTTCCAGAAATCGCGTAGAACTATTTTCCCACGTTCCACAATTTTGGCCGATTTCAGCATGGTTTCCCCGTACACGTGTTATCGCCTTTACTGTCACATTATCATAATAACGCAGGGGTTGACATTAACCGACGCACGTTTTATATTAACCGAAAACCAGCGTATACCCCCGCATCCATATATACTTTCCGTGACGATTCGGGAGTTTAGCGATTGCTATCTATTGCTTTTATTTCATACCCCCCAAATGTTTTATAGCGGGATATATAATATATATATATATATATATATATATATATCGTTTTGTTTTTTTTCTTTTGTTTCCTTAGTGCATCAGCGTGCTCATTGTAGTTTTTCGTGCGGAAACTTCCGCACGCTCCTCGAAAAGGCCCGACTGCACGGACGCCGCTCGATTCCCGTCAACCGAAACTTGACCACCAACGTCGTTTTGACCGCACGTCGTTACAACAAACGTAAACAGAAAAGACAGAAAGAACGGGGAAGAGATTACTATAAATAAAAAAGAGCTGACTTTCCGCCCACTTCCCTCTTAAGAAAAGCAAAAAAGAGAAAAGGAGAGAAAGATGGTGCATGTGACGAGTCCTTTCTGTCGAGGGATGACGTAACATCGTCGTCGGATGTGTTACGCGAGTTTCTTTGAACAAACTCCACAGTGAACTTTTTTGAGCTGAACGCAAACTGAGCATCAAGTACGTACTCAAATCTCTCTCTCTCTCTCTCTCTCTCTCTCTCTCTCTCTCTCTATATATATATATATATATATATATATATATATTCTTTTTTTTTTGCCATTTAAAATTATTCAAGAGACCACCCACAAATTTTTGCTAAAACGAAAAAAAAAAAATATTTCGCGGCAACTCCGAAGACGACGTAGGCCCTCGTCGGGGTGCGCGAGCACCCAACTGCAGGCACAAATAAAGTTTGTTCCAATCCAATCCAATCGCGAATTTTGTGCAGGGTGGGTTTCGAGAATATTTCGCGATTTGCGGTGATGTGCCATGTGTTCGTAACCGATATATTCACGGGATACTTTTTTTCGCGGCATTCTTCAAGTCACGGAATTTGCGAAAATTAGGTTAGTCCTCTACTTTTTTGTGTGTGTGTGTGTCTGTATGGGCAAAGCCTCTTGCTGATATTGCATCAAAAAACACCATCTTCCCGAGGGGAACCATGGGGTGATGCGGAGCATCGTGTTGGTTCCGAGGAAAGAGTCAGTTGCGTGCTGACGTCGAGAGATGGCGCCACCGACTGCCCTAGCGTTACCCCCTACGCGAGCCTTCGTCGCGGCTCGCGGCAGAGAAACTTGGAACGCTCGCCGCTCGCCGTTTATTTTTTTTCACACTTGAAGGAGAGGAGACTAGAGGAGGAGAGTTGCGCGTGCGCGCGCGGTGTGAGGAGAAGCGAACGCACGCGCAGTGCACGCAGCTGGCAGAGAGAGAGAGCGGAGAGAGTAACTTGGAGTAACGCGCAGCTGTTGGAGAGAGGGAAGGAGGAGAGTTGCGCGTGCGTAGTTCGAGTGCCGACTACAACGCCGACGCCGCGGGACATAGACCCGAGCAAGAGATGCTCCGCATCTAAAAGAGTTTCTCTTTTAGTTTCAGAAACAATTATAGAAAGACCACCGCATACAAATCAAATTGTACAAATCGTTGCGACACAATGGTTTAGCACTTTTTCATTAAATTTCATCGAAACGATTTCTTTTTTCATTTTCTTTAGGAAATTTTATGGGTGTGCTCGAACTAAACTGGCTGTGTTGGGTTTGGGTAAAGGGGCGAGGGGGAGGGGGGGGGATAAATCACTGCTCTTCGATTGAGCATGCTAACCTTTTTATATATAAAGCGTGCTCACGAACTGCTAATACGAGGGATGTTCATAAAGTTTGTATTATCGGCACAAATAATTAAAAAAAAACAAACGGAACAATACAGGCGTCAATATGAGCGCGCGTCCCTCTAGTTTCCGCATGCTATAGTAGCTCTGAACGCCGCTAGGGAGTCGAAACAAAATGGCACCGCCCGTCGGTGCCGTCGGTGCCTAACACATGCAGTGATCCGTTTTTTTTTTTTTTTTTTTTTTTTTTTTTTTTTTGAAGGGAAGCAATGCCAAGGATATTCATTCCAATCTGGGAGCGTTGTTCGGGGACAACGCCCCAGTTTATGACACTTAGGTTAAATGGCGCAGACGCTTCCAGTGTGGCCAAATAAGAGGAAAGCATTTGAAGGACGGCTACCAAGTGATTGCTGAAGTGGAGCGATTCCTAAACACTCAAAACGAGGAGTTCTATAACAATGGCCTCAGGCATGTGGTCCATCGCTGGACCACATGCCGGAGTGGGTAACTTTTGGTGGCGAACATGTAGACAAAGTCTCAACTCCTACTCGAGTTTGATTGCTGAATCTCTATTCCTTCGTGGCAATAATACAAACTTTATGAACGCCCCTCGTAGACCCTTTTCACGAGTCCACGCCAACGCCTGCGCACACTCCGAGCATGTATTAAATACGAGGGTATGTATGGATGGATGGATGTTAATGGCTATACCCTTTGTAACGGGCGGTAGCTTGCGCCACCTAGCCCAAGTCTTAAAAGACAAACATATGATTCCTCCCGCTCTTCTAAGACCAAGCAATGGTGACCGCCAATCTTGCTCGATGAACTTTTGGACTTGATGGACCACCGACCAACGTTTATCACAATTACAAATATGCACTTTTTTTTTCGTTTTTATAGCCTTAAAGGGATACTACAACGAAATTTCGGCGCTCATTTTTTGGTCTATATGTGTTCAAAGGAGCAGTATCACATCGAACACACCAATATCTTGTTAAAAAAGTCTCGAAAAAGAATTTTAAAACGAATTAAACGATTAGCAAAGAGCACCTGGCGGATGTCGCTAAAGCCTCGTTTGAAATGCCCATCTAGGAACCTTGACGGCTAGTGACGGAGGTTGTCTCGCCTCCGGCCACGACGAGAGAAGAGAGGACGGAGGAACTCCCCTCTTCCCGAGAATGCCTTTTGTGTGTCGCAGAAGTCGCTATTGTCCCCCTACAAGATTATAGAAGATTAACTCGTCACTCAAAATTCGTACAAAAGCAGCCGCTTCGGTGGCTGGAACGACGAGGCCATCCTCTCGACATCAGCCTTGCCGTAGCTTTGCTCGTCCCGAGACCAATCGTTGCCTGAGACGACCTACGTCACACTCCGCTGGGCCTTTTCCGAGCGCTTGCCAGAGTTTGCCGTTTATAACGAAAAATACAGCCACCAGGCTCAAAATACAAACGTGCGATTGTCATTTACGGATATAGTGGATCATATTCAACCTATTTTTATACACGACGGGAATATTTCAAATTTCGTTGAAGTATCCCTTTAAAGGGGCCCTGCAATCATATTTAAGCGTCTACCTTTTTTGCGGTTTCCACGTCTCTTGGGGTTCGGGCAAGCCAACGGGCACGGAGAGAGTGACTAAATATCAGTGCGTCATATTTAAACCGGACGACGCGGAAACCTCCTCCACCGACGAGGGCGACCCGCGGTACCGAAAGCGCGCGAAATGTGACGTTTTTGGTCCTGGGCTTACTACTGGTCAGAGCCGCTAAAAGCTTTTTTTTTAGTCGAGATACAAAATATAAGTGTCGCGAACCGTTTCAATTATGTATGAAAGTAGTTTTTGTTCAGTATTTTAGATCAGAAAAGAAACAAATGCAGTTTATAAAGTACGGAAACAAGAAATGACCCGTCGACATACCTGCCACCAAGCGGCGGAAAAAGCGGCGCATATTAGAAAGGGCTAGTGGGATGAGGCGCCGACGAACGACGAGCGTAGAAAGGCCATTTGGCGGTATGGCAGCGCGAAGTGGCTCCCGTTCTGTACTGATTTTTACCCCGTGTTTGCTGTCATTTGTGGCCAATGAAGTGTTATGCCGAAATAGTCTTTAATCGCGCAGCAAATGCAATGCGAGCCGCCCTGGCCGCCCGCTTCATACAGCCTATCCAACACACGCTTTAGTGGCGCCCTCTCGAGCCGTCGACACGGAGTGCGGCAGCCGTGAGCGCTCGATGAGCTCACTATCTCTCCTCTAGTTCACGGCCACTCAAGCCAGGACCTACGACGTCATGAAGGAGGTTATTTTTTGCTTGTTTTTGTAATTCTAATTTGCCTATAACTTTTAAAATAAAGCGAATTTTGCGAAAAGAAAAGTTTCATTAAGTTACTACGTTCAGTGCGCTTAGGTTCGGTGCAAATTAAAAACCAGTAAAAAGTCATTGCAGGGCCCCTTTAAGATATAATCCTTGTATTACCACCTTATCACCCCCAATCTTGTCATTCCTTCAGGACAACTACCTATAGTTCCAAGTCATTTTGGCATCTAGAGCAGAACACACAATGCAAAATAACCCAAAAGGGCATGTAAAACTAAAATTCGTGACACTAAGTCAACAGAAATTCAACGATATAAATATAATTTAATCATAGAACAAACACTTCTACTATGAACAACCGAAATTGCGCAGTGCTGGGCCAGCGTGGCAGATTTAAACGAATTTCGTTTACCCCTTCGCAGCAGCTGCCAAATGTACTGCGTACAAATGTACCCCTTCGATGGTGACAATATGTACAAAAACCTAGAGACCAAAAAGGGCCAATCGACGTCTTCACTGGAGCACACACGTCGATTCTGGAGGAGGAATTAAGAAACACAATTAGATTTCATGGTAACTTTCGGAACATGCGCATGGCACCGTTCGAAACAGCTCACCTACCCGATCGGATGGGGGCTGTCCTCTCCACTCCTAGTGTCTGCACGGTCATGTAGGATTTGACCAGTTCGGCTGCTTCGAGCCACTTCTTGGCCTGCAAACATTGCAGACGACGACAGACCATCATGGTAGAGTGTGGTGCACCAAAGCATATCGTAGCCAATCACAGCTGATCTTGGAAGAACACGTATCAATCCAAGCAGATCACAGCAAATCACCAAAGACGAACCGCGACAGATAAATGGAGGCCGACAATATTCACAAATACATGAAGATGAATGGCGTCAGCCATACGAGGAACAGGCCCCATTTTCCCAAAAAGATTTTCAAAAATTACTTATAACTTTCGAATAACCTTGGCATCTGGTCTGGACCACTAGTGCTACACTTGGACGGAGACAGAGCATCTGGCGATGCATAGTTAATTTTTCTGGTGAAAAATAACACTGCAAACGTTTTTCGGGGACACGCTGTAGATGCACGTTAATAATTGCAGAGCGTGGAATGCCAGAAATCCCAATTTCCGACATAATTTAATGGAAAGTAGGCACACAAGTAATGCACAGAACAACATACCGTAAAATCCTGAGCAAGCACGATTCCAACATTTAAAGATAATCACGTAAAACTGGAGGATGGGCGCTTCTTAGGTAAACAACATGCAAAGATACGTATTTTGTGTATTTTCTGAACGTTACAAAATTAGAGGGGTCGGCACTTATTGTGGAATGGGTGGATGCTCGGTATTTTACCGTACCCAAGGATATTAAAACAGTGCTAAGAACAGTTACGGAGAACAGAACACGACGCAGGACACTGACAAAAATTATTGTTTAAGATTGTCAAATCATTAATTTGACTAAAAACCTTGTGAAGCTCATAGAAATCTTGCTGATCCATTACCATTTTATAAAATAATGAATCCATAAGGGGGAAAACATCACTCCTTTCTGTCGCTGGTGTAAGTTCAAAACTGGAATGGACTCACAGAGGCGCAAAAAGAAATTGGCGGTTGAAGGGGGCACCGCAATTAAGGACAAAAGAGTGGATCCTGTTGTAACTTGTAACCTGAAAACTCCATGAGGCAAACCACGAAACATCAATTGCAACACACAAACTCCACCCACAATACACAAGCTCTGCCCACAATACACGATACTCTGCCTACATAACACAAAGACCACGCACAAGGTCTTACCACCTTTCTTTGCTTCTTCCATTTCTCTATGTAGTCCGGCTCTGTTTCCTCTTCTAGTGTTTGTGCCAGATCAGAGATGGGCGGGGTTCGTATCGGCTTGCGGTCATGTGACCGTCACAACGTTGTGCCCAATAAACCCCGGGCTGAGCAGTCATACTGCGCCTGCCAAATCACCCTTCGACAATAGGGAGAAAAATCACCTCACTTGATGAGCACAGATTCAGAACTGGTCGGGCGTCTGTACTTTGCACGGCGGTTTAACAAAGTGGGCGCACCGTCTTCACCCTCTTTCGATGTGATTGGAAGGTTTTTGGAGCATGTAGTGTCCAGAGTAAAAATGAAAAACAAAATAACAAAAATACAAAAAAAAAAAACCATTTGAGTGCCTTTTACTATTTGCTTTTAAAAGGAACACTAGTATAAATATGCTCAAAAATAGGTATGTGACCAGTTCTGATTGAAAGTGTATGAGCAGTCGAAATTGCTGCCTTTGTTTAAAAAAATTCCAAAGCCGCCGATGTCTGCCAAAAATGTTGCAAGAAAATGATTCTACAATTGTGTGAGAACGAATTTTGGGACATGTAGTATAATACTTAGGCAACATAACATGTAAAGAGGAGTAAGAATTACAATCAGGATAATATTATAAAAAATATGTGAAAAGACTATTTACTATATGCTTTTAAAAGGAATGCATATTTTTAAATGTAGTTATGTGACCTGTTTTAACCGAGCAAGTATAGGTAGCTAAAATCACCACCTTCAAAGTAAGAGCTCAGTTAACAATTTAGAGCCCTTCCACTTTACGTGAAGATGGAGGACCAGCGAAGCTGTTATCTTTACGACGACTAGGACGATGCCTAGAGGATGACGTCTAGGACGACCTCAAGGACGACCTCGTGGAGACGCCTAGAGGACGACCTCTCGGACGAGCTCAAGGACGACTTCTACTAGGACGACTTCTAGGATGACCACAAGGACGACTTCTAGGACGACCTCGAGGACGACGCCTAGGACGACCTCAAGTAGGTCGTCTAGGACAACCTGAAGGACGACTTCTAAGACAACCTCAAGGACAACGTCTAGGACGACCTCAAGGGCAACTTCTAGGACGACCTCAAGGATGACTTCTAGGACGACCTCGAGGACAACTTCTCAGACGACCTCAAGGACAACCAAAAGTACAACGTCTAGGACGACATCTAGGACGACCTCAAGGACAGCTTCTAGGACGACCTCGAGGACAACGCCTCGAGGACGTCGTCCTCGAGGAAGACTTCTAGGATGACGCCTAGAGAAATTCAGCCTTTCCACTCTGGTGAAAACAAGAGTGGAAAGGCTGGAAAGGTTGCCGCCATCTATGAGCGATGGTGGCAACTAGACAAGCGGCAAGCCGGTTGTCTGGTTGCTGCCGTCGCTCATAGATGGCGGTAGCTGTACGGAGTTTTGAGTCGACATTTGTTTGCCCGTGGACGCGATACTGGGGACACTAGCCTTTAACAGCTCTGCTGTAAAAAAGATTCCAAAGCAGCTGGTATCTCTCAAAGGTGCTCTATAATGCAATTCTACAACTGCAAGCAAAATAATTGTTTACCTCGGTGCGTAAAACTTCCCTCTCCTCCGGCCTGCAGTCTGAAATGAGTGGGGAAAGAGACACATGTCCAGTTTCTTCAGTACGGAATTTTAAAAAATGCCCATCAAAACTCCGTATGTCAGCATTGCGTCCACGCAAATTCTCCCAGCGAGAGTTCAGAGAGGACACTTACTGCTTGTGAAAGGAATGGCAATGTCAAGGGCATCCTGGTAAGTTCTGAGCGCATCTTGAAGCCGGTTAGAGACTGCCTGAAAAATCACAAATAAAAAACTAGATTTTAGCACATCAATGTTTTTTAATGCAGCTATCATCCTTCCATAAAAAGGTAATTTTTTTTCACCGTTAAATACAAACCCCATTTCTTAGTGTTGTGAGAATACAGTCGAACCTCGTTATAACGAACTAGCATAGGGAGCAGAAATTTGTTCGCTACATGCGTTATTCGTTATAAAAGTACACACAAAAATTGACGTGAACGTTCCGGCAAACGAGCCCGTGCAAAGACGTGCACAGCACTAAGATATAAAAACGCGCTATCGCGGACCACGAGATCCTTGCCTGTCACTAAGCAGCACTAAAAAAATATAGATCGGAGCATTAGGATATCAATTTGCAACACGAGAAACGACGTTAGGTGGATCGATTATTCCATTTATTTGAAGACGTTATTTTGGGCTGCATAGCAGACTTCGATCTTCTTCCTTGCACTCAGGATGGTACATACCGTGCTTGGTGCAAGCTCGAAGTCCGCAGTGATGTCTTTTTTCTTCCAACCGCTGTCCACCGCCCTCAAAACTTTCACTTTTGTCTCCAGAGAGACAGCTTTTCGCTCCGTCGCCATTTGCAGCTCCGCTCGAGTGGCGTGGTTAACGGTTGGCTTTAGTCTGTCCTGGTTCTTGATGCCTCCAATAGAGGCCAGCAGCGGCAGAACCGCCGTTTTTCGTTCGGTTCATAGGTGGTGCTACCTATCGAAACACGCAATTTTGCACATCGGGCGATCTAAACTTTCGGAATTTTTCGTTAGAAATTACGTCTTGTATTTTTTCTACTTTTTAATGAACTTTGTAGTATTTTGTGACGCAAGAAAAGCAGGAATTTATTCGCTATAACCGATAGCGCGTCAGATTTTCCGGTTTCGTTATATAACTAGAACTCCCATCCAAATAAAGCATGACCAACCAAACTTCGTGATTAGTTCTTTATACCCGATAATTTGCTATACCAGTGTTCGTTATAAAGAGGTTCAACTGTATTAGAAATTCATAAAATATACCCTATTCGATATCCGCTTCGAGATGAACTGCGATATTCCTGTTTTTTGAAGTGTTGATTGCAGTGGGTTAGCCCCATGAAGTGTGCTTCTTAAAAAACGTATGCAAAGGAATTTGTTTTTTTCTAAACAGCTTAAATGAAAAAAAGTTATAAAAAAATAAATTTACAAAAAATAAATAAATTTAGAGCTATATTTAGGACGCGAAACGAATTCGTAGTTGGCGACCACGACAGCCCGCGTAAAAGTGGCTACTAGCGTCACGTGACAGGACCACTAGTCACGTGGTAGACCTGTCCACCGCCGCAAATTACACGGGAGCTGCTCAGCGCCACCAGCTGAAGTCCCCAGAGCCCCCACGCCGCCGCCGTACGCTGAGTGTGGCGTACAGCCGGATGAACATGTTTTTCTTTTTTCCTTTATAAGCAGAAAGCAATTTAAAGTATTGTTTTAATTAAAAAAAAAAAAAACACCTTCCCGAGTTTTATTTAGTCAAAAAATAAAAACATTAAGAAAAAAAAGTCATCATCATCGTTATTGCTTAGCAACTTTTCTCCACGCCGGCGCCGCCTGAAGGTAACACTCCACTCTTTTGGGGAGCTTCCTATGGGCTCTAAAAGTTACTTATTAATCTGCATTTCTTTGTTGCACTTAAAACGAAGATTAAAAAATAACTTTTAGAGCCCATAAACAAGTTCCAGAAAAAGCGCGAGCGCCCCGTGACTAATGGCCAGCAGTGTTGCGGAATGGGCACCTCCATTCCATTCCAATTCCATTCCGTGGAATTTTCGATAATTCCATTCCTTTCAACTCCTAGGAATGGGGACACTGGGCCCCTTCCCACTCCTGGAATGGCTGAATCGTTCCATTCCATTCCCCTAATTCCTAAACGTAAAAATTGGCACTTGACAGCTACATTGTGTTGCCGGCATAAGCACCATAAAACTGACATTACCAAACGCATAGACAATTGCAAAAAAAATGCTAACTGCCTCAAAAAAGCACTGATTTTACTGAGCGGAGCTGGTGGCACGAAGTGTTTGTTTACATTGTACTGCAAACATCGAGAAAGACCCCTTGATATGTCGATGCTTGTTTAAGACATCAGTCTTTCGACCACGTGCCACTCTCTTTTTTGGCAAACTTTTTTGTATTTGTCTTCTAGGACATACGCAGCCAGCGGTTTGTTTGATAAGACCATAAAATATACAGTTTGTGCGTGGCACAGAAATAAGCTATACTACTGTATTCTTCAAATACCTGCACAGCAGTACGACTAGTACACTGCTGGAAGCGACTCCTTGCACAGTGGCAAGAACACATCTTCTGACAAAGTGCAACCTCTACAGCGCGGCACGAGAGACTGTATAGACCAGGGGTGGCCAGGCTGACTCGGCCTAAGAGCCGCAAACAAAACCACAAAACTTCCAAGAGCCTCGAAGGGAGGGGGGCAAACTTGTTTTGAGCAATAAACGAAACTTGATCTACTTTCAATCTATCGGAGTCAAAAGCAGTCCAACTGTACGTAAGGTAGGAGTAGCACAAGCCTACCAAACCGCAATCTGTCTTTCGATTTAAAACGCGTTTAGTTTCTCTTTTTGGGGAAGTGCTGGTGTGACCGGGAGGGAGGTGGGGGAGGGTTAGGGGAGGGTTTCGCGAGCCGCACTTTAACATGCAAAGAGCCGCATGCTGCTCGCGAGCCGCAGCTTGGCCACCCCTGGAATAGACCATGTCACAAAACTGTCTTTCTGCGGGTCTAGTCAGTTCGGTCACGCGACAAGAGCGGTGACGGCAATCTACTTGACCTTACGATGAACCGCAACAGACAGCACGAGAGCCATCGAAACCAATCCAGTGCCTTCTGAGTGTCGCGTGACCCTGGGGCGCAGCAACGCGCCGTGCGTGTAGTCCGTCTCACGGTGCTGGATTGCCTGGGGTGACTCGTAGCGTCCGCAGCGGTCCATGCCGAGGTTAAACAAAGTATGCAGAGACTAAAGTCAAAAGAAGTGAGCGGAAATCCGCTAGCTTGCTTGCAACCCTAACCCACCTGAATGTAAAACTTATAACACAGAAAAAAAAGCATCGGAACTAAGACCAACTAAAAGGCGGACTTACACGTAAAAATGCAGTATAAAAAGACAAGCGTCGGAGCAAAGCGCAAGAGGAGAAGAGAGAAGTGAATCTCACTTTGTTTTAATGCCGAAGCAAATCCAGATTTCGCACTTTAAAGGGGCGCGCGCAAATGAATGTGGAAGGCAGCAGGGTTGGCCACCAGCTAATGGGGTATCCACACGAAGGAGAACTCCGCGGACGGATGTCGTGACGTCAACAACCCGGGAAACTCTGTCCTCGGCTCCGCCACCCACCTGCGGAGCTTTCGTGTTGACAGAACGAAGCCTCCGCGCCTCCGCCACGGAGGAGAACGGCGCCGCAAGGCGTCAAAAAGCGATGACGTATGTCTCACATGATGCGCGCTCCGCGGAGGAAAGGGGCGGATTTCTCCTTCGTGTGGATACCCCATAAACAACGCTCCTCGAACTATAAGAAAATAACTGATCATCTTTTGGCGGCGCGCGAGTCAACGAGTTCGAGTTATCAGAGCTCTGCGAGTTCTGAGTCGTCCACCCCTCCCAATTCTCAGTCTGTGCGCACGTGTATTCTCCATGTCCTTCGTTTCTTTTGCTTGGTGCTTGGTTTCTTGTTTCGCTCGTTCTCGTGTAACGCCAGTAAAGCCCGTCGCCTGCGCGAAAGGCACCACCACCACCGCCCCTCCCCCCCCTCCCTCCCCCTCTGCTCTTTGCTTTGACGCTTGTTTTTTGTATTGCATTTTTTGCGTATAAGTCTGCTAGAGCTCCACGCGGGTCAGCTGTTTCCCGCCCGCTCATTTTATTTCTGAGCAACTGGCTCGCTGACTGGCCCAGTTACGATAACCGTAAACACTAAAAAAAGAAAAAAAAAAACTGGTCCTATTCTTTCCATTCCATTCCAGGCAAAAGGCATCTAATTCCATTACCCATTCCATTCCCTCAACGTTGCTACCATTCCATTCCCATTCCATTCCGGGGTGGCGAAAATTCGGAATCATTCCGGAATCATTCCAACTCCGGAGTGGCAACTCCGCAACACTGGTGGCCAGTCATGTGGCGCTTTCCAAATGTTGACAGTGCTTTAGTGTTTGTGTCGTTTTTATGCCTGCAGCCTCGGGGTTTATGACATGTTCAATCTAAACCAGCTCGTCTGCACCTTTACATTCACTTCATTGCAGTAAAATTTTGAAAATTAAACTGTGGCTGTTGTGCAAGTATATATGTTAGGCAGAGGTGCCCTGACAACCTGGGTTCATCATTCAAGACTTTTAATGCGAAGGCATTAACTGTCTCATAGAGCGAGCCGACGTCATCAGCTTTGAAACCATGCCAAACGGCACCTTAATGAAACCACGCGCAAAGCTAGCCAACGGCACCTTTTACACTTCAATCCCATTGGCTGGCGTGTGTCGACGAGGCTCCCATTGGCCGCTGCGCGTCAGTTTGTGTGGTGTCATATCCTGACTGCGTTATCACACTGTTGTGTTATCACTGATCACTGCGTTCGCTCGCCTCTTATCGGTTGTACGGCGCGTGGAATAAACCAAGGGGCTCGTTCTGCTGGGAGCTATGTTGCTGTCTGTTCCTTCCTCGCTCCGCAAGGCACATGACAGTTTGAACGATCGCTCACTCGATGGCGCTGCGTGTCCGCGAGGTAGCGGCTTCACCAATCCACGCCCAAGGTCAGCGCGTTGTACGCCGCAGATTAAAGAAGGGAGCGAAGAGCGGTGTGCGTGCTTTCGCATTCACAACTCATGAGAAGTGCTTAGGCGTACCTCGAGCCTTTTTTATTTCGAGTTTGAAGAAATAACATTTGCATATAGCAAGATTTGTAAAACGACTGAGCTGGGTATAGCTGGACATCTCTATAGGTTTAATATGATAGGAAATCCATAGTTTACTTGCCATCCCAAGGCACCAAACTTTCTGAGGTCACAGTCCATAAATATTGAAATAGAAGACCTAACTTGTAACTCATAAATTATGAGCTACGAGTAAACAATTTAAAAAGGTGTTACGATTTAAGGTTCTTCAACAGTACCTACAGCAATAGAGTAAGCCAGTAATAAACATAAACCACTTTTTAGGAGAGAACATCAACTCATAAAGACCAGACCCGTTTGCCTTGTAACTCGCTGCAAGAGCGACACGACTCGTGATTACCACAATTTGTCAGCAAGCACTTATGGTGATTTGATGAGTCATCTCACAATTGGTTTTGCGATGTCGCTTTCCTTGAGTTTTACCACCTTGCTCCCAGCGAGCCAAATATCACTACAAGCTGTTGTACAATAAGCAAGATATGTGGCGAATACAATTTTTCATACTTCTCCGCATGAGAGATGAAATCGGCACCTGCACAGTCAGAAGTCATACAGACAGGCTGCAGGACAAGCTTGTGATGCGACATACCAGTTTTTTGGCAGCATTCACCAGAAGCAGAGCGGTTTGCAAAGGTGGATATCTGTCAGCAGAGGTCTTCTGCAAAAAAAGGTGACCACGATAAATTAAAACAAACAGCCAACATAGGAGAAAAACAGCATTCAGGCGTGTACTTATTCGGTTGCATATGCCAAATAATCATCAAATAAGCGTGCCAACCATAGCCAGGACACACTTTAAAGGGATGGTGAATCGAAATTTGGATTTCAGAAAAAAACAGTGCAGGAAGTGTAGGCGGGACGCTACAATCCCTACAACACTACTCGTAAGGCGATCTCTCGAATGGACGGCCATATTTTTGGAAAAAGAGGTAGAGATCGAAGCAGGCAGACGAGGCGCGTGACGTGAAGATACCTAGTTTCCTCCTCTCTTTGCTTCGCTCCCTCAAGGCGTCGAGGCGGAGAAGACGCGAGGCCGTTCCCTCTCCTTCTCGGACAACAAGACGCGAACATTCCTGTCAAATGTGCCTCCTTTTCTTGAAAAATACGGTCATCCGCTCGAGATATCGCTGTACGAGTGATGTCTTGGTGTTTGTAGCATCCCGTTGCACGCTTTTGCCGCGTGTTTTGTGGAACCCAGATTTCGGTTCAGCATCCCTTTAAAGCAGAGGTGTACAAGCTTTTGAAGTATCGCAAACCCCCTCTCCCAAAATAAATCCCCTTCACTAACTCGATGACCGAGGCAAAAAGAAATGCTCTAGACTCACCGCGATATTTCGTTAACATTTAAACAAAATTTATACTGCTTGGTAATTTTCATTTTTAAACACACAAACAAAATAAATGATGAGCCAGTTACACTAACTGCACATATTTTTTCCCATCTAAAGGGACACTAAAGAGGTGTTTGATTTTGCTTCTTATGGCAATAACTGAATCCATGTGTTTGAAGTCTAAAAATTGACCGCATCTCCACGTGGTGAATGATGTTGATTGGGGCGAAGCTCTGGTGGTCGTGTCTGCGTAGACGCTGAGCCACAGCATGCCGAGCCTTTCGTTTGTTTTCATCCATTTCAAAAAGAGAATGTGTGGTATGGAACGTGGTTATATACGCATTTGAGCATTTGACTGCAGCGCCCTCCCGTCTATAAACGTTGAGCCAATGCATGCAAAGTTTAACGCGATTATATACGCATTTGACCGCAGCGCTCTTTCCTGTATAGACGTTGAGTGGCTACATGCAACATTTCATCCAGGACATCCCCAGCTCTTGAGTTACTACCACATCTCAGAGCCCCCTACTCGTCCCGCAGTCGTGGCCGAGTGGTTAAGGCGATGGACTAGAAATCCATTGGGGTCTCCCCGCACAGGTTCGAATCCTGTCGACTGCGCCAACATTTGTTTTCATCATTTTTTTTCCCTACAGGAGCACGTGAGCACGTGCTCACGTGCTCTTGAGCACGTGAGCTCACGAGCACGAGCACCGAGCACGAGCACCGGACATACGGACATGGCTAGCCCCTAAGGAGTTTCGCCACTAAAAATCTAAAATTAAGATCATGTGTGGCCTATTTCCCCACCGAAAATGCTATCAAAGGTCGCGATTAAGACATGCAGCAGAAACTACAAACACTCTGCTCCGAAATTCAATTTTCATGGCGAAGTACTATCTCCCGAGGTCATTAGCCCGCACCTATAGAGGCATTCACTGGATGCAATATTTGAGGGCACTGTTTAAAGCGCATGCTCGGAACGAGTTCACATCAATAGGCTGCTAAAACCGGCAATCTTGACGGTGTGGAGTGAACGTTGCAAAAAAACTGTGGAAGCTCGCCATCAGCATGCAATCAGCAGCCGCGCACACACGCGGCCCGTGACTTGCTGAGACACGGCCCCCAACACTTTAAAAAAATATGTGGTTGTAAAAGAACTCTTAAGGGTTCTTTGACTTGTCCCTATTTTGCACCCCAAAAAGTTCTTTTAGGCTCTTTTTTTATTCGAAATAGTTATTCATCGCTCAATTGCCTTTCTAGTGCGCCAGGGATGCGATAGTGCTTGAGGCGAAACCGTTCTTCACAAGCTGAAAGAATTCTTCGGGCGTCAAAAAACCTTTTAAGAACAAATTTTTTTTTTTTCTTTAGGTGAAGCATTATGCGAGTGCTTACTCCCCTTGCCATGTCTCAAGCGCTATATGCCTAATAAATAATTGTTTAATGCCGTCGGTTCCTTTACCATCGAAACGCTCTCCTCTTACAACACTTGCTCACCGATTCTAGTCTATTCCCTTTTCTTTGTAGGCTGAGTATTGTTTAGTCTTACTATTTTCTTCTGAATTTTTTCTCATTTTACTCAACTATACGACAGGATTAACTTCCAAAGATGAAACTTCAACTCTGGTTTCTAGCTGTCAAGAAAAAAACGTTAAAACACAAAAATAGTTTTATAATGCAGCTATAAAAATGCTTAGGCAAGTTTGTATGAAGGTTTCTTTCTTTTTTTCGAGATATATTTTGAATTTGAATACTACTTTCTGAGCGAATTGAGCAACACGGCAGCGACAGTGTTGTTGCTTTTTTTGTTCTATAGAAAAATGTAGGCACGTTAGCGGCTCATTTCAAATCTTGTTATCACATCAGGGAAGGGCCCAAACTATTCAAATATTGAAATCAAAGTTAAAGATGTCTCCGCTAGACAGCAGCCTGTTTTAATGTTGCAAAGTGGTGGAGACTCTCGGTGGTACATTCAATATTTCCTAGCAAAGGGGATTATCTAGGAAATACATATCCAATGTGTCGCTGAGAAACTCAGCTAATTTCCAACATTAAAACAAGGTTGCCGTTTTTTGTTTTTTTTTTGCCCTAAAACATACCTCCCCCCCCTCCCCCCTCTCCAGCATTGGCCCTCGACATTTTCGGGTGTGGGTTATCTGGCCCCCACACACGAATGAGTTACCCCTGTCCCATAGCCTTAAGCGCTCTTCCTTCCCAGTATACTTAATTCCAGGCCAAAATAAATGTTCCACCTAATGTGCAAGCAAATAAACTCACACATGTAGCTTATCAGAAGCCGAAGCCTACCATCAGCCCACATACAGTAAACTCTCACTTCAGCAAACATTGGTTTAACAAACATTTCAAAATAACGAACTTCAAACAAATCCCAGGCGGTTTTCCTATGCATTCTATGCAAAAATGGTTCAATTAAACCAAAAAACGAATTTCGGAATAGCGAATATTTCAGTGCTACGAACTTGATCGTTGGACCCAGGATTATTTTTGCAATCAGTTCAACCAAGTTTTGTGCTCTGTAGTGCCGACGTAGCCGATCCCCGCCGCCCCGCTGCCGCCTCTGCGGCGTATCATTGCTGACGTTTACAGCGTTGCCAAGACAAAGCGGCGGTGTGGTAGACGAAAACGAACCACATGGTGTGTCCGCTTTTTCTTTGTCATCGGTTCCGTTCGGGCATCTTAGTTTTGGGTAACAACGGCAGGACGGCAGTTTGTGCGCCCACAAAGGAAAAAACTTTTTTTTCAAACAGCCGGGTTGGGAAAAGGAAGTCATAAAACGAATTTACAACGAAAAATAAAAACTTTTAGAGCTATATTTACGGCGCTATACGAATTCGTAGTTGGCGCCCACGGGCGCCGCGGAAAAGTGGCCCATATTTATCACGTGACTGGCCCCTATTTGTCACGTGGTGCTTGCGATCTTTCGGAAGCTTCCTATGGTCTCGAAAAGTTACTTATTCATCTTCGTTTGAAGTGAAACAAAAAACAAAGATTAATAACTAACTTTTAGAGCCCAAAGGAAGCTCCTGAAAAAGCGCAAGCAGACGCGATAAACCTGTGCGCCGGTCCGATGACGGCGGCGGCGCCCCGGAGCACACGAACTTGCGCGGCGACGGCGGCGGCGGCGTGGAGAAATGCGTCGAAGCGGTGGCACACAACGCTTAGCTTGCGGCGGCAGCGTGACTTTGCAGCGGCGGCGACGCAGCGCGGCGGCGTACAAGTCTACCACGTGACCAGCGGCGGCTCCCGCTAGCGCCAACTACAAATTCGTTTTGCGCCGTAAATATAGCTCTAAAAATTTGCTTTCTTCTTCGTAAATTCGTTTTATAATATTCTTTTTCCATCTAGGCTGTTTAAAAAAAATTTTTTTTTTCCTTTGCATGTGTCCTTTAATGAGTACGAAGAAACAGAAGCGGTTGTTTCTATCAAACAAGCTCAAAATCCTCCGGCATCTGGACATAGGTCAAAGGCAAGTGGACGTTGCAGAGGACTATGGGATTCCACTGTCGACGTTGTCAACGATAGTGGAGCAAAAGTCGAAGCTTGAAGGAGAAACTGCGTTCAATCCCAACAGGAAATGACTCTGCACTGGATATTTCGAGCCAGTGGATGGTGCCGTTGTGGTATGGCTTCGTCACAGCAACAAGCTGTTCCAGGGACAGCTTTGTTACTTAATGCGCTTTAAAGGGAAGCTGAAGAGCTTTTCGAAAAAAATGAGTTAATGGTTGATTCTGACGTGTCTGTGCCTGCTGAGTCCAAATATCACAACCGTTTGACCCAAAATAATCCCTAAACGCGAAAAAAAGCGAAGAAACCAGAAGCGATCGCCGCAGCGGCACGCCATTGGCTAGTGACGCGTGACGCGCCACTACGTCATAAAAGGACCATCCCGATTCTCGTTTGCTCCGTCGCTTGCGGAAGTAGCCGGGCGCCGGGTTTTCTGCTCTTGTAAATCGGGTTCGGCTTCTGATTTTTCGAAATCTTTCGGTGGATTCGAAAGAGGAATGTGTCCAGACGACCCTCGACGTGATAAAATACGCGTTCCAGCCGTTGGCAAAGTAGGAAAATGACCCCCCGCAGTAATAAACGCAGATACGATGAACTGCTTGCGCGGACGCGACATGGCCGGCTTCATACCTTCAGGAACGTACTGACTGCTATTTATTGTAACGTAAAACGTTGACAATAAACGGAGTGTTATTGACGGGACGGCTCAAGCCGGATTAGCGTGACCCCCCCCCCAAAACGGTCGTCAGAGGACAAGAATTCTGCAAACATCGTCCTTCGTGCTTGCCAGCTGCTGGACGCGTGAGCGTGCAGGCTGCATTGTTCATCAAGGCTGAAGTGGTTTGAAGGGATAGTATAATCGGCTTCGGGCGACGGGAGAGCTTCCCTGAGATGAGACGGGTGATAAGACAGGGTCGCCGTTCTGCCACCGCCACGTCCTTGCGCACTATGCGAATAACTGCGCAGAAGGTCCATCCTTGTGATATCGGTACCCTATGCTGCGTTTAGTTTGTTTGCCACAAACTATTGCGCCATTATAGTTTTAGAAATAGCGGAGATGTGTGCCCGGCAGCCCTTAATTTGATACCGAAATCGTGAAAGCTTCCTGGGCCTCTACATTCGCATACTTTTACCAAGATTTGTTGACTGCATCACACCACCACCAAGCATAATCATCGTCCGATCGCATTTCTACAGCACAAAGAATTGTTGCATGACACAAACGTTATACGGAAAACACTGCATAACTTGTAAAAAAAGAACTCAATTCAGAACAGAAGGTCGCATGCTTTGTATTTCCAAAAACCTCTCCTGAAGAGAATATGAACCTTTGGAAGGAAAATTTAACAAAATTTATGTTTACGTTTAAAAAATATGTGAGCTCAAATAATGCCAGCAACTGTAAAAAGAAAAGTTTATGCTAAAACAAGCTGCACCGTGAAAGTGGCATTATGAATTGCATGACCATTTATTAGAGCAAGCCCTTCACTCCCAAATGGCTGGGTAGCCGAGTAGATTAAAAGCAAAAGAAAATGATCTTGCGCTACCCAAGATTGTTTTCTTTTGTTTCCTAGATTTCCCGGACCGGAGTCGGTCCGGAAAATATGGTCACTTCAACAATATAAGAAACCAACACTAAAACACTAATATAAGCTGTTAACGCAATTGAGCCAGTGGAAACCCGCTATTCGGCTAAATGATCGCGGCTTTTCTAGCACACTGCACACTTCTAATAACGTAATAGCTTTTTCTAGAACAGTCGACCTACAATTCCTACCTAGTTGCGTTTCCTCTTTGTTTCTGATTTTTATAGCGCTGAATTGCCTTCTTACCTTCAAAGATGTTCGGCAGAGTGTCGGGTTCAGGCGAGCCTTCTTCAGACCCAAACCCATACGTACACAGTTTTCCTATGCGCCGTCCGAAATACGTTTCGAACAAAAAAGGTTTACTTGCTCAAACCCACCCACCCCTTTAAAATCTCGGTGACGAAGTGAAAAAGACGGTAAGCGGGAAGAACAACTGCGACGAGCGCTGTTCGTAAAAGCTGGCGGCTACACATGAGTACGGCATCGCGCAACAGCACGAGTCAGTTGGTTCGGTACCACGAGAATTCTGCAAAGCCGTGAACAAACAAGAGAACAATCAACACGCCAGGCGATTGAGTCCATAGCATGACCGGTCAACGGATAAAAGCAAGCGCTATGCAGCGGCAGAACGACGACGGCTCGAAAAGACACTAGTGCAGCCTACGAGGAAAGCGCGGCCAGCCGCGGCGGGGTCCCCCGGCCGGTCCTTTTGTGACGCCGGCTGACGGGTTTCCTCCTCTCTCCCCTTTCCCTCTGCTTCGGAGAGGCGTGGCTTCGGCGCTACTTTGAAGGCGCTTTTCCGGTTAATCCGCGCAGAAAATGACCAAACCAATACGATATTCGTGATGGCTGAGATCTGATTAACTAGGCTCAGGTGTGTTTTCTCGTATTTAAAACCGCTTCAGCTTCCCTTTAAGAGCACCAATGCAAATAAAAAATCAAGATTTTCTTTTTTTTTAAAATGAGAAAGGAAGCAGGGTAATTGTTATGCACTTTGTATATATCGATGTACATGACTCCATAAATTGCATTTCACACTTTTGACTCAATGTATGCTGTGCCCTATGCTGTTCCATATTCTAGTGCATATATTCAGTTTAGTAAACTTTCAGTTAAGTGAACTATATATATTCTTGGGACCCTTGAAGTTCGCTTAAGTGAGAGGTTACTGTATATCGATCGAATTTTCTATGTGCTTGTGCCTATCCTGTGCTAGTCCAAGCCTCTTGACAACCATTAGAAAAAAATATTGCTTCACAGTGACTTTGCAAGCACTGCAAAACCGGCGACATAATAAGAAACGTAGAAGTGGCTCTTCAGCCCCTGTGAAAAAAAAAAACTAAAACAAAAAAACAGCAACAAGATGTCGATAGCAAGTAGACTGCTTACCAAACTCGTTGGCACCTCCGTGCCGAACGTCCTCAATGAGCAGTGCCTCTTTCGACTTGAGAGCGGACTTTAGCACCTCTGCTCGTTGGAGGTACTCGCTAACCTGCGGCAACGGCCAAACAAGTTTAGAGAATTGCGACAGAAAGGCACAAGAGAAAATGAAGTGAATCGGTGAGTGTGTTTAAGAGTGAGTGAGTGAGTGAGTGAGGAGGAAATCAAGTTAGTGTAAGAAAAATTGCTAAAGAGAATTTGTGTCAGTGTCAGTGTGTGTTTGAGTGCAGACGAGAGGATGAGTGTGTGTGCGTGTGTGTGTAAGAGTATGCGAGCAAGTGAGAGTGAGTAAGCCTCAAATTAAATTGACAATACCTAATTGAATTCAGGTCAACTTAGCCATGGACACCTTTTCTGCCCATTCCCAGTTCATGCAGAATGGAGAAGCTAGAAGTCTCATGGCCAAAGTGAAAGCAAGGGACCGGGAAACCTTCCGGAAATTTCCAGCTTAATTTGCGGAACATTCGAATTTGTGAACAAGGATTTCAGGGTCATACGAAACAACAGCGAGCTAAATTCGAACTGTAGAAAATTAAAACTAAGATTCCCGCATTTAAGCTTGGTCTGGCTTCCTACATCTAGGTAAATCACTTTTCTTCTGTATTCTTCATAACTTATTTAGGTTTGTTTAAAAAAAACATAACAATGAAATGACAATAACCTTGGCTTGAAGTGACTTCCATTTCTCCAGATCAGTTTCAGCTGAAATGAGAAAAATGCCACCATAAAAATGCTGCAGTGACAAATGTGACTTCATACCAACTGTACAGGAATCGCCGTGAATTAGAACCTTGTTACGGTGGACGTACTGGAACGTCGCCTTACATGCATGCCTACAAGTCTAGTAAACTGAGACTAACGCAACGCCAATATTCGAATCACCCTGTGCAATCATGGTAGACTAATAGAGCTGCTGGGGAAGACAGAAAATCGGGAACAAAGAATGAAGTAAAATCTTAAAGAAAATCTACCATTTCAACTTGACCCTCAGTGACTCTCTCCTCTTGCCACGATCATGCACATCTTTCTGCACAACTGCAACATTCTCAGAGCTAGTTAGCTGCCAATCAGCAAACGAAAAAGTTTTTAAGACATACTAATAGGTCTTACCTTCCCTCCATCGAATCACAAACTCAAAGAGTCGGTTTTATACATACTAGGGCCGGGCACTTAATCGATTAACCTACCAATGAATCAATTAATGCTTTAATCGTGATTACATTTTTTAAAACCAAATAATCAATGAAATTTTGACCCCCCCCCCCCAAAAAAAAAGAAGAAAAGTAGGTAAGAGCTTTATGTTTTTACTTCGCAGACGTGGACGAGTACACTTGTATGAAGGCCAACTTCAGGTGAAATTTTGACCTAAAGTAAACACTAGGGGCGAGATTTGTAACTCCAAACAAGTGGAGAGGGTTGTACGTGTCCCAGCCACTTCAACGCCGTGCGAGCGTCCGTTTACAGCAGCAGAGACTATTATGAACAATCAAAGGAGTTCGCTATTGCCAGAGAATATCAACGAACCTCTTTGCCTCTGCGGATGAAGTAATAATTTGTGAGTGTGGGTGACTTTTGACTGTTCTCAGCTACACATCAAGGCTGATTTAAAATCTGAAATTGTATATTTTGCCGTTTATCACACAATCAGCAAAGACAAGAAAATGTAATTTCATTTTTTAAAAACTATCATGCACTTGAATGACTGAAACCGATTAATAAATCAATTAACATTGGTGATTAGTCGGGTTAAGGTTTTTAATCAATGCCCAGCCCTAACACATACTAGAATTGCCCAGAAGAGATTTCATGCATAAAAGTCTTTCCAAGATGTCGTATGCAGCTCTCCCTTCTGCTAATGAAACACTGGTACAGTTCAATTCAATTATATTTTATATACGATAGCATAAGAGGACAGGAACATGAAAGGAATGCAAGAGGGGAGGAGCTAGATAAACATCAGTTTCGGGGCAAAAGAGTTACTCACTTTGTAGCACGGGCAACAGGTACTGGAGCCCCATGCAGTACAGATGCAGCGCCTCCCGAAGGCTCCCCTCGCTGTCTTTTGCCACTGCCCTCTGAATGAGGTTCACCTGTTCAAACGAAGCAAATAACAATCTAAACACAGTCACAAAAAAAAAAAAAAATCCACATTTGGTAAGAGTGGTTTTTTTCTGAGAAGGCCCAAATGTTTGAAGTGTACAAACAGCCTCGAGTCTGACCGTTAGACCGTCCTGAATTTCCACCACGCAAAGCGGTGAAACATTGAGCCTCACTGCCTTACGTGGACGTGCGCATTGAGCTTCGCCACATCGCATCGGTGCGCTAGGAGCGGCGGATGATAATGCGGGTTAGAATTTAGGGTTAGCTCGATGGCCTCCGAAACTTTGTTTGCCCCTACGGGTTGACAGACTTTGGTTAAAATCATGCGGCGACCCCTAATTTCGAAGTAACAGAAAAACTCACGTTAGCCTATATTTAAGTAGACACGACAGTTTTTCCACAGCCGCGAAAGTAGACACAAAATAAAACGTTGCGTGAGAATAGCTTTGTGTCTTGTCCGTGGCCTCCCTAAGAGTGTCATCGGGTCTTGTGTTTTCCCAGATGCAACCCATCTTTTACCGCTGTTCCCCAAAAAAATGTATGAATGGGTTTCTACTGTACTTCCGCTGCGTCAAAATGTATTTCCTCTGAACCCCCTTACACAATGGCCTTAATGAAAGTATCTTTACAGACTGCTTCACACATTAGCGTTTGACTGTGGACTGCACTAAGACCACACGCGACAGCTTACGATGAGAGACGGCACGCTGGAATCGTGTACCAGGTGGCCATTAGACCATTTTGAATAGCGTGAAACTAGACCAAAGGTTTTGCAGTATTTGCGACATTGAATCTGCCCACTCCTCTTATGACGTCAAAATTATTTCAAGCTCGTGGCGAAAGAAAGAAGCATAAAATATATGCAGACGTGAAGCCTTCCGGGACTATCTGGTAGATGTATCCGTGTATCATCTTGTAAGACGTTTCAAGCGCCTGTAGCGCAGTCAATCACGGCCAAATGCAACTGTGTGAACCAGCCCTAAGGTATACAAACTCTAAAATATGTATTGCAAATTGCTAGGCAATTGTGTTGCTCACGTGAAATGTTCGAGCATCAAACGTTTAGCGATACTCACTTTCCAGACTCCAAATGCCTACGCTCACGGCACTCATCGTCAGATAGTTTAACACCTACCATGTGTACGCTTGAGAGTTGTTCCTACAGGGTGTCTCAAATAGTGGCCATGCTTTTTAAATCAACTGCAAAAATCGGTTTCTTAACCTACCGCGCTACGATTTTGTGCAGCGTTGCCCACAGGTGGTGCATTGTTTCTATAAAATTTGCATAGAGCGAACTTATTCGAGGAAAAAGTAAAAAATGAAAAAGGCTTAACTCCTATGGAAACGCAGCGAAGCCACCGGTCTTCAAACAATAGGGCACCCTATTGTTTGATTTTACTGATTTTTGTAGTCAAATTAAAGAGCCTGGCCGCTATTTGGGACACCCTGTAGAATGAAGCGATACTACTCCCTACCGCTAATCGGGCTGACAAACCTGGCAATCTTCCAGAGCCTTCCATACTGTGGAGCTCCTTTCCCTCAATGCACACAGATGGTCAAGCTCCTCCTTGCCCACCCCCCTGGTCACATGACATCCCCGTTAACCAATCGGCGCTGAGCACCTTGCTCCTCCTCTCCCACCCGTCAACCAATCTGTGTCGAGCCTCGCGGCCACGCTTTTATCTGGGCTCCACGAAATGCCGAACACCTAGCCAAGGAAGGTTTCACGTTAATAAATAAAGTAGATGTCAAAAAATATTCACGAAGGAAGTGGGTGCTGTTTGGGACTGTCATACAGTCGATGCACAAACATGAACAGAGTTTTGTATCTGATAGGAAATAGAGATAAGAGATAAAGAGGAACTCCCATGCACACAAAAGTCCACAACCCACATGCCGACAGGAGGAGCTTCACACTGCCTCAAACCTAAGGAAGCAATCATTACATACCCCTTTGTCGAAGGACTCCGGAGTGGGAAGGTGCTCCAAGTCTACAAAGGGGTGCGTGAAGAACTCCTCGAAGTTGATCCGCCTGTCGGGGTCCCGCTCCAAAAGCCTGAGCAGCAAGTCTGCGCAGCTGTCCGAAATGGCCATGCCTTCCGGAAGCTGAACCGAACGGGACAAAGCAGGGAACTCGGTCGGTAATTTGCGATGAAAAGGGCAATGCACCGTTCACTCGAACTGTCTTCAAATTGCTTGGAGCGTTCCCCAGAGCAAATATAATTTTTGGTGCAATATATGTGTTGCGGGATTCATTTGAGCAGTTCCGAAATATACTTCTATTTTGGGGCTGACGTCCCAACAAAGTATTTTTTTCGGAATCGCTCCCAACCTAAAACAAATTCTCTAGCATAAATATAGCAAAAAATCTTTTTTACAGCAGAGCTGTTAAGGGTTAGTTTCACCAGTATTGTGTGTGTCAGTAAACAAATGATGACACAAAACTCTGGACAGCTACCGCCATCTATGAGCAACGGCGGCAACCAGTTGCCGCCGTCGCTCATAGATGGCGCAACCTTTCCACCCTTTCCACTCTGGCTTGCCCACTTGCGGCCGGCCATTACTTCATTCTCACCATAGTACAGCTTCACTGGTCTTCCTTCTTCACCAGAGTGGAAAGGCTGAAAGTTTTTTTATTTTGAGGAAAGTTATTTTTGTGACCTATCCAGATACTTAAAAAAAGATATTTTTGGGGAGTCCCTAGGAGCTCTTACCAAAACAAACTCTCACTTCGGGGTTAACGTCCAAAACAGAAGTGTGTTGTCTGCTGTTCATTCAATTTTTTCAGATTATATATCGTTTTCCAGGGTCACAGAATTTTTAAAAAATTGTGCCCAATTGCAAGCCTTGTCACATCGCCGGAAACTCGCTCGTCTAACACCGTTCCACAAACTTTATCATCGTGGCTCGCTTCACAATGATTTCTTTTAGGCCACTCACATTATTTTTCCACTCTGGGATCAGTCGTGTAAAGCTAAACGTATCACATGCCACTCGTCTCTTTCTGCGCAATCATTCGTACCGCAAACAATAATCAATTGGAATAACCTGCCAGCACACCTAGCGACTGAAGATGATCTAACCAAATGTCGAGAACTCACATGCACTGACAATAACATCGTCTTTTTTTTTTTCTCTCATCTACTTACCTGTAACTACCTATATCTCATTCACCATTTTCGCGTATTTTTTGTTAATTTTGTTTTGCAGTCATTTACCTTCCGTGTTCTTATCATCACCTCACCCCTCCCTCCCCCATGCAATATTATCCCGTGGAGGTCTTTTAGGAGTATTCTAAATAAATAAATAAACACCATAAACATTGCACTAAAATATACTATATACATTTTTTTTCTTCTTCTGGGGAATGTGTATTTTCTGTGACGCGTCCCATCCCAACGCCTAAATAAAACGCTTTTCTTTAGTTCCGCGTCTCTTTCAGGCTACGAGCCTTTCAGCACTGTCCGGGCATGTACCTCAATGAAACATCGAGGACCTTCCTTGCTATACGCTGCACCCCTAAAGTTGCCTAGACTTTTCTTGGTACGCAGATCTGGCTATCCAGATAACCTGCAGCCATTCCTTTACGATAGTTTTTATGCGAGTGGTCTCGTTTGCCATGAACCAGGGCTCCAAGCAGTGAGGACTCGCTCGAAGTTCCTCGTTTTTGAACCACTCGTTTTGACGCAACGTCGAGCGATAAATTGGACTTCAGTTTAGTAGAATCGGCGCTCACCGACGTCTACGGGGTGCGGCCATAAAAAATTTCACATTTGGCACGCCTAGCAAAAATCGAATTTCAAACGTACATACCTGAAATTGGCCACACGACCGTCGTTTATTCCAAAGTTTTTTGCCTATTTTTTTCAGACGTCAACTCGGGAGTAGCGAATTATTAGAGAGATAACAAAAATGGCAGACGTGCATTTCCTATGGCCTATACCCGCCCATTCGCCGTCTGCAATCTGGTTTGCGACGCCGCCCCCAGGTGGGAGGCACTCACTTGATCGAATGACATTTTAGCGAACGCCCACGTTTCACCGAATGACACTTTAGCGAATAGTCAGACGCCGCGAAGCGGCGTTTTCGGGTGGGTCAATTGGGTTCACATTTTTGTAATGAGCCGCCGCAGACTGTCGCCGCGAAGCGGCGTAAAGCGCAGCGCGGCGGATGGCTTAACGCGCGCCCCCGTTATTCGCTAAAACGTCGATTCGCTCAAATGTCACTGTTCGCTAAAACGTCATTCGCTCATGTGATATGGACCCAAAAATTGATTTTAACAAAATATATGGACGATTATGCCCGTTTACTTGAAATCTAGAAACTGGAGGACGCCCTCGTTTAATAAAAATATATTCTAAAGCAGACGAACGTGTGTCTTCTTTTGTCGTCTGCTTATCTGTTTATCGGTCCGTTCCCGGTGAAAGCTCAACTTTGGAATCAAGAACACCGCTGCTGAGGCAAATTGATTGCTCCTATTTATTGTTTTTGTTGCACTATCTGCTGCAGTTATTATCAAAATATTTTCTGCACTGCCCTGCGATGCCGCAATACTCGACGAATGAGCGTGCCCAGGCGAAGTGGTACGTGGGGCGGAACTCGGTGGTCACAGCACAACGAAAATTTCGCACTGCATTTCATAAACGCCCGCCTTCACGCCCCACATATTTGACTTGGGTGGATCGTTTTGCGAGCGGAGAAGACTTTAAAAAGAAGAATCCAGTCAGTGAACGTGAGAACCTGCTCAAAAATGAGGAGCTCATTGAAGCGGTGCTTGCTGTCTTCGAGAGTGACCCACAATTGTCAACAAGACAAGCAGCCAGGTTGTTTGGAATTTCGGAAAAAAGGGTACGACGGATTCTGCGGAGAAACAATTAGCGCCCGTACAGGACGCAAGTTATGCAAGGCGGAGTCGTTGCGAATTAAGAGCAACCCGGGGCACCTGCAATTTCTTTTATTTAGTGACGAAGCAAACTTTCACCTTGATGGACGTGTGAACCGCCAGAACAGCAGGATATGGGCTCGCGATAACCCTCATGCCTTGGACGAACGGCATCTCCATTCACCGAACGAAGGTGACAGTGTGGAGTGGGATTCGGCGTGAAGGCATAGTGGGCCCCTTTTTTCTCGACGGCACCGTTAACGCAGATGCCTACTTGGAAATGCTAAAAACGGAAATGCTCCCCGAGCTTGAAAGGTACCACATGACAAAAGAAAACTGTATATTCATGCAGGATGGGGCGGCTCCCCATTACGCAAAGAGTGTGAGGGCATGGCTCAATAAAGCGTTCCCTCGGCGGTGGATGGGTCGGGGATCAGACTATATGGACTGGCCTCCACGATCCCCCGACTTAAATATGTGCGACTTTTTCGTATGGGGATTTATAAAAGGACTTGTCTACAAGAAGAGGATCCCCGTGAGGCGCTGCAAACCAGGTTGGAGACGGCGAACGGGCGGGTATAGGCCATAGGAAATGCGCGTCTGCCATTTCTGTTATCTTTCTAATAATTCGCTGCTCCCGAGTTGAAGTATGAAAAAAAAAATAGGCAAACCACTTTGGAATAAACGACGGTCGTGTGCTTGATTTCAGGTATGTGTGTTTGAAATTCGTTTTTTGCTAGGCGTGCCAAATGTGAAATTTTTTACGGCCGCACCGAGTACCTTAAGTGCTTGCAAATGCGGTACTTATGTAGAACTGACACAAAAAAACTTTGTGAAGCAAACAGCAGCACAAAAAGCGCAAGCAAATGCAGGTTAGTTAGGACGCAATAAATGTAGTGCTTCCCGTTTTCGCTGCCCGAGCTTTTCTGATAACATATGCTAAAAAAGAATTCACTACCATGCTAGTTGTACACATTATTATTAACACTGAAATGCTCATGCAGAAGGCATCGTGATAAAAATAATAAATAGTACTAAGAGCCCTCCAGTCGACCAAACTTCTGGTGAAAACTGTTCCCCAACAATTTGCCACTAATTTAAGATTCAGCATACCGTAAAATCCCGAGAGGTAGCCCACTTAAAATCGAAAGAAAATTGGCTGAAAATAAGGAGTGGGCTAACCTTCGGTGTGCAATTGAGCAAAGTTGAAAAAATGCTATTTTTAGATCGATCGTGTCATGAACTTGTTATTGTGCCGAGGGGCAAAGAAGCAGAGATGACTGTACTTCCGAGTCAGCAATGTTCACTTGTATCCAGCCATGGCTAACTAGCTGAACTTACGCCGAGGTCATCATTAATCCGAACACTACGATTACAAGGAGTGGGCTATCGTTTGGTGTTTAAAAGAAAATAGCAAATCAAGCCAAAAACAGGGGTGGGTCACCTTTCGGAGGTGGGGCACCTGTTGGAATTTTACGGTAGGTTCGTCCATGCGAATCGGTGAACTTGTTTGGAATGATACCCGACTATTTCCCACAAGGCTTGGTTCGAACAAATCTGCCCCAAGCTTAGAAAAGTGGTTCGTACAGTTGCGTCTCGTTAAGAAGGGACACTACCTTCAAAGTCTGAAGTTTTTAAAATTTAAAGTTACCCGTTGACGGTTTCGCTGAATATGCACGGCGGTCGATTACACATTTGAAAGTGCCCACCTAAATTGGAAATGCACGCTCCGCGGGAGGTGTTGCCATTCGTAATGTCTTTGGCGAACTATCAATGTTATATTCGCACGGTGTTTCGCTTCGCTGGGGCTATTTATAGTTTTGAAATTAGGTGCTCCGCACACGTGACACGCGCGAGCTGGTCGCTTGACACGTCGGCTGCTCTGGCTGTAGTGGCAATTAGAGTGTCGGCTATTCCTATTCAAACTTTTAAAGCTTCTCGGAATTGGGTTCAAGGGATTAGAGCTTACCATCCGATGGGAAAGCTCTGTAAAGTACCTCCGGTTGGAATCTGAAGCCGCTAGAACATTGCGGAAGCGAACGCGCCAAAATAAAACTGAATGAAAGAAAGGTGACAAATTTTTGCTTCATTATTTAAATGTGATGCTTCTAAACCTAAAAAGCTTGCAAGCACCGTGCGTGTTCCCGCTAGGCAATGCAAAAGAAACCTGTGCATTGACCTTTTCTTTATACTATTCCTTTGGAAACGAAACTCAATTACTATAAAACATCTTTTGGAAGAAAAAAAAAAAAAAAAAAAAAAAAAAAGCTTGAATGTTAAAGGGTTTATTATAGTAGTCTTGTCAGCTTTTAAATATCCTGATGAATGCTGCCGGAAAGTTTCCCTCCTGTATCCAAAGAATTTTATTTCCAGAATAAATTATTTCCAACATGTGGGCACCATCTAAAGTGCAGCTTTTTGAACTTCCAAACGCGTTTATCTCGATTTCACTTTTTTGCATCCAATCTTGGTTCAGGAAAACAATCACTTGATAATGAATTGATCTGTGGAGCCACCTTTCAAAGCCTCTGTACTGAAATTGTGTAAGAAAGCGGCTCTGAGCTTACTTTCTGCATTTCCACGATCCTTTGTTATAAAAAGCTGCAGCATCTTCAACCTGACGCACATAAAAAAAAACAAAAAAAACTTTTTTTTATGTTTTTGTTTTTTATAAAAACTGGTATATTTTGTAATTTCTTTCTAAGACCGCCACATGACATGGGTGTTATACAGTCGAATCTCGTTAATTCAAACTCTCTTAATTCAAACTCCCTTAATTCAAACTAACATGCAGGTCCCACCCTATGCGTCTCTATGGGAGGAAACTCCCAGGGTAATTCAAACTTTGCTTTATTCAAACAAATTTTTGGTCCCCCTCGAGCATGAATTAACGAGATTCGACTGTAGTTAGAGTGTATACTTTCCGGTGTTTATTTATGACAAAAATTGACGGGTGTTTATCGGTGTTTATTTATTTCTAGAATACCGGTGCTTTTCAGTGAATTCTCTCGTGCAGACGCTAAAAACGGTGATTATCGGGGGAAAGAATTGCGAATGTAAACGACCACTGAAGACTAAAAGCTGTTCAAATTTTATTTACATCTCTTACACACTTGATTATTGTAGTATATGCACGCATACATTCCTAGGCTCGTGTCTGTCAATCCTTCCTGTTGACGACGCGCAATTTCGAGAATGCCTGCTCAACATTTGCGCTGGACACGGAAAGGACCAAAACGTCCAACATGGCTTGGGACAGTACTGGCTAGCTGTGACTGGCCTCTCGGGCCACTGATAGTGATCTTCTAGCTCGGCGGCTTCAGGAGGACCGCTGACCTTGGACAAAAGTGGAACAAAGCTACTGTCCTCCAAGAGTCCAAAACCACGCAGGTCACGAAAGAAAGACAAAGTGCATGATTCTGGGTAAGATAATGTGTTTGACGGAAGTTTGTGTAAGACTTTTTCAGTGAAAAAAAGAAAAGAAAAACAACATTGCTAAAAAAATATATTTAGAAACAGGTGTTTTTTTTGTTTTTTTTTTTTCGCTTCCAACGATTTTTATTTTTGTCACCGGCAAATGTTTATTGGTGTTCGGGAAGTTTTAACCAAACTTTTCCGTTGAAAAAACCAGCGCTTGCTCAAAAATATAAAAAAAACAGTGTTTTTCGGTTTTAACAGATTTTGTATTTTCAACACCGGAGGATGTTTATCGGTGTTTTTCGGTTAAAATTGGAAAGTATACAGCCTAGTTTTAATGTATGTTTCCCCAAAATACCTGGCCATTTCCATTACCTTTTTTAAACGATAGTTTCCTCAGGGGCGGTGTTTATTTTATGTGCCTTTAAGTAACTATATATTCGAAGGATAAACCCATAAACATAAAACTCTGCATGTCATCCTCTTTCCCAGCTATGAACCTTAATTAGTATAATTAAATCGCATATTCCTATTAATGCTAATATGCAACATACTAGGCAAAATTTTAGAGGACGAACTGGGTAAATTTGAACGCATGCATTTTTGTTTTTTTTAGTATGAACTACATTTGGGGGGAACGAAGGCGTTCATAGTTCCGAGGCACGACTGTACCGATTGAGCAAGCGAGGCATCTAAGGCGACCTCCAAATTCAGCGTCCAAGAATCCCGCAGTACTGCACGGGGAACAGGAAGCATAGAAGTGCCTAAAGACCCGTCGGGATCAAGATGAGAATGCTATCAGTGCTTGCCTTAATGGGCGTGTTGGTGCGGATCTTTGCGGCAACCTCTTCGAACGTGGGGGACGAATAAGGGGCACTTCCGAAAAGGCATTCTGTAAAGCAGTGGAGCAATCGATCAGGGTTCCTTGAATCGGGCAACACATGCCTCTCTCCACAATACTGGCTGTACATATATCTACGCAACACACACGGGGAAAGACTGATATACAAAAAGGTTCGTTTGTTTCCGGCGTTTGAAGTGACTTCCCTCGTCCTAACTCGTCAAAAAGTCGTCGGGCCTTTTCCTGCCGTACCCTTTCCAGGCTGTGCCTTTTTCATGGTTGTAGCTTTCATTGTGCCATACTAATGACGGTGCAATTATGAAACAAAACAAAAGTGTACATAGTGAGATCCGTATTACGAACCAAACTACACCTAGTTATTCGCAAACAGACGCATACCTTGCGGTGCGGAGGCAAGTTTCGGCGTCTAAGGCTGCGCTCGCACCCGCGAACAACGAAGCAAGCAAACACACGTCGTCTTTCTCGAGAAGACGTAACAATTCATCCATAAAAAATCCCCATCGAGTCGATTTACAAACTTTGAAATTGACAATGCCTCAATAAGTGGACACATCCACAAAAAGATGCAACACACACTCGCAGGAAGCCCATCAAGCCGTCTCACATGCCTCGCAAAACTGGTGAGGTCGTTGTAAACGGGCGTCATAGTAAGAGAAGCCTCGCCACTCACCGTACATGATGATGCCGACTGACCACAGATCCACCTTGTTGTCATAGTGGTCACTGAGGAGCATCTCGGGCGCCATGTAAAGCGGCGATCCCCTCAGGGAACTCGCAAAGTCGCCCGCTCGCAGGTACTGGGCAAAGCCGAAATCTGCGGAGGAGGGTCGTTCCGGAAGAGAAAGGTGACTGCACTCAAGATTGTCACAACACCATTTGACCGTTTGTGCAAAATCTGATGCATGAATGTTTACATAGCTGGAAGTTAGCCTGCCTTCTCGCTCTCTCAACCTCTGTGCAACACAGTTGCTCGATAACAACTTGCCCGAAGTGTTTCAGTTGAAATAGTGGAAAGCCGACAAGCGTCGGGCAGATGAAGAAATGCGAAAAGCGAGAGCGGCCCTGACCCCCGCAATATTGTAAAATACCGAGCAAGCACCCACTCAAAATTGAGAGATAATCGCGAAGAAAATGGGGGATGGGCGCTTGTTCGGTCATCAATTTTACGTATCAATGTACTGTGCATATTTTCTCAGGTCTTACAAATTTGGGAGTGGGCGCTTAATGTGGAATGGGCGGATGCGCGGCATTCTACGGTAGACAGATTTCGAAAACAGTCACCATATCGTTTGGTATGTCTCCTTTAGGCAAACCTTAAGAATTTATATTAAAGTGTGGTAAATGCATGTAAAGTAGAAGACAAAAGAGACTCTAATGCCCGAGCGAACAAATGAAGACAGGTAAACCTCTCGTGCCGAGCTGCAGCCTACACTACGTGGCGAGAGTTTTGAAATCTTAAAGTACCGCGCCATAGGAAATCGGACACGGAGTTACGATGACTTTCAAGGCGTCTAAAAAAATACAAATCGGCGCATCAGAGACAGGCAGCGCCACCTAGTTTGCTCATAGACATCTACTCTTTCAGTTTCAGTTTGGATTTTCATCTGCTGACGTGAGGCGGCGCTGTAAAAAACGAAACTGTAACCGAAAGTAACAGCGTAGTCGGGAGCCATGGCATCGCGCTCGCCGCACGCACCGCATAAGCGAAAGGCTGCAGCATGCACTTCGGCCGCTTCTGCTGCTGATTTTTACGACTCAAGCAGCAGTGATGACTCGAGTAACGATGTGCGGCCGTCAGATTTTAGTTTGGACAGCGACAATCCAGCCCAAGGTCCTGGAATGTCAATAGGAGCTCGCAGGTGCATTTCGGTTTAGCTTGCACGTTGTAATCATACAAACGCGTGCTTTATAATTGACAACAGTGTTTTTTCTTGCACATTTAGAGTCTCGACAACGTATGGGAAGGATATTTTTCCGAATGCATCGTGCTGTTTCCAGTTTTCGCCCCAAGAGACAGCCCGATGTCCATGTCGGCACAGTACTGCGGAGCGACTCGCGGCGGTTTTCAAGAGCACTGTATTTTTTTCTTTTGTTTTTCTGTGCCTAGGTGGTAAGGATTTTGTGTGAGAACACAAACAAATATGACTGGATGCATATTTTGGACCGGCAGACATACGCTCGAAGAGAGTCACTCCGCTGGAGATCCTGAAATTTATTGGCATTATCATCTACATGGGGATGGCTGAAGTTCTGCGACAGCACTCATACTGGAAAACAACAGGAATATTCAGAGGCCCTCTCCCACCAAATATTATGCCAAGAAAGCGCTTCTCTGCACTGCGTGCATTGGTGGAAGACACTGTTTTTTCATTGTGTGGACATTGCATGCGTAAATAGTTTCATACTCTTCCAAAAACACCGAAAAGAGAACCCAAACGTCCCAGAACTTTCCAGAAGTGCCTACTCTGACCAGCTGGCATTTAGAGAAGAGCTAATTTAGCAGATCTTTGAGTATGATGAAGCAGCACCAAGGCCATATTCCCTTCTCACCCCATATCCCTGCTCACCACCAACAAAAAAGAATGGAGAGAAGAAACTGCAAGCTCTGCTATCAAAAGACAAAATCACAATCCAAAACAAACGTCTCCTGCTCCACATGCGAAGTTTATCCTTGCTTCCTGCCTTCGCGTGATTGTTTTTGTGAGTGGCACAGCCATCGGGACCACTAACTTGGCTGGCCACGAAAAAAACAAAGCGTGCGGTACAGGACTGAAAGATAGTTAAATGAGGGCTAGGGCCACTTGCAACAGTTTGTATATTTCAAAATTGCGAAAATAATTTTCTGGCTCGGTACAGCCACTCATTTGTTTTTTGCGTGTGCTCTTTTTGTCAACTTTTTGTTCATTTGACAAATACATTCTCTTAAATGTTTGCAGTCATAACACTGCCATTTATTTAATTATGATGCCCATCTAATAACCTACAGTTTGATACATAGCAATCCCTAATGTGCCTAGTAGTTCCAGAGAAAAAAAATATTTTCTGAAAGCACTGAAAATCTGTCATTTTTCCGCGGTAACGAAAGAGTTAAACCCTCTACAGGGGGAAAAAAAAAAAAAGTTATGCCTTATAATGAAAGTTTTATCTTATACAAAATACATGTTATTCACCGCGAATAATGTTATTCAAGGTACTTTTTGCTGTCTTTATTATTCGAGCATTTGTTTTAATCCCTATATTATTTG
Source organism: Ixodes persulcatus (assembly GCA_013358835.2). NCBI lineage: Eukaryota > Metazoa > Arthropoda > Arachnida > Ixodida > Ixodidae > Ixodes > Ixodes persulcatus. Next base: position 930,455 of record JABSTQ010011465.1, read on the forward strand.
TATAAAAATATATAGCATATTTTATGAATAAATACGACCGGGAAAACAATGCGCAATATCTGCACTGTCGTTTTTCAAGCAAAGAATGCCCCATCATCCTGGTTCAGTTTCGCATTTTGTCCGTGGACTGAAGGTAACCTGATCGCCGAGAAAACTCGGAAGAAAAGAAGAGCCACGCAGGATCCGGAAACACCAAAATGGTGAAACTGACCGGCCAACTTCAAGAGGGGAGTTCGCACAGATGACAAGAGTATGTTCTGGGGCTTGAGGTCCATGTGGGCAATGTTGTGTTCCTGCAGAACTTGGAGGGCCTTTGCTGAAACAGGCATGACAGAATACACCACTAACATATGAGCTGTACAAAATGTGCTTGCTTAAGGTATTTGAAGCGCTTGCTTAAGACCTTTGCATGGGGGGGGGGGGGGGCTTGCCGCCGCAGCTCGATAAAGTCACTGTGACCCTACCCTTTTACAGCACTTCAAATCCTACTGAGGAGGCACCTCAACCCTTCCGTGTTGGGCCCTTCGCTCTGGGATCAAAGTGGAAGACAATTTTAGACTAGGACCACAGGTCATGAGGCCAACTGCCTGCAAAAACTTATGCAGAATGCCTCTTCCTCTTCTCAATAAATTACTTTCTATCAACAAGCGTTTATTTATTTATTAATACTGCAATATCTCGATGGGATTTTCGCAGGTGGGTATAGCGCAGTAAAGAAAATACAACAAACTGGCAAAAAGAGCAAAGATGAAAACAAGTTGTGGTACAGACTTGAACAAATACGGTACAAAAAGGAGATAATTTAAATTAGGTGCAAATAACGACAACGAGAGCTGCATGACAACACGCAGAGTGAGGTCATTCCACTCAGTTATTGTTTGTGGGAAAAAAGAATACTTAACCTTTTGGGGTCATGTGAGTTTACCCCTTCTAGAACCCTCTGGTCAGAATTAGAGAATCAGAATTGGCGAGAATAGATAAAATCAATGAGCGACTACAAATTCAACTTCATAACATTCTAAGATCAATATGTTCAGTTCGAATTAACTCTGCATTCTCCTGAATCTTTTCATTTGAATTATTGAACTATACTAGCGGTATTTGCACCGCGTATGATACTTTTTGAAGCAAATGCCAGGGTGCAAGCCAGAATGTCGAGTGCAGGTTTTACAGTAGAAAACAGTTTCATGTCTTTGCCCTTCGACTTTCCTGTCACTGCAAAAAGAGGCGTGGTACTTTTTTCTTTTGCTAAACTCGCAAGCGGACATTTTGCGCGCGCTTTGGGTGTTCAACATGGCAGCCTTTACTCCGTCTGCATTTTAGGGACTGTGCAAGTCCCTAAAGCAGCATTTGTTGGAGGGACAAAAAATCAAGTATGCATGCCCGACAAGAGATAGCGCAAGTTGACATTGTCGGGAGGCGCCCGACACTTGACCGCAAAGGAGAAATGAGCTTGACGGGGGAGCCTCGACACTTGTCCAGAACAGGGATATTTATTTGATGGGAGATCCCCACCAGATGACCCCAAAGGATTGAAGCAAATATTATGCGACTGAAAAGGAGTTATTATTAGAGCATGCCTTTGTCGAGTAGCATATCCTGATGAGAAAGTGACTAATTCGGACAGGTCTACCCTACAATGCCCATTATTTACTAGTACAAAAATTTTAGTCAAGAATGTCGATTTCTTTCAGACAAAGACAGCAAAATAGCTCTAGTTAAAAGTTTGGTCATGGAGGCTTCCAAAGTTATCATAAAGCGAGCGGCCTTTTTTGGTACTCTATCAAGTTTATTAATGTTAATCTTAGTGAAAGGATCCCAAATGATTGCAGCATAGTCTAATGTTGGTAGGACTGCAGTTTTATATGTGAGAAGATGCGAGGAAGGGGAGAAAGCTTTAAGTTATTCTAAGAAAGAACAACTTCCGTAGGGCATTAGACGTTATATAATATATTTATTTTGTGCAAGTAAGATTATTAGTAATCCATAGTCCAAGGTATTTATTTATACTGTGTGTAAACAAACTAGGAAGTTTTTTGTTAGCAATTCTCATAAGAACTGTTTTTTCAAAGTTAATGGTCATTTGCCAATCTGTGCACCATGACACAATATTTTGAAATACTTTGTTTAAAAAATGTTGAAATGTACTTTTGAGTAAATTCTAGAGTCATCAGTGTATAATTTGATTTTTACAGGAACATCTTGTAGTATGTCATTAATATACAGCAAAAAAAAAAAAAAGAGGGCCCAGCACAGACCCCTGGGGAACGCAGAGTCAACAGAAAGTCGGTTAGAACAATGCTCACCAAAAACTATGTACTGATTACAGTTTGAGAGATACGCTGAAATCCATTTTACTAACTGCATGTTCTTACATATCTTGTCAAATTCGTATATTATTTTTCTTACGAGAAACCTTATCGAATGCTTTCGAGAAATCCATAAAAATAGCATCAATTTGTTTTCTGTTGTTAATTGCCGAGGAAAAATCGTGAACTGTCTCAGTTAGTGAGTACATGCGGAGAAACATTTTCTGAAGCCATGCTAATGCTTAGACAAAATGTTGTGTTCATCCAGGAATACTGATAAATGAGTATGTATCATATGTTCAAGAAGTTTACATGCAGTTGAAGTCAATAAAATCGGATGGTAGTTCACTATGCACTGTTTGCTTCTGTTCTTATGAAGTGATTTGACTCTGTCAGTTCTAGTCGTCTGGAAGCCTGTACCTTCGTACATTGATTTTGCAAACGAAACAAACAGATATTTTGAGACCCATTCAGCATACCTTGATAAAAACGCATTGGGAATATTGTCGGGCCCAGAAGACTTTTTAACATCAAGAAATTTCAAAAGCATATTCAATATACCACGTTCCGTAATTACAATATCAGGCAGAGGTAGGCAGTGTGTATTAAAACTTGGTAACACATCACTGTCTTGCGTAAAAACTGATTTAAAGTGTTTATTAAATCCGTCTGAAATCATATTTTCTTCTTTGGGTTAGATCACAGTTAACCTCAGAAGCATCACACACCATACAATCTGGAGATATTGTATGCCAAAATTTTTCTGGTGAAGAAGATATGAAGTTTGGCAAGGACTCACCAATATAACTACTTTTATCAATCTTAACTTGGGTTTTAAGTTCCAAGGAAAGAGCCATGAATTTTTCATTGAGATCTAAGGACTCATTGCTTCTTTTAACTTTCTTTTTTAATCGCTTCGATTGTCTTTTTAGCTGTAGTAACTTCCTAAAAATCAAAGTCTTTTTTTTTTTTTTTACAGTTGATGGCACAAAACGTTTGATACATTCATTTACAATGCTTTGAAACAAAGTCCAAAGGCCGATCACATCCCCAGTACAGTTTACAAAGTTGTCAAGATTAAATGAAAGCATGTCTATAATTGAGACATCATCTGCACGAGAAAAGCTGGGATAACACTTTGTCTTGTTTTTTCTATCTACAAGAACATCTATATTCACCAGCACTGACTTAGGGTTAGAAATTCCAGGGAATACTTCACATTTAGCTTCTGCAGAAATCGCACCACTCAAGAAAATGAGATCAAGTATAGATTTAGGATCTCTCTGTATTCTCGTAAAATCATTGAGGATTTGCAGCAAGTCGAACGTAGAGGCCACGTCTAACATTGCTTCACCCAAGTCATCATTTTGGTGTTTGAGTGAAAAAGTAAACCAGTCAACATTTGGTAAATTAAAATCTCCTGTCAAAATAACCTGATTGCCAGGCTTCAGATATTTACGCAGATACATTTTTAAACTATTGAGAACAGCAATTGATGACCCAGGAGGTCTATAAAAATGCCCCGACAGTAAGCCAAAATCTTTTTGAATCAATCCACCACTATAGGTTTCAATGGATACACTGGCAAGCATTTTCGATCATGGTGGTCAGAACAGTTGTTCAGGGTAGCTCAGGCAGAATTGGGAAGAGTAGCAAGGTCGTGCCCGCACACAGGTAGGAAAGTTCTCAATGCTCGTAGGCGAGAGCAAAGGTTGTAAGGAAGATGGCCCCCTAGCCCAGCCGTAGCTGAATGCACAGCTCCAACTTAACGACGGTACAGTATATATATTCATACGCACCGAGCTGCTGCAGGAATTTGCGGACGATCGACTCTCGAAGACGTTTGTGCGCCCGGATGTAACGGTGAAGGTCTCCGCCCGAGCAGTATTCCATGATGAGGTAAATGAAATGTTGGTTCCACTGGAATTAGATTGTGCACACAGCAGTGACCGTGAGAATCCAACAGACTCTTTTAATTTATCACTCGTCTAAAGTTTCCTATCAGATTGAACCAATGAACGAATCTATAGTCAAATATTCAACATTTACTGGGACGATCGGTTCTACCGAGCCAGCATTATGCAGAAGCATGGGTGTAATTATCTATAGGTGAAGGTGCCCCAGTATTAAATTTTACCTTTTGCTTTTGCAAGGTTAGTGTTTCTTTTCTGTCCTGCCGAACAGGAAAATGAAAACCAAAAGCAAAGAAGCGGATACCAAGATGTGAACTTTATTAAAACAAAGAATGTAAAGAGATGAAGGGCAAGGTATACGCATCCCTTGTTTACATGTCTATATCAATGAACCGAATTTTGGGTGAGTTTCTTTTTTCCACCCAAGACAATTTAAAAAAAAAAAAAATATATTCTTGAATAATAGACTTTGAAATGCTCGCCCCGCTTGATGCCATAGAAGAAAATTTTAATTTGCTCGTAGTCCTGAACTAATATGAGATTTGCAACCACATCCTTGAGTGTTCTGCTTGATATATGATCATATGGTTACAAGGAAAAGTTGTGAATAGATAGCTATTGCAGTATGCCTTGGGGAATAAATCCACCACATGGAGGATGTCAAGAACGCAAAACTGCGTGTAAAAATGAGCAGCTGGATGTAGCAACTAGCAAGCTGAAAACTCTCTCAAATGTGATTTTTACCTATTCAACTGTCACACTAAAATTTCGAGTATCGAATCTTTCTCTAAACTTGCTTTAAAGGCATTACTCGGACCTCTCAGTGAAGCATGCAGCATCCTAGTTACCTGAAAGTCGATGAGTTCTACAATGTGTTCGTTTTTTATCTTCTTCAAAATAGCGATTTCCGTCAGCAGGTTTTCCGTGGCAGACTTGGTCAGGGAACTCTTGGAGATGCATTTTATGGCCACTACCCGCCTTGCACCCGTCTAGCGAGGGAAAGAGAACAACGTGTCTGTTTATTATATACATATATGTTTTATAGCCGCTGTACAATTTTTTACGAAATGGCAAACCCGCATCAGCCTTCAGCTAATAGCTCAATGAATGGTCCGTCAGCTTACTTTGTGGTAGGCTTTAAAGACGGTGGCGTACGTCCCTTGGCCGAGTTTTTCGGTAAACACGTATTCTGGAAGTTTGTGATCATACAGCTGAGCCATTACATCTGAAACATCCGAAAGCGAAAAGGAAGACCAACGTTGAGGGAGACACCGCCTGCTGTTTCAGCTGTATCCTGCTGTTTACTTACTGCTGTTGTTTATTAACCACCTAGCGGTGTCTTTGTGATCGCCACATAATAAAAAAAGAACTTAACGCAATATTTAGTCATTTATATTATAAAATTCAAAGCAACTCGTTATGCAGTAATAACATATCTAGAACTAAAATTTTAAGCATTCATCTACTAAACTTTACAATAAAAAAAAAAGAGAAAGCTAAAAAGAAATTTCTTTTATAGAATCAAGGTTTGCAGATCAGCTTTTGTAGTTAAATTTAATTAAATAACTTTTAAAAGATCTAAAACCCTAATTTAATCCTTTTTAGATGTCTGACATACGGCACTGTCATTTGTCTACCAAACAGATAGCAGCCGACAAAATGGCGGCGGCCGTGTTTATGTTTCGGCACCTGCAGCGCGCAACAGTTATTCATTCCAGTTTCTCGCAATCCCTCGGTCTACTGGGCCGAAATGGAACCGAAGTTGTCGCGAGACGCGCCGCCACTCAACGCCAAAAAGTGGAAAAGGCCACGAAGGTATCGACGGACGATAGGCCTTACGTTAACGTCGGCACGATCGGCCACATTGACCACGGCAAAACCACCCTCACGTCCGCTATCACCCGCGTCTTGTCCCTGGACGGCAACGCCAAGTTCATCAAGTACGACCAGATAGACCGCGCACCCGAAGAAAAACTACGGGGCATCACCATCAACGCCACGCACCTCGAGTACAGCACCCCGACACGCCACTACGCGCACACGGACTGCCCGGGCCACGCGGACTTCATCAAAAACATGATCTGCGGGACCAGTCAGATGGACGGCGCCATCTTGGTGGTCGCAGCAGACGACGGCTGCATGCCGCAGACGCGGGAGCACTTGGCCATCTGCAAGCAGCTCGGCGTCTCCCGTATCATCGCGTTCGTCAACAAAGCCGACATCGCGGACGCGGACACGTTGGAACTGGTCGAACTCGAGCTGCGTGACTTGCTCGAAAGCTACAAGTTTCCGAACGTGTCCACCATGCCGGTTATCTGGGGATCGGCCTTACTGGCCATGGAAGGCGACGAGACACACGAGTACGGGTTGCAGTCCGTCCGAAAGCTGATCAAAACAATGGACACCTACTTCGAGCCTCCACAGCGTGACGTCACTGGACCTGTTTTGATACCCCTAGAGGGTGCCCTGAACGTAAAAGGCCGCGGAACGGTTCTGATTGGCACCCTCTACCGCGGCACGCTCAAGAAAGCAGACGCCGTAGAACTCGTCGGCTTCGACAAAACCATCAAGACCGTCGTGACGGAAATACAGCGATTCGGTAAGGCTATCGATGAGTGCCAGGCCGGAGACCACGTCGGACTGCTTGTCCGTGGCGTGAAGACCACTGCGGTTGAGCGAGGAATGAGCCTTGTCGCGCCGGGCACGGCCTCTTTGGGGAATCGGTTTCGGGCTCAGCTTTATCTCCTAGCCGAAGCCGAAGGCGGACGGTCAAAGCCGATATCCAAGAAGTACATCATGCCCATCTTCTGTCGAACTTGGAACATGCCCTGTCGGGTTGATGTCGTTGGCGGCGGCATGCTGATGCCCGGGGACTACGCCGACGTGGAGCTGACGTTGCCCAAGAAGATGATCTTGATGCCCGGACAAAGTTTCTCAATCCGAGAGGAGAAACGGACTGTGGCCACGGGTGTGGTCAGCGAGATTTTGCCGAGCATCGTGATTACGACAACCCAAGTGGGGAAGGTGGACCTTCCTAGCTCGCAGTAGATCGATGGCCAGTTTTGTTTGTGAACACAGTGTAGCATCGTGAACAGACATGCGTGCCGACTGGACGTTTTCGGCTGTGCAACAGAACCACTACAGTCATTGGTCGTAGGTTACATCAATCTTTTGGCTTAATGCACACAATATAGGCGTAAAGCCTGAAGGACTAAAGTGGAGCAAAAAAGTACAAGTCATAAAATAAGACAGACACTGCAGTTCAACGAAGTGTAAGGGCATGGAAATGTGGAAGAAAAAGGAATATTTCTAAGATACGTATCCAGAATATTTAAGCTCGAGACATGCACATTTGTTTTAGATGCAAGAACCTAAAGGACCATTCACACGATAGCATTCAGCCATGTTGCAGAGGCTTACATCGAAATATGATGGTGGTTACCATGGTAACCTACCATCGCATTGCTTGGTTCCTGCGATAACTCGCAGTCTTGGCTTGATGGAGTCAAATAGGATCGTGTGAATGGTCCTTTAGATTTTATGTGGTTATCTGCCATGCTAGGGTAGATATTGCAATGAGATCAAACAACTGATAACGATCCTGTAAAGCTTAATGTAACCAGAAACATTGTGTTTCATGTGGCTCCCAGGTTCATCAAATTATATAATACATAGAATAGAATAGCCTTATTTGCAGCATATAGGCTTTACAACCTACAATAATGAGCTGGTTTAATTAAGTCTCAGGGGCTCCTGGCTTAGCAGGTGGCAAAACAAAAACAATGCAAAGGTGACATGTATGCTGAAACTACCTAGTACATAAAAAATTAATCACAAAGTGACACCGTAGATAGGTCATGGATAGATTGAAAAACAACAGCAGCAAAGATACAAAAAAAAAACAACAGTGAGTGTGCAGTCAAGCTGGTGATATCGTAATGTAAAACATGAGACTGGTGTGTGCAAAAATCAAGGAACTTTCAAGTCGAAGGAGAAAACAACAGAGGAGAATGTCTCTTATCGTGAACACAACCTTTATTGCTTGTGGAAATCTGGTCATTATGTTAAACACCCCTAGCTCTAGAGTGCGTCTTATTTTATGTGCATTATCTCTATGTCCCAACACACTCACATTACTACGACATATCCTTCTGCTACTTGAGTTCTGATGGTAAAGCCCTGCTACCCATTATTTCAATCTCGCACATACCCTGTATTTACCACCCAGGAGTAGTGAAAGCAAGGAGCTCGATGAAAAAATTCTACAGACTCTCTCACCTCTCTCAGGTTTTTAGCCAACACATAGCAACATTTAAAAGCAGGCCTTTGGTGTTGCAGCAAATGCTGAACTAGTTTCTCTTGATGCCACTTGCATTATGCTCCTCCAAAGCAATGAGGATGACTGTTCTTGAGGAGGTGGCATCACGACGGGAAATGAATGGGGGTTGCTCTTGCCTCGGTGTTCTGGCAGCTATGGAGCAGCAGCTCTGAATGCCATCAGTTAACATTATTGCCATATTCTTGGCAATGTCGTTCACTGGTGGCATCTAGAGCACTATATAGCTCCTTCGGAGCAGAGTAGCGCAATCTAGAACGCCATCTCTCGTCGACTAGCAGCGAACGCCCGGGGTTCCAACTCCGATCAGAAATGCATGGGGAACGTGAGAAAATCGTTGTTTTTTCAATATTGTGGGGATGTATAGAACGTCAATAGTTTTCGACATAATAAAGGAACATTTTAGAATAATTTGCACTAAGTTGCGTGTCATGTAAGGACGTAATCTTTTCTTAAAAATTGCCTGAGTGGCATCATGCAGCAGACGACGCGGCGACGTCATAGCGTTCACGTGACCCGCTCCGGCCAACCCAAAAAGCCCATCTCCGCTGCGTGCAAAAATCAGTCTGCTTCAAACGCCATTGCCTTGGAAATTGCCTTCTCAAAATTTGCACACGCATCTGATATTATTAAAACTTTGATAAATTGTTTAGTGCTTTACCAACTTCACGACAGACTAGTTTAGAAAAGTGTGAACTTGGACTTTATTTTTTAATCAGCCGTGTTGAGTCGATCTCCATGTATTCTCCCATAGGGCGGGCCGCCTCCTGGAACCCTGAGTACCACGTGACTCGCGCCGCGCTGCTCTGTCGGCCATGTTGTCGGCAAAACACGCAGATCAAAGGATTGCGCTACTCTGCTCCGTAGGAGCTATATAGTGCTCTAGTGGCATCCAGGTCAAGGGTGTCGTCGATAGAAGGGAGTGGATAGACATCGTTCATTGTAATCTTGTTTAGTTGCCTGTAGCTAGTCCACGCAAAGTCGCAGGGTTTCCGTCCTTCTCGACCAACACCGCTGGGGCAGCTCATGGATCGTTCGAAGCCAGGATGACTGAGCATTTTTTGTACCTGCTGTCATTGTTGGTGATGATACGATGCTTGGCAGTTGTCGTCTGCTGAACCCCGGATGGCTCAGCAAAGCAGTCGTGGAACTTGCGAAGTAGCTCGAGGAGTTTGTGGCTTTGCTCCGATGACAGCCTCAGGTTAGCGTTGAGTTTGGATGCTCCAGCCTTTTCCGGTCTGACCACCTAAAAAGCTTCTCAAGTCTCTCAGGTCTTCTATGACTTCGTCAGATCCCGTGGGCTTATTCCGGAAGTTTGTAACGAGAGCCCTGGTGTGGCCGTCTTCAAGCTTTGCAATGCTTCCGGAAACTCCGATTCCCTTTCCTAGAAGCAGGGAGATGTTACTTTAAGCACTTCTCCGCGAGTGACACCTTTGGTTCTGGCAAATATTAGGGCACTTAACCAAGATGGCAGGCTCACAAGGTCAACAAGCGCTCGGACTGTGGTTGACGATGGTTTTCAATCTTCTGGTGAAGTCTTTGTCAGCTTGTTTTCACCAAGGTCGATAACAGCATTTTTTACTCGCACAAAAGGTTCAGGCCAGGAATAATGTACTTCAATCCCTGCAACTAAATGAATTTCACCAGACAGGTTTCACTGCGGATCTTGATGCGAGCAGTGCACTTCCGCTGACAGGTCTACTCGAATGTGCACAATGAAGGGACATTTAGTGTGTTAGCTTGCACCTCCACCAGGATACACAACTCTGCCACGTGTGCAGTTATTTTTCGCTGGTCGCAGCTGCACCTGCTGGGTACGCTACCTGATTTCCATGAAAACCAACACATCTTAGCAGAATCCTCCCACCGACTACCACGCTACCCCAAGTAGCAACTCTGTGACCCAGCTTGCCGTGCCTTTATACATAGTTTTCATGGACATCACTGCTGGGGCTTATGGGATATGCTGCCGCCATTACCAGGTACTGTCAAAGTTTCGGTTTCAGGCCGCTGCCGGCAATGCTGGTTGCTGCTGCATTGTTTTCAGTGCGCATTTTTTTCGTGTTTTCGTGCTACATGCACTTGCGGTCACAGTAGTGCAATAATGCTGATGTGTACGATGTTCGGTGGCTGCAGCAGAACTAAGTCCTCCACAAAGGAGAGTAACACATTGCCAACTATAAGGCGGCTGCATTGTTTTCTAAAAGTGATAAACTGACAGTTTGAGCGCACAAAGCTGCTGTCGGAGAAACACCGGAGACCTTGCTCGCATACACCGGAAGGATTTGAAGAACTTCGACAATGACCGCGTCAGTGGTCGTTGCTTCATCATTGGTAAGGAATGCATGTGTCATCTGTAATACATGGAAACCTTACGTTTGTACTCTGTATGCTTGGCCACAGCGGCCAAGACAGCTTTATACAGTGTCTGGTAGTGTCATGCTGCAGGGACTGACAAACCTACTAGATTACGAACAGTTCAGTACCTCGTAATGGTGGCCGGTAAGTGGGAATAGTGGAAGTGACGTCACGTGAAAACTATGTATTAAGTGGGAGGGGCTTCCCTTTACCTATCTCGGCTGGTGTCACACGCGTGCAAGCACGTGTAACCTATGCACCCACGCATGAAAGTATTTAGCAGGCTTGCAAGACCACGCACGCTCGCACACAAATCTAGACACATGGCGGCGGCCAATGCTTTCCCTAACTACCGTATAATTATTACTCTATTTGTGAGCATCAAGTTTGCACCGTGCACGTATTTTCGCCCATTGGGAGAGTTACTAGCGTTACTAGGGGGACAGTAGAGTTGGTAGAGTCAGTAGGGTTGGTAGGGTCAGTAGAGTGCGCAGCTTGCGCAGAGTGGCTCTGGAGTGGTAGAGTCAGTAGAGTTGGTAGACTAGAGTCGACATAGCTGTAAACAACATGGCGCCGAAGGCGAGGTTTCAAGACGGTAAGCGGCCCAATTTCGTTAATATTTGGCGATAAAGGTCGCTTCCTAATACTCTGATCAGTTGGAGAACCGATAAAGGATAGGAGCACTATTGTACGGAACAAGTCGTGTTATAAGTAGCGTAGTAGTCTTCGAATAAACAGAATTCGTGAAAGCCGGTTACCTTTGACAATGGTGGAAAGAAGCCGCGAAATGCCGCCGATATTTCTAGAATGGTCGTAAAAAATAAATACGCAAGATCGGAATTAATATTTTTAGGCGACGTAAAAACGTTACGTAATTTACATTTGGTCAAACTTCAACCGCATAATGTCATTCGCGTGCTTTCGATATGAACACCTCCGTACAAAACTGCACTTGTATTTTTTTTTCTTTTATTCGAAATTCGTGTCAAGTTGATTGCTTGTTTAATAACAACACAGAGAGCAGTAATAATCCAGTTAGGTGTAGATATCTGATGGTTGCATACTGAGTTGTGTGATGCACTGGCTTAATGGTATGAACGTTCCTTGCTTGCGTAGGTTTAGATTAGGTTATCGTCTAAACTTCTAAAATATGATTTAAATTTGATTATGATCGTTGCTTATATTCTCTTTGTAGGAGAGAAAGTTCTGTGCTTCCACGGTCCACTGCTCTACGAGGCCAAGGTAACTATCAGCCGTATTATTTAACCTGAGCAATCCTCGGATGCAAACCAAACAAAGACTTGACCTTTCTTCCTTTAACAAAGTGCATCAAGGCCCAGGTGAAGGATAAACAAACCAAGTACTTCATTCACTACAGCGGATGGAACAAGAAGTAAGTCACCCGCTCTTCTTTTTAGCAAGTAAAATCTTTGTACATGTTTTTCACGTGACCACCTTTCAAGCTTGCAAAAGCTCGCCATCATATCTGGGTCTAGACCGAAAACCGAAAACATGAGATGGTGACCTGTTACATTTAAAGCTGCCTTGGCGACTCCGAGGCAAAGCACCCGGCTACAGACCCCCAGGTGTCGGGTTCAAATCCCTGCCGAGGTGCCCGCAATTCGGCAGAGGCTTATTGCAAGGAAGCTGCCATGCAACAGAACTTTCGGTTGCACGTCGAAAAATCCCCGGGCAATCGAAATGAATCCCCAGTCCTTCGCGGGGGGATGCGCAGATGTCCATCGTTGGTCTGGCACGTGAAGACCTAACATTTGACTCGGCTTACGGGGCGTGGCGAGCCCTACGCATCTCATTATCGCTCCGCAGTGAACGAGAGCGCAACACTACACGATGAGAACACCGAAGAACCAATCGCGAAGCGAGAGTGAACATGACACGGGTAGCACGCCAGAGAAACACCTAACTTGTCACAAGCATGGCAATCCTAGGCAATCCTGACTTGGGCCTAATGCGTTTTTTTGCTCCGAGGAAATAGACCCTTTCCGAAATTGTGAAATTATGCATAGATTATGCGCAGCTGCCATTAGTTGGTCTTATCGCTTTCGGCATGAAGCCCCTGATTGGTTTCGAGTTTGCGCCAAGTACTGACGCAGCACTCGTGTGGAATGCGTTTTGATCCATGTACACTCCGAATGCTGACAAAATGCTCATGTCCAATGCATGCTCACAGTGCATGACCAACTAATGGCGGCCGCACATAATCTATGCATCATTTCGAAATTTTGAAAAGGGTCTGTTGTTAGTGCCAGAGGACTTTTCTTTGGGGTTTTATGGCTTTTCTCTGGCTCGCCACGCAATTGCCAAAGTGCCAGACGTGAGCCAAGGGTGCAACGTATGAACCGAAGAGCCAGCGGTGAAGCCTAAACCTCACATTTGTCTGGCGATTTAGGCCCAAGGTTGCCAGATGAAAACTGAACTAGAATTAAAGCCATCACTGGCACTTGTTTGGCGATTTAGACCCAAAAGATGCCGGATGAAAGCCAAACGGCCGGCAGTGAAGCCCGACTTTGGCATTTGTTTTGGCGAATTAGGGCCAAGGTGTCCAGACTGGCCAAGGAAGATCAAATTTGACTCTACCTTGGGGCTTCTCTGGGCTTTTTAAGGCCCAGAAAAAGACTATAGTAGCCATCTGAACTCGTAAAAGTAACCCACCTAAACCTAAAGGAAAGTGTTCCAACCTCGTAGCATTTCACACCTTTTTTTCTTTCTTTTTTGCAGTTGGGACGAATGGGTGCCTGAAAGCAGAGTGCTCAAATTCAATGATGTGAACCTTCAGAAGCAGAAGGAACTTGAAAAAGCGCACCTGTGAGTATCATTCCACGTGTGTTGGGATGATTCCCGTGGGACTTCACGCCCTAAATGTTGGTGCGGTGTGTCGTGATGCGTGGTTGCAACATTATCGTGACGTTTGCTCAAACGTTGTTGTAGAATTGCCGTCTTGTTGCCCCACACCTCCTTCTTAGCCGGTGTCCTGCCGTCACGTTTCCGCCACTTTCGGCTTTTTGCAAGTGATTTGCTTCATTCATCTTGCTTACGTTCCCCTCATTTCATTTCATTGAAAGTGACTGTTCATTTCATCTAATGTCACTTTAAGGGACCATGAAATGACATTCCCCTGTCTTGAGGGCATCAAGCTTTGTGAATGTCTTATTTCTTTATGAAATTAGACAGAGCAGCAGATGGACAAACTAATTTGTTGCAAGAACTTTTTTCAGTTGCCGTAGACCATTCCAGTGATCACCTTCTGTACACTGCCATCTTCCTTTGCTAGGCTGTGGAGCGCCCGGTGTCTCAGCATTTTTTAGCTAAGTGATGAATGCTGGAAAGGTGTGTAGCAATAAAGCTGTAGCAGTTTTCAATTCAGATTCTGACTTGATAGTTTTAGCTCTTTTGGACAGCACATCGTCCAGTAGCTGTGTCGTAACCTGCAAAATAGACATCTTATACAATTTGCAAAACACTCGAGGAAGGAACAAAAGCCAGAAGTGAGGGCTGCAATAATTTTCTCGCACTCCTTGCTCGAGTTGGCGACGTATCAGACGAAAACCATTTCATGGTCTCTTTCAAACGAGCCGACCATTGCTCAAATCACACCATCATCCCAGTTAAACAGTATAAGACGCAGTCGTCCCAGGCAGCATGCAACGAAATTTAAAATGGATGCAAACTGACTTCCAATATTTGCAACACCGGTGGTGGTATGTTCTATTTTGTGGAAACATATTTCCAAAACTGAGCCGGGTTTGGACCTATCGAAGTCGTGGATCGGGCTTCTCGGGGAAAAGCAACGGCGTTTGCATCTTGGGCTTGCCGTAATAACTCCATTTTAGGAGTTTGATGCTTGCACCGACTGATAATGAACTGTTTCAATTCGAAGGTAACAGCGGGGAATCATGTGGTCCATGTCTTCACATGCGACCGTCTCATCATGACATGCCGAGAAGAAAACTGTTTCGCTTTGTTAGCTTCGCGAGTGTGAAGCGCTTTCACAAGTATATCTGTAATGCAAGAAAAAATGGCAAGCTAGATGCGAGTGTTTAGACAGTGCGAGGTTGGTCTGCTTACGAGGTATGGCGACACTGGTTCATTCTGTAGACTAGCAATGTGGAGAGCAAGTCGTCTGCTTTTTGCGCGGGAGTTGTGGTGACGTCAGAATGACGCCGAGCTCTGATTGGCTCTGGTTGAAGGATAGTAGGTGGATCTCAAAGCAAGCTGCCTCGAGGTCTGCCCCCTATCCTTCATTCAGAACCAATCGGAGCTCGGTGTTCTGACTTCACCACAACCCCTGCAAAAGAAGCAGACGAACTTGCGCTAGACGAACTTGCGCTCCGCATACTGTCGCTATACTGTGACCACAGACGCAGTGTTTCGAACATGCAACAGTAGCTATACACGACGCGTTTCGGTACAACGATCGCCCTGATCGAAGTGCATATTTGCAGGGTTCGAAACCAGGAACACCGACCGGGTTTGCAGCGCGAGCTTTTGCTCCTCGTGCTACGAGCTGCGCCGCACTAACGTTCTATCGTGACACTAAAATTGCATCATGAGCAAACGTGTCGTCTATCGATTTTAACATAGTATTTGATAGGTTCAAACTCTGGACTCTGTTTGCACCTAAGACGAACTGCAGACGCCGCCACTAGCCATCGCAGCCAATTCGACGCTGCATGAGTGTCACGTGACCTCGAGGATGGGTGCGTAG
This sequence comes from Ixodes persulcatus, assembly GCA_013358835.2. Taxonomy (NCBI): domain Eukaryota; kingdom Metazoa; phylum Arthropoda; class Arachnida; order Ixodida; family Ixodidae; genus Ixodes; species Ixodes persulcatus. The sequence goes on from JABSTQ010011465.1 coordinate 946,097, forward strand.
TCGCGCGATACGTTTCGCAGCGTTGAACCGGCTAAAATGGCTCGTAGCGTTCGCCGTGGCCCATTGTAAGGTGAAACGGAGTAGAACATCACCAGTGCGTTGAGTGCAGCCCGGCGACTGCGTCTTCTCGCGTGATCGCGTGGTTTTCGGAACCCCCTCTTTCGCGGGATTCTCTCATCTGCCCTGTGTTATGTTCTCGTTCCGTCCGGCTTAGGTCCTCAGCCTCGCAATCGCACTCTGCCCCGTAAGTACCGCCCCTCACCGTTGTGACACCCTTCCCTCGCACCTGCACCCTTGGCACATTCTGATCGTTCTGTGACAGGGGTGTGCCTGCCTGCCTGCTTGCCTCCCACCCCCTCCTCCCCCCCCTCGGCCCCCCTGCCCTGCAATGTCGAAGGGAAAGGCTTTGAATTCGTGAGCCCGGGTCTTGTAAAGCTTGGAACGTCCGTGGAATCTGCGTCTCTCAGTGCGTTAGCCTTTTTGTTGCTGCAGTCGAGCTTGCGTTCGCCTGCAGCAACAAAAGGTGAATCTCTCTGCAACAACGAAAGGCACGGCTGACGTTCCTGCTTTCGCGAAACTGCGTCGTTTTAGACACGCTGCCGCCACAAACGCCCGGCTTCTGGTGACGAGCCAAGGCGGACGTTTCGCCGTTTTTCCCTCCCGCATTGTTCGGGCTTCGGCCTTTTTTCTCCCTGCGCTCCCCCGTCGTTACCCTTCTGCATGCCTTCTTATACACTAACAGTCTCAATAAGACTTCGGTTTTCATCGTAATGCTTGTGCTTGTTGCAACATTTCCCCTACTGTATGGCTCACATCAGTCACGACTTGTTCACTAACTGTGTTGTGATCCTATCTTTGTTAATGTTGAGCTTTTTTTATTGGTTGTGCTTTTATTTTGACGCAAGGTTGTTCATGGTCCTCGTCGACATTCGCCATGGTTGATTTCTGGTGGATTTTCATCTCGCACGGGAATCAAATGAAACTAGCCCACTTTAAATAAATCGCGAAAATTTTGTTTTGCGTGCTACGACGCTCTAATAAGCTACGAAGACATGGTTAGGAGATCAGTCTGTTACCTGGAAGTGCAAAGGAAATAATTGCCTCTATCGACGTTAAGAACGGTTCAAACAAGCCCGCAGTTCGTTCTCTGGAAGGCAGAAGACGGATATTTTTTTCGAGAGGTGCGACGTCACCGGTGACTTCTTGTATCTCGGGTACCGCCGGCCAAAATCGAAGTTAGTTATATCTAAACTTTCGGGTTCCCGCAATGACCGGACAGGAGTGGCAGGGATAAGGCACTCCACTCTCCGCTTCTCGCGAACCCTACAAAAGGACAAAGGGAGGGCTTAAGGAGCAGTCTCTTTTGTTCGATTCTACTCCTCGAAGATTGCATACCTGCCAGCTCTCCCGAATTGTCCGGGAGCCTCCCGAAATTTGATCACATCTCCCAATTGTACGAACGTGACCTCAAATCTCCCGAAAAACAGCCGCCGTAGCTTTTTTTTTATATATGACGTTTTTTTGTTATAATTATCACACGTGTGTCAGTGCGAGTTACTCGAGAGTAGGTTTAGGTTACTCCGGCGGGTTTCCACGTGACAACTCAGAGCAGCAGCATAGAACGAGTGTAGATTTTCAAACGCCAAGGTACGAAACCTCTACTCCTGAGTAAGTTCGAGCGCATTTTGAACACGGCTTATATGATTGTTAGTTTACTGTTTATGAAAACGCAGCGCCGCCGCCGCCGCCGCTTTCACCTACGCACGAGCACGGCTGTTCTGGACCCGGCGCGCGCGCGCCTCTAGCCCGGCCGTAGCACGAGGAGGTGTCTACGCAGTGTTTTGGGTGGCGCTAGGGCAGCTAGGGTCCGATTATTTTTATCGCAGTTTTTCTCCACTTTCGTTTGTCTCTTTTTGCTGCAGGCAACCGCAGCACTGGCAGCACTAGGCCGCCAGTGCTTTCCCCCTCGCCGGGGGGAAGTGGCGGGGGGTGATGATTTTAGTTTTTTTGCCCGACCCCCCAAAGGTCCTCCTGGTGATATCCCGCACTACCTGGTGATAGTTAGGGGGGAGAAAATTGGCTTAGAAGGGCGGGAGGAATCAAATGTTTGTCTTTCTTAGACTTAGGCTCGGTGGCGCAAGCTACCGCCTGCTACAAAGGGACTAGCCAGTAACATCTATCCATCTGGCTTTCTCCACCCTCATTCGGGAGCTTTGTGTGCTTTCTGGCGAGTCTGGCGCAATGGCGTTGAGCAAAGAGCGTAAAAAATATCTGCAAGTATTCTTGAAACAGTATACATCAGAGTTTGGATGCATTTTGGCGTCACACAAAGGGGAGCATTATGCCTTCTGCACTGTGTGCAATTGTGATATTAGCATCTCACACGGCGAGAGAACTGACGTCGCTAGGCACGTTGCATCGAAGAAGCATGCCAGCAACCTTCAGTGCAAAGAGAAGCAACATCGTCTCCAACAATTTTTCGGTAGAGAAGACAGCGACAGCGACGTCATACGTGCGGAATGCCTGATAATGGATTTCTTGCTGGAGCACAACATCTCGCTGAGTGCCTGTGAGCACGTTAGACCTTTGCTGCGCAAAATGTTTCCGAAGTCAGACGTTGCGAAGCGCTACGCATGTTCTATGGCAATCATCGGTGAGATGGCACGCCACGCACAAGAGAGCACGTTGAGCGCCCTAAAAAAGGGAGTGTTTTCAGTTGCCATTGATGGCAGTAACGACAGCCAAGCACAGCTGTACCCGATCGTCGTTACGTATTTCGTTAAAGAAGTGGGCTTGGTTGAAAGCAAACTGCTTGCGTTGAGCACCTTGGAGGGCCATTCTACGGGGTGCAACATCGGCGCTTTGATTATAAATACCCTCACTTCATTGAACATACCGTTCTCTAACTGCATAGTTTTTGGTTCTGACAACGCCAGTGTAATGCTGGGGAAAAAAAATGGCGTGGCGGCAGTGCTGACGGAGGCCAATGAAAATGTTATCATAATTGGTTGTCCATGCCATTTGATAAACATTGCGGCTGAAAAAGCAGCGTCCTCTCTCCCGGCCAAGGTGGACAAAGTCCTCGTGGATATTTTTTTTGTTTGGAAAAGAGTGCGAAGGGGAAAGTTGCCCTAAAACAGTTCCACGAAATACACAATGTTGAGTTCCGAAAAATCCTGAAGCACGCGCCCACCCGGTGGCTGTCGCTTGGGAAAAGCCTGCAAAGGCTACTAATTCAATGGACACCTCTGTTGAGCTTTTTCCTTCATGAGGTGAAGAAAGAAGGCACAAGTCCAAAATTTCTGTCGTTCTTCCAAATCCCAAAGACGACGGTGGCGTAAGCGCCAACTGCACAGTCAGAGCCCATTCTGAGCAACCAGAAGAGAAAAAAGACCACAGAAAGTACACCAGTGACAGTGAAAAAGGCGAAGAGCACTGCTGTGGCAGACAAGACTGAGGGGTTACCATGTGTAACACGTGAGGAACGGCTGTTCATGTTCTTGAGCTCTGATCTCAACAAAGCATGCTGCCTTTTTTTGAAGACCACTATCCCTGCTTTTGAGGCATTGAACTGCCGCCTGCAAGCACAAGCTCCTCAAATACACGTGCTGCGATCACTGCTCTTTGGGCTTCTCGAAGAGCTCCTGTCAAGGTTCGTGAGGCCAGGCCTGCTAAAGGAGCACAAGGACCTACTTGGGATTGACTGCAAGAGCCGCGGTGCACAGAGGGCAAGAAGCTAAATACATTGTAGATGGACTCTTGCCAAGTGAGCGAGAACAATTTTTTGAGGCAGTTCGAAGATATATGGTCACTGCTTGTGACTATATTCGCCTCAAATTTCCATTGGCTCACGATGCACTCAGTAACGCACGTGTAGCGGATCTGAAATCCATCGAAACCATGTCATTTCGGAACGTCCTCTTTTTTGTGGAGCGGTTTCCAGCCTTATTGCCGGTGGAGCAGCAAGAGTCTAAAGACGAAGCTCTCAACTTTCTGGAGATGGAATTTGTGAAGCTGCAGGCGTTTGACATTCCTCCAGGTGTGCTTCAAGACGAGCGAGCTGATGTCCAGTGGAACACCATTTCCCACATCAAAGGCGCAGATGGACCCCTGAAGTTTGGTCGTATCTCAGCAGTAATGCTTGGAATCCTGTCAATACCACACAGCAACGCTGAATGCGAAAGGCAGTTCAGCGTAATAAAGAAAAATCGCACCCAGTTCCGAGCATCCATGTCTGACACAACCCTCGGTAACATTCTTTTGGCGAAGTGCCACAGAGGCGAACATTGTTATGCTCGACAGTATTCCCAGGACTTCCTGAAAAAGGCCTCGTCAGCCACGTCGAACATTTAGCAAATCACCAGTGGTGCTTGGTCATGGTTGAAAAAACCCCGATACTGCGGGTAAAGGACACAACACTAAAAAGTCTCTATCTCTGTCCAAACTACCAATTCTCTAGCTTGTTGGTAGTTTGGACGAAGCAGTTAATTTCCTGCTCTGTTGTAAGTAAATAAAAAAATGTGTGTAAAGTTATCCATTCTGCTGTTGCTACTACTTTTTCTCTCCCTCATGCCCCCCCCCCCCCCCCCCCCCCCCTGGTCAGATCTCCCTAATGCCATCCCGGTGAACCTGGCAGGTATGAGATTGGCTAGCCACTCAAAATTCTCACAATAGGAGCTTTCTTTTTTTTTTCTCGCCCACCCGTGGCCTGGTTACCTGCGTAGCACCGCACATTGTACCTTTCCCGCTGCAGCCAGCACAATAAATAACACCTTTAACCCCCCCGCCCCTACTAATTTTCATTGGCCGTTGTTCTTGACATTACGCACATTTTGATTGACCGCCTGGAGAACATCCGTGATTTCACTTCATGGGCTGCTCCGGCCGTCAGTGTGCCGGTTCATCAACCAATCGCATGCGCACACTTTCGGCCCGTACATACCTAATAGCGATAAAAAATTTCCGTGTTGAGCTTTTGCTCAACCACATGCATGAATCTTGTCTGGTTTGGACCGCCCTTTACACATCATAAACAGAATTCTTATATTGACCGATACGGACTTGAGCGTCTTTTGAGTTCAACTGAAAAGAATGTTGTTGTGAGCCGTTGGAGCATTTGTTTGGGACAAAACGGAGAACGGGAATGGCTCGACTCCGCATCAGTCTACGAGAGGATTCTGGCACCTATTTTTTTATTGAGGCAAGTTTTTTTCCCTTCGGTTTTTCCACCAAACAAATGCACCACCTAGCTGGACCTTTGTGCAAAGTTACACTGGTTTAGTGTGCAGAACTGACTTGTAAACTTATTTGAAGTGGGCTAGATTCATTGGGATGTTGTATATTTTCATCTTGTTGGATGCACATTTTTTTTTCCGTATGCTTGTCTTGGTGAGCATTGTATGAGCAGTCAGCTCTTTTTAATTGCCAGGATTTTCACCGCTAACTCTATCATACAGTGCTCATTGTTTGTAAAGGGCCACTGTTTGACAGACTTCGCCAACTTATTTTAACGCATGGCTAAAATGCAGACCCCAGTTTTACTGATGGGGTTACTGTCACTGCATTTAACTTATTTCAATTGGTTTTGATTGAATGGTTGTGACACTAGCCTCATGGGCTGTCTGCTTCTCAGATTGCTTCTGTACAGCCGATATCATGGCTATTCGTATTCATGCTCCAGCCAAATACTTTCTTACAGAAAAAACAAGAAAAATAAGGCAGTGAAGCCTAAAAAGGAAGCAGAAAAGGAGCGGTCATCGACTCCCTCCCAGGAGAAGCCCCAGAAACAGAAGGGTGTGTCTGCCGAAAAAATTCTGGTTCTTGAATAGGATTACAAGTAGGGGTGTAGTTCTTGAATAGGATTACAAGTGGGAGTGTGTCAATATGAAATTTTTGACTGCAAATCGAATATGAATACCATTAAAAATAGGACTGCAAATTGAAATTAAGGGTTTTTTAAAGATTTTCCTCGCAAATGTTGGGGATGTATGCAGTGCAACAGTGTTGGCACAAGCAAGTGATTGCTGGTTTTCCGCGTCTTTTTGAAGTTGGACAGCTTTTAAAAAGTTACTTGTTTGGCATAAGGTCCCAATTCAGGGCAGTAACCCAAGCGGTAAAGTTTGCTGCTCGATAATAGTACTTTGTCCGAGTAAAATGCAGACAAGTGTCAACATCATATTCGTGCCAGCGGCGTAGTGCAGCGCACGTAAAGGTGTTGTCTGGAAGTGGGGAAACTTGTAGATAGATTGCTTCGTAGCACTGTTTAGTTTGTATTGTGTGCCAACTCTATGAAAGATTGCGATTGCCCAGAATAACTCCTAAAAGTGACGTTGCAACCAGAAAACTCTTAGGCATCAACTGTAGAGGTTCGTTTCCTCACCCCCTAAAAAAACAATAAAGCAGTCCCATTGTTTTCTCCTCTTTCACGCAGCAGCAGCAAGTGGAACGACGGGCACCTCGACTCAGTCAACCCCCGCTTCGAGCCAGGCCCAAGAAACGGGAACCGAGAGCCACCGGAAAAAACGCAGCCGCCTCGACCCACACGTAGAGTCCGTGAGTTTGTGACGACAACCTCTTCGTCCTAAGCCAAGACAAAACTAACCTGTGAACCAGTGTCAAATAGTTCTCAAGTTTGGGAGGCTATGCATTATTTGCTTACATGGAAGTGGGTGTTACGTAGTGACAAGTAATCCTTTAGACTTGGGAGGATCAAGAGGTGGTTATTTCGGAAGTGTTTACGGGCTCTGTGGTTCGGTGATTTCGTGATATTTGTTGTGTGCACACAGGCTGTCTCAAGAAAAAGAAAGCGGGTTTTGTGCTTAGTTCATGCGCTGTGCAACGTAGTTCTTGAAAGATTTGGTAGTTACAGAAAACGACAATGTCTTTTGTGTAAGAAGCGTCCTCACTTTGATAAAGTAATGAATAAATAATCTTAAATGCACATGCAAGGCTCTTAGAAAGAAAACAAAAAAAATGGCCAAAGTGCTGGCAAGCTGGTGCACATCAATCACTATGTTCAAACCCTTAGACCGGGAAGGAAGCTTGAAGACAAAGTAGAAGGGAAAGAAGAAAGTGTCTGTCCACATTCTTCCGTCCCTATTTACTTTGTACTATCTTGAGACACTGTCTGTTCACTTTCTTCTTTCTCTTCTACTTTGTCTTCAAGTTTCTTTTCCAATCTTGGAGTTTAAACGTTGTGATTCATACAAGTCTCTTAGTTCACCACATAGGGACAGAAATTAGGAACACTCCACGAAAAGCCTGACTCTCCTTGAGGTAAAAATGAGTATAGTAGATTGAAAAAAAAAGGAGGGGGGGGGGGGGGGCTCTTGAAACAAACAAGGGATTACTTCGGGACAACTATGGTGGACATAAAGGCACAAGCATGGCCTATTAATTAGCAAACACGTTACCTAGTAGTAGTTACTAATTAACCTTTTAAATATTCCTCTTAGCCTGCATATTCCAGTCAGATTCATAGTCCATTGTCAAAATAGGCTAACAATATCTACATCAGATTTTTTTGTGGTGAATTTCGACTTTCTAGTGCCCCCCCTCCCCCCCCCGCACCGAACCCGAAGAAAACAAAAAAGAAAAAGCAGTGACCCTGTGTTTGAAGGGACGTCAGGGTATGACATGCTGTTTCTGCAAGCTCGTTACCGAGGCTTTTTTGTTTCTTGGGCATCTTTGGATTTTGACAGCTTGGCTTTTCTGCTGAATAGCCTGAAGTGTGATTTGGTTCTCTGTTTTGTGCTCTTTACTGATGCCATTGAAATGATTTTAATGATTGATTGATTTACAGGAAGAGGCCTTCCTCTCGAGGGTAGAGATCAAAGTCCGCATTCCGGATGAGCTCAAGCCGTGGCTCGTCGACGACTGGGACCTAATAACACGCCAGAAGAAGGTGCGCAGCTTTTGTGGCTATTTTTTCTTAGAGTCAGAGTTGTATGGTGTTTTTAAGGTACTACCCCATTTTCCGGAATGTAGTCCGCGGGCTATACATGTTTAGAAGTTTAAGTCTTTTGCGGTGCAATCTGTCTACACTATCCGCGGGTGTGAGCTATGCAGGATTTGTTTTCTCTAGATTGTTTTTATTGCGATTATTTACGGACTTTGCAAATAAAGAAGTATGTTAACGAGGGTTTATGTACGATATAAGCTTTGTGAGCTAATAAAGCAGGCATTTTTAAGGTGTGTTGTGATGAGAATTTTTATGTGCAGTATAGGCAGCCAGTGCAGGCTATGAAATCGAGTGTGGGCTATGCTTCAGTTGTGGGTGGACTATGCAGAGAGTGTGACTGTGCACTGCTAGGTGCAGACTATCTTTTTAAAAACTTGCTTTTTGCAAACCGAAAACTGTTTCTGCAAACTACCGTATTTACTCGATTCTAGGCCGGCATCGATTCTAGGCTGACCAAAAGCTTTTTGAAACATGAAGCGGCGCGACTTTACGGCGACGAATAAATACGGCAGTTTCGGTTTCGGTAGCTGGCATTGCCGCGAAGTGGTGTAGGCGGGAACCGCATCCTCGTTTCTAGGCCGACCCCCGAGTTCCGATTTTAATTTTTTTATAAAAACTATCGGCCTAGATTCGAGTAAATACGGTACACACCAGTACGGTCTGGAAAATACGGTACACACCAAGCTATAGCCAGGTAGCATGGGATGACAATTTGACAACTGCTGTACTAGTAATCTGTGCCTTTGCATGTGTTCTAGCTGGTGCAGTTACCGTGCAATGTCACCGTGGACCACATCCTAGCTGATTACGTCAAACAAAAGACTTCCGTTAAAGGCATCTCTTCTAACAAGTGAGTCTTGCCGTGATTATATCGTAATTGGCTCGTGCAGTCAACATATTGATTATTAGTAGACTGTTATACAAGGTTATCATCACCTTGTAGTGGTGGTAGCCCATTTATAAGGCTTTTCTGTCTCGAGTCGTTACGTGCCGAGTAAGGTGGTAAATGCGTGTTTTAGGGCTATTTCAGTGGTATAAAATGATGTTGTCTCTCTGCAGTGTCCTGTTTAACAATGTCAACTGCTTTGGGGGGGTTTGCTTAGTCTGCTACATTGTTCACCTCTATACGGATGAAGCTGTTAAGAAATACTGCGTGCTGTTGTTGACAGGGAAAGTGCTGTGATCGAAGTGACCAATGGCCTGAAAGAGTACTTCAATGTGATGCTGGGGAGCCAACTTCTCTACAAGTTTGAAAGGCCCCAGTATGCAGATGTGAGTGCCTCCCTCACCTTCGCGGGACAGTTATGGTAATGGGCTCCGACACCCTCATATTCTATTATTATATAGTGTCTCGGATGCTTCAAGAGGGTGTTGTAGTATAACGAAACAAAAGCTTGCAACACAAACCAAGAGCTATTTAGTGTGCAAACTCGCTTCTCAAACTTCCATGCCCTTTAACGATTTCAAATGTTGCTCTTTAGTAATTGCTATAGTGAAAGATATTTTTTTATGGCTAATGCAACCACACTACAATGCCTATTTCTCATTGTATCAGAATCGGTCCGGAAAACAATATCAATGTCATTGCCTTGCATAAAAACTTCAAATTTGCATTTTTTTTAATTTATTTTGTTTTGCCGAGGTGGCAGTCTTATATTGTTTTCAGTCACATGGGATAATAATAGAAATTAATTTCGGCCTGTTAGGACTGGCTTCAATGTTAGGGGGGCAAAATCGAGTTACAGTACTTGACACCTTAAAGGGGCACTGACAACCCAAAGGTCGTATTTTTTTTTATTGTCTAAAACGATGCAAGTTGTAGTCACAGACACACAAAAAAAACCGCATCGCGAAAAAAAATTTCTTCGCGCGCGCGTGCGCCTTTTTATTTTTGGCGTTTAAATTTCCCGCGCTCACCTCCTCGCTTCTTTTGATCGGTGACGTCAAAAATCAGGAATTTTAGAAGCTTTGTAGGTGACATTTCTATAACATTTAATAACGGCAATCGTAAAACATGCTTTTTAACGCAATTGCGAGCGCCCTACGGCCCCTCTTTCTGAAATACCAGAAATCAGAGTTCGGTGTGATGTTGCTTCCTAGATTTGTACCCTCCCTCGGAAAACTTGGCGGCGTCGTCGGCGAGCAACACGGCGAGTGGGGAAAGAAACCGGTTCTTTCCCGCGCCGGCGTGATATCACCTCCATCTCGCTTGGGGTTGCCGTGGCAACGGCGGAGGTCTAAAAAAAAGTAGAGTCTCAGGAGACCGCAAAATTTGACTCGCTGTACTGGCGCGGATCGCGCGGGAACTTCAAATTCGGCATTTGGCAATTGTTTTTTTAATTCACAAATACTGAATTTTCAAGTTTCGAATTTTGAGGGTAATGTCCCGGCATCGTTTTCAATCGTTTCGGATAATAAAAAAAAATATGATTTTGACGTGTCAGTGCCCCTTTAACATTTGTCAAAGTGCTGGCGGTTGACGGCCAAAAATTTTGTGCTACCCCAACACGCAGGTCCTGAACGAACGCCCAGAAACCCCGATGTCACAGATCTACGGCGCTATCCATCTGCTAAGGCTCTTTGGTGAGACTCGCTCCATCGTTCTGTTTTACTTTAGACTGTAGTACTACATATACCGTGATATACCGAGCAGGCGCCTATGCAAAAGATGGATATAATCACAAAAGAATGAGGATCTATGTGCTCAGTAGGTCTGAGAGCAGAAAAGCAGAAGTGGACCATGGCAAGGTAGGCCCTCGTTTAAGTCATTGGATCTGCACAGCTGCTTAATTCTTAACGCAGCTGCGCAGATCTCACCGAGTTTGCTTTGTGCTATCATTCCTGCGTCGGGCTCTGCTGCTTCGCGCTGATGCACGGAAATAAAGCTTCACCACTTTGCACCAGCTTCTTGAAGATGCAGCTAACGCAGAGTAGCACCTCACTTAGCTCACTGGGCTCGGAAGCTCGCTGGGGTGGGCTCTTGATGTGTCCTTTGCCCATACTTCGAATGTTTCAAAAGCGGGGGGCGACACACATTCTGATGTGGATGTGTGCTGTGGAAGCATCAACAGTAAACACAGTTACGTCATCAGTCTTTAAAGGTGCACTAACATGTCAAAATCTTTTTTTTTTATGATCCGAAACGATTGAAAATGATGCCTGGACATTACCCTCACAATTTGAAACTTGGGAATTCAGCATTTGCGAAGCAAAAAAACCATTTCCAAATGCCGAATTTGAAGTTCCCGTGCGATTCGCGCCAGTGCAGTGACGTCAAATATTGAGCGGTCCTGCAACTCGAGTTTCTCTCACGTCTTCGTACCGCCGCGAACCGAAGTCTCGTGTGCGCCAACGTCCCACGAACAACCGGTCTCCTCTGTGCGTGACGCCTATCGCTGCGAGCAGACGACGATTGACTTTCGAGTTCGAAGTTCCTTTAGGGCCCTTTCAGCGATTTCAAATTCTTTGAAACAATGTGAGGTCCAAGAGGACCTGCGATGGACTTTTGTGAGCGACGTGAGGTGTCGCGCCGGTTCTGCGTGAAAGGTTGCCCTGGCGGAGTCACAACCAGAACTATGATACACAGACTCCAGACCCAGTTGTTTGGACCGTCTGACAATTTCCTTTTCGAAGTCTGAGAGGTCGTCGGGCAGCTAAAAAAGACCACTTCGTCCGATTCCCCGACTCACCGATCATCCTCTGCTGCATGGGTCGAGCACCGCCATGTTTTCAGAGGGAGGATGGAAAGCCAGGAGGCGACATCACTCCGGACTCCGATTTTCGGTATATCAAAAAAAAAAAAAAAAGAAAGGCAATAGTGCATTCGCAATTGCGTTAAAAAACATGTTATTAAATGTCATAAAAATGTCGCCTACAAAGCTTCTAAATTTCATAATATTCGACGTCACAAATCAAAAGAAGCGAGGAGGTGAAGAGCGGGAGAGAAAAACGCCAAAAACAAAAAGGTGCACTTACATAGATATTTTTTTTGTATTTTTTTTTTTGCGTGTTTATGACTACAATTTGCTTTTTTTTTCTTTCCATTCCGGTTTTCAGTAAAGCTGGGCAGCATGCTTGCCTACACCCCCCTGGACGAGAAGAGCACTCAGCTTCTCTTGAACCACATTCACGACTTCCTCAAGTGAGCCTTGACGTTTTTGTTCCTTCCTTGGGTGACGTAGAGTCACCGGATAGATTGCAGAGTACCGACACCTACCTTTCTTGAGCAGTGTACGACCATACAGTAGACTCCCGTTAAGGCGAACTCGCTTAAGCGGAATTCTCGGATATGCCAAACAAAGTAAGAACATTTGGTTGATTTTCCATAGACGCAATGCAAAAAAATCGTTTAACCCGAACCGCTTTGCGCGCGTTTTGGATAACTCGAACTTTCATGGGTCCCCTTCGCGATGGCACTGCAGAGACGGCGCCGCCGCGCATTGCGCCGGCCGAGGTGTACGTCAGATGTACCGTAAAAACACACATATAATATGAGGTTTTTTCTTTTTCAAATTTTCAGCTTCGATGAGGCGTGATCTAACGCTGTTTGACGTAGTTTCGGTTTCGAAGCAATATGGCGCTCAAAACAACTATCATCATCATCATTAAAATCACAATGTCCGAGGCGCCGCCATTCGTACACAGTCAGGCTCGGCAATGACGTTGGGGCGAAGACAATCGTCGGTTGCCTACAAAAGAAAAGTTATTTTGGTTGCGGAAGACATCGGTAACAGTGCTGCCGGACGACAATTCGCCGTAAATGAGGGCAGCATCCGCGGATGGAGGCGACAAAAGCAAGCTCTGTTCGCGTGCAACGGAACGAGAGGAAGCTTTAGGAGCCCAAAGAATGGCATGTTCGCGGACGTCGAGGCAAGTCTCAGCGACTTTGTAAAAGAGCAGCGTGAACGGCACCTCGCCGTAACTTGGTAAAAGAGCAGCGTGAACGGCACCTCGCCATAAACATCGAGCTGCTGCACGAGAACTTTGGCGAGCCGACATTGGGTTACTCGCTTTATGCGCCGCGCCGGGTTTTCACTGCGTCGGCGCACGCTCGTTGCTCGCTCTTTCAAGAGGTGCGGGATTTCAAATGCACTCGACGGCACTGAAGACTACTGCCTTTGGGAGGAGGCGTCGGACAATGAGTCTGATATACGTGATGACAGTGGTTAAGGTTCAACATGGGCCACATGTCGTCTTTCATCGCTAGACACCGATTTGCACAGAGGAGGTGGCAGTCAAAAATCACCGAATGGATCGGTTCTCCCACCAGTAGTGTGTGAAACATTATTTTTTTCTTCATTTGGCACGGTAAGCCAAATAAACGTCCCTTTTTAAGTATCTCTTCATTGTAGGCCTTTTCATTCTGTATTTGTTGGTCAACAGCAATGTAGGCATGCCCAGCATGATAATTAGGGCACTTCTGTTAAGGCGAACATCTGATAAGTCGAACAAATTTTCAAGGTCCCTTCGTGTTCGTCTTAAAGGGCAACTCCGCTCAATTCCGAAAAATGTAGGCTTACATGTGATTCCGTTTCACAAAGCATTACTTAACAGCTCTACGTCTTCGGATTCGCGAAATGTGAAATATTATTTGTGTAATCTTAATTTAAACATCAGCTGATACTGAAACCGAAGCTTCGGTTGCGTCAGGCAACATTGGTCTCGTGTAGTCGGAGGCATGGCCACGTCACGTCGAACCGCGTGGTCTTGTGACGTTCGTGGGGGCGAGGTACAGGACACGCGACGCGGGCAGGTCGCTTCGCATGGCGGGGACGGTGATGGCCCGGGGGAGACGGGGAAGGGGAGAAGCCGAAAGAGGAGAGGGGGAGCGGAGAAACAGACCGATAAGCGCGCAGGGCAGCGCAAACTAGCGCATCCGCGTTACGGTGATCACGTGGACGCTGTTGAGCCAACACCGGGAGGAGAAACTCATGACGTCATCGTTCAATTTCGCTCTGAGAGTAAAACCAAACAAAATGTGAGAATGACGTAGACATGCCTCTGATGTAGTGGCTCATCGTTGGCCGCTCCAACTCCGTCGCATTGACTGCGCTGACGATTGCGCCTTGCGTCGCACGCTAGAGTTGGCAGATTTCGGCGACTTGGCTCATTTGAAAGTTTGCTGGCCAGTTTGTTAAATATATAGACGGAATTAGATCGTAATATTTGACATGGGGTCTTCCTATATGATACTGAAGAGGGCTGCATAGTTTTCTAAATATCAAAAATGAAGTGGAGTTGCCCTTTAAAGGGAGTCTACTGCATTGGGTCTATTTTCCAGCATAGTTTGTTTTTGGCCTTTCTAGTCAGAATGAGCCAAACCAAACTCGCAGTGACAGGCTGTTTTATAAAGACGATTTCTTGTATGCACACTTTCCTCACACCTGCATTTAATTGCTGTATCCAAGCGCCAGTCATTCTTCATTGATCTCTAACAACAAAGCTTATAATAATCTTCTTGCATTTTTTTTCAAACAAAAGAATGTTTTTTGAAAAGGACATTCAAGTGGATTTTGAGAGTGTCTATTTATGGTGATATCTCAATCTATGGGCTCTAAGCATCCTTGAAAACCCGAAATTACGCCTGTTGGCTGCTGATTTCCTCATTAAAGATCTAATCAAGTTTGTGACACCGGGGGGCGCTGTCAGATGAAGTTTTCAAACAATAATTCCTGTATCACTTCTAAAAGCACCTAAGGATTTGATATTTTGTCAAAATATAATGCGTAGAAAACGCCTAAAAAGAGCAATAATAGTAACGTTAAGAATCTCAGCGCAATTAGTTATTTTCATTGGTCAAATTTTATGGATGTAGTCGGGACCTGAGGACGGCCCCCCCAAGAGAAAACAGTGCCCCTGTATTACCATAGTTGCGAGTTTACTATTACTAGGACATCTTGCCATCTGGAACTGATCATTTTTATCGACTAAAGCCAAACAAACAATATGCCATCAAAAACAAGCTTATGAGAAAAGCACTCGAGTGCCCCTCTAAACGATAAAGAACTTGAAAAATGATCGCACAGGTTCGCAGTGCCCCCTCTAGATGCCACCACTTGCAACACTGCATTTTGTTGGTGCTAACGGTATTGAAAAATAATTCTTGATGCCATAAAAAGGAGCTGAAAGATGATTTTCTCTTTTGAGGTTGCTACAGATGAGAGTGTTTAAGCATTTCACTGTACGCACAGACCCGGAGACGCCGACGTCAACGGGAAACTCTTTCGGCGCGACGACGTGTTACCGCAACCTAGGTGTCGCCACACCCCGTTTCGCCTAGCGGCGAACCGCGGAGGAGGCTACGAGCCGTCGGGAGCCGATCCAAAGCCGTGCAAGCGTCACGTGACCTTTGGGAAGGGGCGCAGTGAGGCACGGGGCACACAGTCACGTGATATGTGCACAGTGCTGGACTGATCTGGATATCATCATAACTTCTAGCGCGACTGGGACAAGGAACAAGGAGAGACAGAGGAGAAAACACAGGACAAGCGCTAAACTAGCAACTGATTCTTATTTGATTTATTTGAAGTCCACACTCATCGGATGGCACGACAAGGTGTACGTACAGAAGTCCGGAGTATGCATAGGGTCGAGGGTAGTCCCTGTGCTCAGTAACATCTACCTAGGCAGGATCGATTGGGATCTAGAACCCTGTTTAGAGAAGAACACCAAAAAATTGACCGCATTTTCACGTGGTGAATGATGTTGATTGGGGCGAAGCTCTGGTGGTGCTTTTCTGCGTAGACGCTGTGCCGCAGCATGCCGAGCCTTTTGTTCATTTTCATCGTTGTCAGAAAGAGAATGTGTGGTATGGAACGTGGTTGTATACGCATTTGAGCATTTGACTGCAGCGCCCTCTCGTCTACAAACGTTGAGCCAATGCATGCAAGGTTTAACGCGATTATATACGCATTTGACCGCAGCGCCCTCTCCTGTATAGACGTTGAGCGGCTACATGCAACGTTTCATCCATGACATCCCCAGCTCTTGAGTTACTACCACATCTCAGAGCCCCTTACTCGTCCCGCAGTCGTGGCCTAGTGGTTAAGGTGATGGACTAGAAATCTATTGGGGTCTCCCCGCACAGGTTCAAATCCTGTCGACTGCGCAAAAATATTTTTCCATCATTTTCTTTTATCTTTGTTTTTCTTTTTTTTTTTTCATCTGTTTTTTTGCCCTACATGAGCACGTGAGCACGTGAGCTCACGAGCAGGAGCACGAGCACTGGACGCCAGACAGATGGACGGACGGATATGGCTAGCCCCTAAGGAGCTTCGCTCCTAAAAAGTGTTTAATTTATGGACGATTATTTGCTATTCGTTGAGAGGGCCAATTTCCATCAGGCGCTTGATGATGTGCTGAAGATATTCACGGAAAAAGGGCTAGGACTTCGGTTCACCTATGAAGCCCCAAAAAAGAACCTTATTCAGTTCTTGGATCTCCTCGTCGAAGTTGGGGGCGATCATGTTTGCTGGTGTTACAGTCCCAGAACAGCGAAGAGTCTTCTCAACTTTCAATCAGCCCACTCCAAACTTGTCGAACAAGGCATTGCTTCTTCCTGTCTGAGAACTGCCTTAACAAGCACACGCATCCACAAATTGAATTCCAGCTTCATGCCTCAAATTCAGCGGCTCAAGGATTCGGGATATCCTAATTCGGTCACCATGGGAAAGAGTTGAGCACGTTGGTTAAACATATTTAGGAGACACCAGCTGAACAAACCAGGCATACAAATGAAAGGAAGACAAGAGTTCTTCCTTTTTCTTTTTTTTTTTTCTTTTCATTTTTAAATAAGGGCATCCTGCTCGTCTGTCTACTTGTGGGCAGTACTTCCACCTCGCAAGAATGTCCTCTCTTCTCTGGTTAAGGTCACAGATGGTGAACTCACACTTATGTCCCCTTTCTCTTCTATGTTCAAAGCTTCTAAAACCTCACGTGCGAGCCGGTTTCGATGGTGTCCCATGATGGTAACTTTGTCTAAGTTTGTCTAAGGTTATTTGTCACATACCCCTGACATGCGGCCGCTGTTACATCGGACCACGGTGTAAGAGATACACTCTTTAGGTGAGGACACGGCGGGGCTGAAGGCGCGGCGCGAGGAATCAGATAGTGTTTGTTCGACGGGCATCTGAAAGGCTGCATTATTCCGCGGCCACCGTGCCCGCGGCTGACAGTGTCGCCGGCGGCCAAACGACGAAACTGTGTGAGAGCGAAAAAAATGATCTCGTTGCCATGACACCCCGGTACACCGTGGTCTTTCTGCACGAGCGACAACCTTGCTGGCGCTCTGCGTGTGTGGAGCATGAGGCGGCACGAGCCGTCTTTGCCGTGCCCACGGGTCGACGAGTCATCTGCGGGCTCCGCTTGAAACCATAGTGAGAGAGAGAAAGAGAGAGTGAAAAGCGAACTTTATCTGCACGTCGCGAGGAGCGCGCTGTCCTCACCTGAAGAGTATTATCTTACACCGTGCATCGGACAGACCGGGCGGTGTATAAATGATAGGACTCGGGAACATGCCAATAGTTTGAAGAACTTGACGGCAGCAGGTCACTGAGGCCGCCATTGCCGTGACTGCAAGTGCAAGGCAAACTTAGACAAAGTTACCATCATGGGACACCATCAAAACCGGCTCGCACGTGAGGTTTTAGAAGCTTTGAACATAGAAAAGAAAGGGGACATGTGTGTGAGTTCACCATCTGTGACCTTAACCAGAGAAGAGAGGACGTTCTTGCGAGGTGGAAGTACCGCCCACAAGTAGACAGACGAGCAGGATGCCCTAGTTTAAAAATGAGAAGAAAAAAAAAAAGAAAAAAAGGAAGAAGTGAAGCAAATTAGGTTTGATTGATCCTAGCCAGTCGATGAAGATGAAGTGTTTCATTAAATGCAGTTGGTAGTCCAGCAGTTGAATGCGTCTCTCTCGTCCTCCTTACATTTGTATGCTTGGTTTGTTCAGCTGGTGTCTCCTAAATAAACTAATTCGGTCATCTCTTCAGTTTGCAAAGAAATGGTGGAACACCTTAAAACAGGTTTAAGGATTGAGCAACGTGACCTTGAGCAGAAAGAGAAGAAAGTTTCAGTCACACCGTACATCCACCACCTTTCCCACGGACTCGAAAAAGTCGCCTCGAGATACACTGTGAATGTGGTTTTTTCCGCCCGCCACAAGCTCAGCTCAGTACGCTCTGCGGTCAACAAACGCGCGAGAAATACCGATCTAACATCTCGCAGTGGGTGCAGCGTCAAACATGGAATGCAGTTTGTTGCCTGCGTAGGAGGTGTGGTATACAAGGAGCCATTTTCCTGCGGGCGTGCGTATATAGGACAGACTGGGTGTTGCCTTAATATACGTCTATGAGAACACCAGTTCTTTGAAAGGAATCGCTTACACATACCTTGCGCTGCATTGCCGGGATTGTGGATGCCAACCCCTTTTCACCAACACGGCAGTGATGTCCTGACACAAGGACAAACTACACCTAGAAATGATGGAGACATACTACACACAAAACGAATCTTCGTGTGTGACCCAGCCAACATCGACTTTGACGAGCAGCGAGATCAGCTTTTTGGATCTTAAATAATTTGGCCAGTTTTGTGTGGAGTGAAAGTAGAAGCGCCAGGACCACGGAAAGGGCATGCCTGCATGAGCAGCAGCAGCATCATGTGTATTTTCAATAGAATCAGTTGCTAGTTCAGCGCTTGTCCTATGTTTTCTCCTGTCTGTCTGTCCTTGTCCCAGTTCCGCTGCAAGTTATGATGGACTCTTATTTACTCGGCCATGTGTCCATTTTGATCTGGATATCTCATAGTGCCTGTTGCAGTCCATCAAAAAGCAAAAGAGCGTGAAATTCAGACTGGGTCTGAAATTACGTGACCCAAAATGGCGGTAGCTCTGCCAGTCGCAACAAAACACTAACGAAAAGATGGTCGGCAAGGAGGAACGGGATGTGGAGCTCTGAAAACTTATGTAGTGACTCTAGCTGGAAGGTCTTGTGAAACCGACGCCCACGACCCATTGTCTGTTTTCTCTTTCCAACAGGTACATGGCACGGAACTCCCAGCTCTTCAGTCTCAGTGACTACTCTGTTGCGCCCCCAGACTATCAACGAAAAGCCATCTAGGCGGCGACGTGTTTAGGACGTGGCGCAACCGACGTTTTAGATACCACGTAAAGTGCAGGTGACCGTACCCTGCAGATCACCGGTTGTGCGAGCTAACTGAGAAAATGCGGCCGTCGACTCGACCGTTCCCACATCATTTAGGCGCGCTTCGACTTGTAAGTAAGGGGTGGATGCCACTTCCGATTGATCTCGAAGCGTCTGGAAGCTTTCTGTCGAAATTTATTTTCAGTGTAGAGTTGTGCAGACTCGCACATCCAGAAAAATAGATTGTGCTATAGTGCAAGCATTTGAAAAAGCTGGGTTAAGTAAAAAAAAAAAAAAGTTGATTGAGACTTTTTTTTTTTTTTTTTTGCCATCGGGGTGGTGGTGATGTGCGGTCATTTTTTTGTAGGACTTTTTGAATGAACAACTGAATGTGGATGGTGACTCTCAGTTTCGACTGTACATGTGTTGGACAGTATGTAATAAAAAGAAATCCTTTCGTATTTCTTATAATTTTAATTTTATTCAGACATTAAATTCATAAAGATCGGACTACAGCACTGTAGAATAATTGAAATTTAGAAACACCAAAGTGAATTTTAAGATCTTCTTTTTATGGTGCAAACTCCATCTACCCACCTAAAATATAACACAAAAACCGTTTTTACAATTGCATTGGCCTTTTTCGCCCTTCAAAACTCGACCAAACACCAAGACATGTTTTAGATACCTCAGAAAAAAGGGTGTGTTGCAGTGTTTCATTGCGTTTTTGAGGGCGAAAAAGGCCACGCTCAATAGTAGTTTTTGGTTTTCTATTATACTTGGGGCGCATAGATTGAGTTTGTGCCATAAAAATACAATCTCCAAATCAACTTTAGTGCCCCTTTTAAGTTAATTTCAGCTTTCAAATTGCATATTTGTAAAATTGTGTTAAAATTGTATAACCTCAAAGATGGTAAGATTGCATAATGATTGTTTCATTTAAAAGTAACAAAGCGAGTGAGCTGGTATACGATTGTGGTGGAAGCCCAAACCTTGGGCAACTAACTAAACAGATGGACAAACACAAATTTTAAATGCAGCTGAATGTTGAATAAGATATATACATTAGGCTCAAATAGCCACAAAGCATCAAGATAGCCCCCTAAGAAACTCTGGAGTTTCTCTTAAGGAGTGGAAAAATTTCAGCCATTTCAAACAGCTTGTAACACCCAAGACTGGTGTGTGAAAAAAAAACAAAAAACCCTTTAGGTCGGAAAAACGACAACAGTAGGAGAACGTCTATACCGCCTTCTTTTTCTTCGACTTGAAACTCTCGTAATTTTTTTACGTGCCAGTCTCGGGTGTTAGATTACGATTATCACGAGCTGACCTGCGCTCTCACTGTTATTTCATGAGGTAGAGTTGGTTCTTTGTGTCGTGGTTGGCGAGAGCGGCATTTGGGAGGAGGTGTACTCTGTTCAACCCTCGGCTGACTGTGCAATGGGAGCTACGTGTCACCGGACCAATCGGCCGCCTCCCCTTCACCACCTGACCCTGCCCTGTGCACGTAGGTTCGGGCAGGAGGTGTGATCACGTGGCGAGCGGTGACTTGTCCGAAGGGGCGCGTTGCTCCCACTGCACTGCCAGCTTGGGGGTGAGCGGAATAGTGGAGACGCTGGCGAAATCTACGGCCCCGGCGGCTGGAACAGAAAGCTCTGGTGGCAGGTTCGCTCTCGAGCCTTCTCGAGCGAATCGGGTATTCGCAGCGCCTGGTGGCCAAAACACAAAGCCGTGAAAAAGTAGGTTAAAAAGCGTGCGATGCAAGTCGCCAATCGTGTCCATACTTCCTTAGAATGGCCTTTCCGTTTACCAGCTGTCAATCTCAAATGTGGAATTGGCACTTCAATTTTTTAGGGGACCGTCCATCGTTGAGTGTAGGCCGATGCTGTTTAATGCGTCTTGAAAAACAAAAGATGCAACAAAAAACACCTTTTCATTAAACTTTTTTAAACCTAAAAGTGACGTACAACATATGCTTTAATTACTATGCTTGGAAAGTGCACATTTATTTAGTTACATCGATTCGAAATTCCATATCCCGGTTGTTATGAGCAGGTTTTGAAAAGCTTTTCCTGCTTTCAGAATTAACTTTGTCATTACAACAGAAAGATTTTCCCCGGTATCTTCGAATTTATAATTTTGACCTGCATACTTTTTGAGTGTTGGGTACCTCGTAAATCAGAGAGTGCAACAGGACTAAAATTTCTGGCAAACGTTGGCTACAAAACTTTCCAATTAGGTGAAATATGTACTGTCTCATTTTTAATTATTAGTAAAAATTTTTAACAAGTAATAATTTTTTTCTTTTCTAGAATGCTGTTAAAATTGTAATAGTACTTTTCTTCTACAGTTTGTAAACGTGCAGACATACTTAGTTCTATAGCTCCCGATGGGGGTATTACAAAAAAAGTTGGTTAGAAGCATATGCCGTAAAGTTGAAATTTTCTTGAGAACAATGTGTTTAGCACAACAAATTACGTTAAGTGTCAGAATTTAATATAAATTGGACGAGAAACACCTTTATTACTCTGTTGATTCAGTCCGCCCGGAACATGTCCTGCATGAATAAAGTCATCATCTACACCCTCTCACCAGTTCAAAACGAGTAAACAAATAATACTGACACTTCCCATTATTGAATGGTAAAAAGGGACAAAGGGACACAAGGAAGTCCTAGTCTTTGAAACGTGGTTAGTGCCCCGCTTCAGTCGGGGGTGCTGGTATCTTGGTCAATATCCGATGTGATCAGGTTCTTGAGCAAGGGGTCCTTTTGCCAGTAGTACGACGGGGGTCCCTGGGACCGGCACTCTTCCATACTTGTTATCTCGTCGCCTTCCACGTAGTACATGAAATAAAAGGTGCACATCTCGTCGTCGTTGGCGGGGCTGGAGACAAGATCAGAGGGAGCTGGCGTAAGTGTATCTGGGGGTGCACAGGGGAAGTTCAGATGGAAGAGGGGAGAGGCGGATCTCATTTTTCTCCGGACATTTGAGCTATTTCTATGTGAATGTATGAGGAAAGGGGCGGAAATCCCCCTCTCCAACTGCCCCCCCCCCCCCCCCCCCCAAAGCCGACCGACTGAAGGCCCCGTTCACACACTTGCATTTGACCACGACAGATTGAGACAAGACCGGTTTTTAATCTTGTGACGGCTTACAACCAGCTCCGCAGCAGCGCATCCGGTTGTGAGCCGTCGCAAGAGAGGCTTAAAAATTGATCTTGTCTAATAACCAATTCCCACGGTCATAAAGGTATTTTTAGCCAAGGGACCTTTATGATGAGCGGCGAATCAGTTCTCGATCCTCCGCGCGTGGCGTGTGCTCGCGACCCAAGAGAGCGGTCTGATTCACCGATTGCAAAGGGACCTATATGTTAACGGTATCTTCAGGCTGGCCGTGTTAATGGGGTTCGGTCGTACTCGGCTGCAAGGGTGTGAACGGGCCTCGGGACGAGACAGTTTTGGGGACTGCTTACGACCGGCTGCGCAGCAATGCAGCCAGTTGTAGGCCGCCCCACAAGAGGCTTAATAAACTTTCTGCAGCTCTTTAAAGGGGCAATGAAGGCAATTTCGGATATTTTTTTCTGGCGATTGAACCGGGTTCCAGGCACGTCTCAGGCCACGTTGCCCAAATTTCATCCGAAACCGGCGCTTGTGTGCCACGCAAATCAATTTAGCAGGTGCGGTAATATTCGTACCGGGATCGACTGGGGCGACGCCCCGAGTGTTGCGGGAGAAGCCAGGGGAAGCGGAGCTCACGTGACCGTTGCGGGGCCAAGAATCGCGACGTCAAAAGAGACTCGTCAGCGATTGGTCGAAACGAAAGACGTGCCCTCGGTCACGTTTTGGTTCGCGATTTTTATGAACACTGTTCCAATTTCCACTTGAATAACCATGAAAAGTATAAATCGGACTGGAAATGATTACCAAACCATAAATAAAACAGCATAATTGTTTTTCTCTTTGCTACGCTGGACGCGAAACGGGCAACGAGCAACTATGGGCAAACAAAATAAAATAAAAAAAGAACACGCGGGAGTCGTTTGATTTTGGTTTGAGATGTCGGTGTCGTGTTTACTTTGGGAACACGATACTCGAAGGATTCTGCAAAATAGTAGCCATGCCAAATTCGTGCGCTGTAGATGGCTATTCTAACGGTCGACTGAAGACCAGTATTCGTTCGGGCGACGCTAGTTTTCACGTGTGGGTTGCTGTTCGTGTCCTTTGACGACGACAAGAGAGGACGTCCGACTTTGGTGAAAACCAAAAATGATGCTGTTTATTTTCTCCTTCTTGGGGAGCTTCCCCCGCGGAAAAACCGGTTTCCGGAACGGCCGGGTCGCTCGCTGCCGCTTTCACGTCTAGAGCCCCACATTATGATCCCCTGTCCAGGGGCATAGCCAGGGGGGGGGGGGGGGGAGACTTAATATGGTACTGCCTCCCCCCCGCCCCCCCCCCCCCACCTCCTCGAAAAAATTTTGCCCATGATCATATAACCAAATATAACTCACCTGCTCAAGCGACATTAGTGCAGCTTTCACGGCTTTTTTAAAATAGACGTAGGAAGCCGATAAATAAAATAAATAAATAAATAACGCCCCGTAGGAGGTGTTGCCCTAGCAAACATGAAAACTATTAAGAAATTTCTATAAACCTCGAATATTTCCATTAAACTCGAAAGCCCAGTCAAATTGAGCACACTATTATTTGAGGCGACATTAATACCCCTGTTTTACTGGCACGTAAAGGGCTTCAGGATGAACCCCTTTGAGGAATCGGCGAAACGGTTCTCGATCACGGCTCTGCTGCACACGTGTCCATCAAAATGCGCTAATTGGCCAATTAAAAAAAGTGCAAGCCGTTTACAACTCCCTGTAACGCCGAATTAGAGCGCAGCTCTTGAGGAGGAGGAAGGGTTCTACTGAGGGGGGGGGGGGGGGGGTCACGTACCCCCCCCCCCCCCCTCTCCCCGAGGTCACCGAAGTTACCCGAGGTCCTCCGGAAGGAACTTGAGGTCCTACCGAGGTCCACTCGATGGAACCCGAGGTCCTCCCGAGGTCCTCCCGAAGGAACCCGAGGCCCTCGGGAAGGGGGGGGGGGGGTGTCGCGGTTACGCCGGCGCCGACGCCGCTCAAGCCGGATACGGGCGCCTAAGAGCTGCGCTCTAAAAAATGAAACGTTTAGTTTTATTGTTTTTCTGCATAATGCCAGACGGCACACAGGTATCTGCTTAAATAAATCAATAAATCATTACCCGTGATAGGTGTCTCTGTTCCTATAATTGTACACAGTGCAGCGTGCTGCCTGCAATGAGTAAGGTAAACAAGTGAGGTCATATATTCAACATTGTTTGTTATAATTAAAGAAATGTCAGTTGTAAGATTGAAGCACTCCAAAACCTAGAAATGCAGCTTAGGTGTCACCTGCCTCAGACATACAGGCGGACCTATAGCAGGTGGCAGGAAGGGGTACTCCGCCGTTTTCTTCATAATCCCCGATTTGCCTAAAAACTTGCTAAAAACACCAACAAACATCGCTGAACTAGTAGCCCAAATATTTGGACAAAATAACTTTTTTTCGCGAAGTTACAGAATTTACAATTTTGGTCCTCATCGTGTTTTTCAAATTGAAAAGCTCTACTAGCAAAAATGAAAAAGTGACGTCATGGGTAGGCAGGAGTTCACTCTTTGGGCTGTAGACTTTGTTCCCAACTGATTACAAACAGTCTTATGGTGTCAAATGAATGCTTTGGAAAGTCGCTGCAGCTCCCGCGCAGCAGCACGATACAAATGCTCGGCATAGTTCATTTTTAGACAGCCCGCTCGAACCGCAAGCCAGCCCACCCGTGACGTCACGGCAATGAAAAGCGCGGGTATATTCGAATCTTCGTTTTGTCGTCATTTTCATTTGCCGATTTCACAATAACTATTCTGAATTTCGCGATACTAAATAGCATACAGGAAAGAGTAAAGGACGACGATTTCGAAAATATAGTTAGTTGGGGTTGCTAAAAAAATCGCCAGAGTTCCCCTTTAAGGGCTCGGAGGAAGCTTCCCCTCTCCAGCGTTCACTCTGCTAAAGTGTAAAGGAGTGGGAGGAGTTCACCTGTCAGCTACTATGAAGTCGTCAGAGAGCATTCTAAGTATAGAGGTAGGTATAAACAAAGTCGCCAAAAAGGCTAATAATTTTTTTTCTAGTTCCATTAAGTGCAATAATGCCTTGTAATTCCTAAAGTAATCAGTGATATTCTCAGTTAAAGCAATAATACTTGTTCACATATTGTGGAAACGTGAGTTGGGAAATGACAAGAAAAATATTCCCTCAATTATTCGAGCTTACAATGTGGAAACGCCCTCTTAACTACAGCCACTGGAACTCGACAATTAACGCCTTAAACGTCGAGGCAACAAGAACTAAAAATAAAGCAGAAATGTCACGCTACGATTCGCTTACCAAGATGTCCCCACTGACAATTGTTACGGCACTTTTAGCAGGATGAAACATCTGAAAAAGCAAGTAAGCAATTAGAAAGATACCTTGGTGACTTTCTCGCATATGCGCAGAAATTTCTACATCAGTTTCACAAATAAAAAAGAGAATTAATTCACTTGGGCTTCGAGAGGATTGTGCTTGCCGATGTTAATCCACGTCCCGTCCTTCACCACGTAACCAGTCACCAATTTCCCTAGAAATGACGTCATCGTATAATTTACCCTAATAATGACTACTAGAGAGTGCATCTCACTTGGCCCTTCAAGTTCAGATTGTGAGTACATTGGTGCAATTGCACGTTACTGAAAGAAAGAACACAGTGACGGACACGACGACATGCTTCGCGTGCCATCGCGTCCGTCCCTATGTTTACTCTGTCAGCGTGTCCTTGACCCTTTTACAGCGAAGCTGTTTATGGCTAGGGTTCCGTGGATTTTTCGTGTACAACAACATAGGGTGCCTACATCAGTGGCGTAATTAGATATGACGGCGCCCATGGCAAATGAAATTTCGCGCCCCTCATAGCCCATGGCAAATGAAATTTCGCGCCCCTCGCGTAGCCCCGCTGCCGTTTTTTTCCATAGGGCACATGTTGGGTGGACTCGGCTCGGCGCCCCCTCCCAAGTGGCGCCCGGGGCGCTTTTACCCCCCTGCCCCCCCCCCCCCCCCCCCCTAGTTACGCCACCGGCCTACATGTCTGTCTGAGTCTGTCTCAGGGTGAAGACATCCATTGTGACGCTCTCGCGCACTCGGTGCGTTACTTGGGCGGTAAAATGGTGTCTATGCATTAGCCAAAGCTACGCGCTCGAGCTGAGTGACACCGGATTGCGCGCACTTCAAAATGCATAGAAAAACGATTGGGCGGAAAAATGGCTGAGATGTCACCACTCAAGCAAAAGCGTGCGTGTGTATGAAGGCACTCCAGGGCAGTGGCGTCACAAAGGGGGGGGGGGGGGCGGGGGGGAGGGGGGGGGGCCCGGGTGCAGCGCTCAGTGGGGTGTCGCGGCGCGCGACGAGAGCGGGGGGGGGGGGGGGGGGGGGAGTCGCGGCGGGCCACGCCAGAGCGGGGAGGGGGGGGGGGGGAGGGTGTCGTGGCAGGCTACTGCCCCGGTTGCCCCTGACCCTCGTGACGCCACTGCTCCAGGGCACTGTACAACAACAGAAAAGAAAGTGATGAAGAAGTATAAAGTCTCAGATGATATTCAGCAGTGTGTATGTCTCAATTTCTCCCTGTCTGTGTTTTGTCCCTATCGTTCTAGCTGACCGTTTACTTTTGCTTTCTTTGTCGTTGTTCTAAGCGCTGGTGGCCAGGCTGACCCGGCCTAAGAGCCGCACACAAAACCACGAAACTTCCAAGAGTCGCCACGAGGGGGGGGGGGGGGGGGGGGGGGGCAAACGTTTGTCTAGAGCAATAAACGAAACTCGAATTACTTTCAATCTATCCGAGTCAAAAGCAGCCCAACTAAACGTAAGGTAGCAGTAGCACAAGACTACCAAACCGCAACCTGTCTTTCAATTTAAAACGCGTTCCATTTCTGTTTTTGGGGAAGTGCGGGGGGGGGGGGGGGGGGGAGGGGGGAGGGAGCCACGAGCCGCACTTTAACACGCGAAGAGCCGCTCTACCAGGGGTGGCGGCCCCGTCTCGCGGTAGCCGTGTATTCGGAGAGTTTGGCCATACATTGGCTTGAATAGGCGAGCATCTTGGGGCCAACCACAGGCCGCGAAACAGCCCCTAGCGGTGATCATGAGCTCTAAAAATGCGACTCGACTAATTTAAGCCGTTTTAGCATCGCTCGAGTAAGAAGGTGTAACTCTTGGTGACTGAAAACTTGGCGCATGTGAAGTTTTCGTCACGTCCATTTTTAACGGCAGAATGAAGGAACGTGTGCTCCAAACCAGGGCCGACTTGCAGGAAACAGCGTCTCAGCTGAGACTGGGTGAAAGAAAGCACTGCCAAAGCCAGCGTACGAGCTGAGCGGGACTCAAGCCGTGTCTCGAGACGCTCGCGCGCTCTAGCCTTTACACTGTTTTCTTTCAGCCAGTCTCAGCAAATGTAGGGTGCCTTTATGTGCGCTTTGCCATTTTGTTTCGAACGCTTATTTTTATATTTTGTTCTGAAGCACGTGAAAGAGCGCGTCCCCGCACGCGCTCGTGGCGCTGACTGTGCTACGGCGACATTTTGTTTCCTGCGATTTCTTTCTATTTTCCCTGTGAGCGCGGGCTGTCGGCATCGGGCACTACAAACGATGGCATCACCCTAAACAGAGACATTGAGGCACTCTAAGCAAAAGTAACGTCGGTCTCAGCTGAGACGCTGTTTAGCAAGCCCGCCCAGAGCAAACTGTCACCGAGACGCCGAGATTGAACGCTTCTATTTCACGCTTTAAATGTCGTGTCCAATATTGTGATGTCGCGGTCTGCTGATTGGTTGACGCTGTGTCGCTCTTTTAGCTTACGCTCTACCCGCAGGGGCAGTATTCGGCGCTGGCGGCGGAATTTGCTCCGCCCATTGGCCAAACTTTCCCCAACATACCGCTCTGGCGGTCTAGGCCGCTGGATCGCGCTTTCCCGCTTCAGAGCCTTATATTAGGAGAGTTTGGACAATAGGCGGAGCAAAGGCCGCCGCCAGCGCCGAATATTCCCCCCACGCTTAGAGCGTAAACTAAATTTGTGACACAGCGTCGAGCAATCAGGAGACCTCTACTTCATCTCATAAATGTCTGCAGTGAAGACAAAGGCACAGGCGCGTCAGCCTAGCTCAGCGAAACGCTTTCGTTTGTACGAGACGTCGTGCATAGGAGGCACTTTCCAAAGCCACGCGCTCGTGCCCATGCCTTTGTCTGCACTGCTAGAACAGCGTCCTGAGACTGGCTGAAAGAAAGCAGTGCAAAGGGTGGGGTGCGCGAGCGTCTTGAGACGCGGAGTTCCGCTCGGCACGGCTCAAATTATACTTCGTTTCACTTTATCTGCGAGCGAAGCCAAAGTTAGAAGCGCGAGACCAGCGCTTTTTGCATTTCTCCCCAGGTCGCGCGCTCGAGCAAAGCCTGAACGCACGGAGCTTCCGTGCTCGCGCTTCCAGTTCTTTTAGAGCACACGACCACCGCTAGGGGCTGTTTCGTGGCCTGTGGTTGGCCCCGAGATGCTCGCCTATTCAAACCAATGTATGGCCAAACTCTCTCAATAAACGGCTCTGTCCCGCTTGTTCGCTGCAGCGCGAGTGAAGCCACCGGACGGCCATCTTGCTCGTAGACAATTTTTAGTTTTGCTAGCGTTGCAGAGCCTGGCAGAAGCGAGTTAGAGGCATGTTTTCTACTCGTTCGCCGTCATTCGCCGACGAAGCTTTTTAAGGCCCTGTGTAACCGTTGAGACTTGCCGTTGTAAACACGTGGAAAATTTTACGAAAGCGCAGTGCCACAGGAAAAGGGCACATCTCGTTGAAAACAAGTTTTGCCGGTCTCGCGGCGGGATCAAAGCTTCCTTGGCACGCCGAAGTGCTGCGTCTCTGTGCCTTCGCACGCTTGGATACCGATCAAGATTCGTTTCGGCGCGGTGGGGATGTGTTTTGCGAGTGCAATGTGCGTGAAGCCGTGTGCACCTCTGGGCAGCGTTTTACTTTTACTCTGACTACTGTTGTAACTTGCGACGCTCGCGGTCCAGAAACCAGCTTGACCCAGCGTCCCGTGGCGACGGAAGAGGGGGGAAAAGAAGCAGCACCAGCGGCGCGTTTTTTTTTCTCGTTTGTTTACTAGACGCTTATGACAATCAAATTAGTAGTACAAAAGGCACAGCGACGCAGCATTTCGGCGTGCCAAGGAAGCTTTGACCATGCCGCGAGACCGGCGAAACTTATTTCGACGAGTTGTAGCTTTTTCCTGCTGCACTGAGCTTTAGTAAAAATTTCCACGTGTTCTCAACGGCTAGTCTCAATCGGTACACAGGGTCTTAAAGATCTTCTTCGACGAATGACGACGAACGAGGAGAAAACGTGTCTTCAGCACGCTGCCGCCAACCTCTGTAACGCTAGCAAAACCGCGAATCGTCTACGAGCAAGATGGCCGTCCGGTGGCTTCACTCGCGGGAGCGGGAAGCGCGATCCAGCAATTGTCATTCAGATCAGTGGTCTAGCGGTCTGTGGCTAGGGTTCCGTGGATTTTTCGTGTACGTCAACAAAAACTCGCACCGCTCTCTCTTTGTCGTCGTTCCAAGCGCTTGAGTGCCTAGTTCCTTCCGGCCTCCCGGGGTGGCGGTGCCGTCGCGCGTGTCTACTTTCCGCCTGGTGGTGGTCCCGTCGCGCGTGTCTAGTTCCCTCCGGCTCCTCGGGAAGGTGATAGTCGTCCACGCGAATTTATATAAAGAACCAGAAAGACGAGTTGCCGTTCTCCATTTTCAATTTCACTTCTCTCGTCGTAATGGGGAGGCCGCGTATAGTCCGGACTCCCGAAGAGCAACGCGGCTACGAAGAGCAAGGGCGGGAACGCCAACGATGTCAGCGGCAGCGGCGGCGGGCGGCAAGCACCACCACCTGTGTCGTGTGCTAAACAGCTTCGCTGGTCATCTACCATCACAGGGTGAAATGCCTTGTAATTTTTATACTTATCATTTTCTCAATGCATCATATTTTTTTTTTAAATTTATCGTTTCTACTAGCTGGAGCCAATTACAAGGTTTTTACACAATTTAAAATATAAATTTCATCTTTATTTTTTTGTAGCGACGGCAGGTTTTGTTCGTGTCGAACTTTTTCGTGTCGAATTTGCGATTGTCAGTCACGGTGTTTGTCTTGACTATTGAAAGTCGGGGACAACTCAGTGGCTATATAAGCCATGACCATTGACATTCAGCTTTGCCCCTGGCTAAGATATAGAAGCTGCAAACATGAGTCGTCCGACTTATCACAGGTTTCGGTTTAGTATACCAGCGGACCATGGTGTTATATAAGGTGTTTTTTTAGCTTAATTAACAGATTTGTTTTAGGAAAACCGTGAAAGCTATTCTTATGTGGTTTATGCAGGCGAGTCTCATGGCCAGGGGGACTTAGCATAAATTTCTAATTGTAACGATCAGCCGGCTAATAAAGTAAATTTGTTAATTGACTTTTTAATAGGGAAAATGAACTTGTGGTTCCAATTAGAAACTTACAGAGCTTCATCGAAAACCACTAAATCAAAAGGGTGGAGCTCGGGAGGAGAAGAGGAGTAGGAGGGGAGGAGGAGAAGGTACAGATGAGGAGGAAAGGCATACCCTCCCCTTAGTTCCCTCCCCTCCTCCTCCTCCTCAATAGCTGCGCTCTACTTCGGCGTTACGGGAAGTTGTAAACGTCTTTTATTTTTGAAACAAATCTGTTTGGCTTAAAGGGATGCTGAACCGATATCTGAAGTTGCCGAAATAAGCCCCGGACAAGCTTCCCGGGACCGCACTATACCTAAAAATGCTATTCATGTAAAGGGATGGAGATCGGATTATTATATTTCTTGGAATGACGACCGCTGATTGAGCCAGAAGCGCCAGAAGCCTCCGACGCGCGCGAAGCCCTCTGGGATTACTCGCAACGGAACTGACGTCAACAAACTGCAACGGAACTGACGTGAACAAGTCGAGCTGCCGACGCGCCACAGCGTGGAAGAAAGTTGCGCTTTGAATAATAGTAGACGGATGCCCGTCGCGTTGGAAGTTTGCCAACTAATCCAGCCAAGTTAGCTGCGCACTACCTGCCAGCCACCCTGCACCCTGCCACCCCCAGTCCACTTCTGCACCTGCATCGTAGCGACGGCGGCGACTTTGGTCTGTGGGTTTTTCGGAGTTCGGCGATTTCTTTCCCGTCCTGATAATTTGGCCATGACGACGGCGACCACGGAGGCTTCGACAGCGCTGATGTTTGATGCCGCCAAGATGCCGCTTGCTCGCGACGCTCGGCCGTTCGGCGCCGCATAGGTGTCGTGTCAAAAATGACATGATGAACACTGTTCGACAAATTTATCAGACAAAATTGCATTTCTTTTAAAAATATATCTCATCGTTTTCGGGACGGGGTTCGCACGTCGCATTTCCGTTTCGTCGCGCCACCACGCGGCGTGAGCGCACGCCGGAGCCAACGAGGTATAGGTCGGAGCCAACCGACCCAACTTTGATGGCTCACCATAGCCGCGTTCTGCGTACTACAAGTTTGTTGTCGTCACGAAACGAGCTTTCAAAAAACTCACCAGGTGCACCTTAGAATATTTATTTACATAAATCATATAATTTAGACTACTTTATTGTTTCAAGTACCGTCATTTAAGAGCCATTCGTGTGCTGTAAATATCAAAACGACAAAGAATTTAGATTTTGTTTTTCGGTTCAGCATCCCTTTAAGCAAAAAACAGAACACCCTGTATAGTCGCGGCATATTTTGTTCACGCTTCTTGCTTTGTGGTTCGCTCCTTGACGTTCTAAACAGTTAATGTAGCAGTCTCATAGATATTGGGTGATAATAACAATCTGTATCTTGCTATACGCCCTTCGTTTCTGAAGTTGTCTGAGCCTCCAGTGTCCTCTCATCACACTCACCGAGCGAGTGTGCGTGGGTCCGAAACGCAAACGGATATAGGGTTATGTTATCCTTGAACTGACAGGCAACCTCCATGTTTTCTGCAAACGAGAGAGTCACTAGTGAATCCTAATTCACGAAATATTAAGCACCAAAGTCACTGGTTCCCACACGGGAAAGTATAGCGCCATTGTCCCTGCCTGCTAGCAGGACATTCAGTTCAGTTCAGTTTAGTACCTCAAACTTGCTCAAGAGAGCACTTTACGTGAAAGGGGGCAGGGGGAATATCTACAATATATTACATAACAATAAAAACAAATAGAACAAAACTACAAAAAGAACACTGTACAGACGTCACAAAAATAAATCACACATTTCACTTTTTTTCTTTTAAAGTTTTTGTGTTAATTTTTTAAGTTTTCGTGGTTAATTTGCGTGGGAAATGAGTTCCAGTCGGCAATGGCAAGAGAGAGTGGGGAGTTTTGAAATTTGTTAGTTCTGGAGAAGTTCTGTATCTTAGTATCACTGCTGATCTTAATACATAGACGACCAAAACCTCGCAAAGCTGATCGGTCCCTCT
Organism: Ixodes persulcatus; assembly: GCA_013358835.2. NCBI lineage: Eukaryota > Metazoa > Arthropoda > Arachnida > Ixodida > Ixodidae > Ixodes > Ixodes persulcatus. The sequence continues at coordinate 978,797 of JABSTQ010011465.1, forward strand.
TGTTGCCAATGGCAATCGCCATTTTCGTTCTTTAAACTATTGGAATCTTTGAAAGTGTCGTCCTACCTGTCGTGCCTAGATCGCTATGGAACGACATCGAACTGAAAGCGTTCCTCTCCAATGCAAGCGTCTTTGGCACTATGTATGCAATCAACTTATCAATCATGCTTATCTCCACAGATCTCTTACAAACATATATATCTATGCTTGTTTCGCCGGTGTCTGTAGTAGACGTATTTATAAAATTACCCGTCAGCAGCGAATTTAGTCCGTCTCATTGTAATGGAGAGGCCAAGAAGGAACTGCTCATTCCACGAACCAAAATGGCTACCATACAGGGAGCTTGGCGCTACTTTCCCACGATCCAATGACTTTATCTAGCGCTATAAACTAGTCACCGACGAGATAAGAACGACATCTCGTGTGCCTCGAGCGTGAACGTGAAGACCAAGCACGACGGAAGGCATTGGGCGTGTGTGCCGCCCGAAAGAGACACCCTGCCGCGTTCTTGCCTCTTCAGAGACCATAATCGATAAAATTAAATTTTACGCGAACAATGTCTTCTCTCACCCCAACGCCTGGCGGGAATCATGCCTTCTGGCCTTAGTCTTAGAACTCCCGCTCTCCTCCTCACCCTGAAAAAGAAGGAGAACGCGGTCAGTGTGTGACTCACTCAATGTGCGGGTTAATTTATTATTTAGCGACCTTGCTCAGCATTGCGGAAGTGTACCTATTAAATCTGGGGAGCATAGTTGTAAACCCGAGACTGGGGATACGGACAAGGGACAAAACACAGAACGACACGGACGATCTGGGCCTGCGTTTAAGGGACGCTGAAGTCGATTCTGAGATCGTCCTTTTGTGGTGACAACTCAATCTAGACTCTCTAAGTATCCCAACAAACTTGAAACCACAACCGGGCGTAGCTTATTTCCTCGTTAAACGCGTGTTCAAAGATGGCGACACGCCCTTTTTGGTAAGAATTATCTTCCCAGTGAAGTGGTCGACGAAGGGCACTTGTCGGCGAGTTGCAAGCGATGGCTTCGCCCGCGGTGAAAAAGAGGAGTCTTATCTGAATGTGTATCTATCAGACTCTCTTCGAAATGAGTTATAATAAAATCATTCGGAATCTCGTCCACACAGTGTAGTTCGCGAGAAAAAAAGAGTCCACATGTTTTTCTCTTGCCCCGAGATGGATAGGCGGTTTTGTAATGTAGAACTTGGTAAATGTGAGAACTAACACATTTTAAACAATATAAGATCAAAACGACCTTTACCTAAATTGACTTTAAATTGACTAAATTGACCTTTAAATTCGTTTGTAGCGAGGTATACCCAAATGTTGTATAGTGACGACCGAGTGACATTGCTGTACTTTTTTTCTTTTTCTTCGGTACCCTCAGCATTGCCACCTCTCGCCAAAATGTAGCGCTAGCGAACCGAACAAGATGCAAAGTTTAATAACTAACCTTTATGTCATTCAAATAACTTATAAATGATTTCTTTTTTTAAAATTTCAATGGACATATAGGGCCCGCTTTTGCTCATTTTCGGTTTTCATGGTCAGCTCCGTGTACTCGAGAGCTAATTCGAGAGCGTCGTCGGCCAACATGTTCTCAAAAACAAGAAAAAAACAACAAAAAAAAATACCTATAATTTTTTAGTAAGATAACGTGTATAGTTCTGAAACTGGGCATTTTGTTCAGTCCGCTAGCGCTACATTTGGGCGAAGAATGAACATTTGGCAATACAGTAGACTCCCGTTAAGGTGAACTCGCTTAAGCGGAATTCTCGGATATGCCGAACAAAGTAAGAACATTTGGTTGGTTTCCCATAGACGCAATGCAAAACAAAATCATTTAACACGAACCGCTTTGCGTGCGCATTTTGGTTAACTCGAACTTTCTTTGGTCCCCTTCGCGATGGCACTGCACCGACGGCGACGCCGCGCATTGCGCCGGCCGAAGTGTATGTCAGATGTACCGTAAGGACCCGCATATAATACGAGATTGTTTTTCAAAGTTTCAGCTTTGATGAGGCGCGATCTAAGGCTGTTTGACGTAGTTTCGGTTTCGAAGCAATATGGCGCTCTAAAACAACTATCATCATCATTAAAATCGCAATGTCCGAGGCGCCACCCTTCGTACACAGTCGGGCGGTCGGGCTCGGCGCGAAAACAGTCATCGGTCGCCTACAAAAGAAAATTTCTTTTGATTGCGGAAGACATCGGTAACAGTGCTGCCGGAAGACAATGCGCTGTAAATGAGGGCAGCATCCGCGGATGGAGACGACAAAAGCAAGCTCTGTTCGCGTGCAACGGAACGAGGAGAAACTTTAGGAGCCCAAAGAATGGCGTGTTTGCCGACGTCGAGGCAAGTCTCGGCGACTTTGTAAAAGAGCAACGTGAACGGCACCTCGCCGGAACTTGGTAAAAGAGCAGCGTGAACGGCACCTCGCCGTAAACATCGAGCTGCTGCATGAGAATTTTGGCGAGCCGACATTGGGTTACCCGCTTTATGCGCCGCGCCGGGTTTTCACTGCGTTGGCGCACGTCGTCGCTCGCTCTTTCAAGAAGTGCGGGATTTCAAATGCGCTCGACGCCACTGAAGACTACTGCCTTTGGGAGGAGGCGTCGGACAAGGAGTCTGATGGTCGTGATGAGAGTGATTAAGGTTCAATTATTACATGTGGCCCATGTATTCTGAGGAACATGGGCCACATGTCGTTTTTCATCGTTAGACACCGATTTGCACAGAGGAGGAGGCAGACAAAAATCACCGAACGGATCGGTTCCCCCAGCAGTGGTGTGTAAAACATTATTATTTTTCCTTCTTTTGGCATCGTAAGCCAAATAAATGCCCATTTTTAAGTATCTCTTCATTGTAGGCCTTTTCATTCTGTGTTTATTGGTCAACAGCAGTTTAGACATGCCCAGCATGATAATTAGGGCACTTCTGTTAAGGCGAACATTTGATAAGTCGAACAAATTTTCAGGGTCTCTTCGCGTTCGTCTTAAAGGGAGTCTACTGTACGTAGTTTATGTTTGCGAACAAACAAACAAAAAAAAAGTCCGAGGACACCTAAGCACTTTTTATGAGTTGTGAATGCGAAAGCATGCCGCCTGCGATGTATTGTTTCCACCTCGTGTTGTCGAGGGCCTCGTCCTCTTGCCGCCTGAGACGCTTTAAATCACAATCCGCGTGCGCCTCCCGATGGCCGAGCGCGCGCTCTCGTGAAGTGGCCGCGCCGCGCTGAGCTCGGCCGTGCAACCTCTCCGGAGTCTGCCCGTACGGGCTCCAGGCTCCGCGGCCAGCCTCTTTCTCTTACCGACGGCCCGGCCGCAGCGCCGCCATAGAGAGAGATTCTCTGGTGTCGTTTTTTGGAACTACGCCGCGCAAGAGCCAATGGGAGCGTCGTTCCTCGAAACTGTGACGCGGGCCAGCCAATGGGAGCCTATCCATCAGATTTCTGCAATAGACGACAGGCTTCGCTCTGTTGGGACAGGGGAAGGTGTCGTTTGGCGGGGCTTCAAAAGCTGATGATGTCGGTTCGCTCCAGAGGACAGTTAATGCTCTCGCATTACAAACTTGTCAGTGTTTTTTTTTAGGGGGACACCTTCTTTGCTACTCTAGTAGGAATATGCTGTAAAGGCTACGTATGCACGTAGTTTCAAGGCTTTAGCAATGCGTTTTTTTGCCGTTCAAGCGTTGATTTGTTGTCGCACGTACCTGAACCGAAAGCGAAAGTCTCGCACCGCCATTGTCTCACCTCGCCCACATCATGCGCTCTTTGCACCGAGATTTATTTTTGATTTGTTTTGTCGTTTTCTTCCCTGCCGTCTCCCCCTCATGATGAGTATCGCGTCCGTCGTGACGTCACAGAGGCGGGCATATACAGAGAGTTTGGCCATTCATTGGGAAGTATTGGGGTCAAATGAAAAGACGCCATTGGCCGAAAGTGTGTTGGGCGTGTTTCAGGGCGTCTTCACAAATTCGAATGTGGCCAAGCAGAAACCGGAAATAATCCCCTGGCGGTGGTCGCGAGAAACAAACTTAATAAGTGCATCGGAGTAACTCTCGGTGGCTGAAAATGGGGTGCACGTGATGTTTCAATCACGGTCATCCAAAATCATGCTGGAAGAGTGCGACTAGCGGAACGATCGACTTAATCCGTACGCCAGGCGCCGAGGGCCGGGAATCTGCTTTCCGAGCAGTCACACTCTGTGCGAGAAAAACAGAGTTGAGCGGTACATTCGTTTCTTACATCTTTATGCATGATCATGATCGAAACATCACGTGCGCCCTATTTTCAACCATGAAGGGTTGCTACATTTAACTCTTACACGCTTATAAAAGCGATTCAAATTGTTTCTCGCTACAACCGCTAGGGGATTCTTTTCGGCTTCTGGTTGGCCAGGAGAGCATGCCAAGCTATCCTTCTGCGTCTGCTGCACGCCCTAGCTCTGCCCGCGCCTCCCACTGACCAAACTCTCTGTATACGCGGCTCTGGTTGTCGGGTCGAAGATGACGTCATGGGCAGGCATTGTCTTCTAAATAATACTTGTAAGCGTAAAAAAAAAGAAAACGATGAAAAAAATTACGCATATCAGATCTATTTATTTAAACCGGGTTTATTTGATTTAAATAAGATTAATTTGATTTACATCACTCTAGCTGGAATATAACGATTCTTAACCATTATAAATGCATTTTTCAAAATGGCATTGATAAATTCGTTTGATCACCGATAACAATGCGGAAGAAAGGATTACTGTAAATGTAAAGTGCAGTTTAATTACTAACTTTCTATTGCTGTAATTTCAGCCACAAAGAACAAAAACAACCTATTGTTTCAAATAAATAAAAAAAACTTTTTTTTTATTTTCAGTTTTGGTTTTATTGCAATAAAACATTATTTTTCTAGTTTTCGCCTTTTTTTCCTTCTGATTTTGTTGCAACAGGACGACGTTGCTTAGCTGGCGGATGGAATGGAAGGCAGAAACCAAGCTCAACGCTAAGATTTGCTTAGAAGAGCACTTTTCACATCGGAGCTGTTAAGGGCTAGTTTCCCCAGTATCGTGTGTGGGTCGCTACCTAATCAACGCCCGATCGGGACGTGCCTCGCTCGCTCCCCAAGAAGTCACCCACACATTGTGCGTTTTTAAAACAGTTTACTGAAACTCACGCCTCGGTGGTCCTCGTCGTCCTCGTCGTCGTCCCTGTCGTCGCCGCCACACGCACTGTCCAGTCCGCCGTTTCCGAAGAGAGCCCCCCTTGTCCCGCTTCCCTTTTTGTATCCTCGCCCCCACCAAGCACGTGCCCACCACGACCCGTTCACGTGAGCACCCACGCCCTTGCCACGGTCCCCGCACGATCCCCGAGGGGCGCACCCCCGTCCAGGGATCCGGGTGAGCAGGTGACGGGCCGCTCGGCCTTGGCAGGGCGCGGGAAGAACGGGCGAAGGGGGCGAGGAAATGCGGGAAAGACGGGACTCCAGGGGGACGCGGCCGGACGGATCCCCACACCTCCCCTCCCTCAAGGCTTGGACCCCGGGGGGACCGAGTCGGCGGAGGGCGGACGGTCCCCGGCCAAGAACTCTTCCAACTCCGCCATAACGGTGTCCTCGGCGGGCGGAGGTGGCAACGGGGAGGCGAGGGGCTCGGCCGAGCAGGGGAGGGGCACCAGCGGGGGCGGCAGCGGGTCCGAGCCCGCGGTGGCGGCGGACGCGGCGGTGGAGGCCGCGGCAGCGGCGGTAGAGGCAGCGGCAGTGGCTGCAGGGGTGGCGGCAGCGGCTGCAGGAGTGGCCCCCTCCTCAGGGAGCTCCCGGGCCGCCGGGGTCAGGAGGTCGGGCCGGTCTCTCTGGAGGAGCCGCAGCGCCGCCTCGACGCACGTAGGGGGGCCCACCGCCCTCAGCAGCTCCTGGTGGCGCGGACTGGCCTCGTGCGTCTCGAGGTGCACCACCGGCACCCGGCAGAGCCAGCAGGGGTCCTGCAGGTCCGGGGCCAGCTCGAACGGGGGCAGCGTGTGCCCCAGGAAGGGCGGCGGGACCTCGACACCGGGCGTGTCGTGGACCGGTCTCGGCTGGTCCCGCCAACGCTGGCGGGACACGAAATGGAGGTCCCGCTGCCCGTCCCACGTCGTCCAGGTTGCCACGGTGTGGCATGGCCGCCGGCTCCAGGCCCGTCCCCCCTGCGGTGGCGGCCCCTCTCTGCTCCTGCAAGGAAGTCGTGCAGGAGGCCGGCTCGTGCCTGGTCCTCCCCGCGCAGGCGGGCCCGAACCATGCACTCTGCGGTGTGGCCGCGCGGTGGCTCGCGGAATCCGCGTAGCCCGCCTGGCGCTGTCTGGACCCAGCGTCCGACGCCCGATCGTGGGGCCACCTCCACGGTCGCCGACCTCGGGAGTCGGGCCGCCTCGACCCGGGGCACCCACCCCGGGTACTTGGGGGAGCGTTAGCGCCCCCGTTCTGGCCTGGCGGGCCTCCTGGGAGGGGTCGTCCCCGTCCAGCGCCGGCACGCGCTCGGCGTCGGGCGTCGTTCCAGAAAGGCATTCTGTGGGAAAGAAATACAGTTAAAAACACAGAAATGAACTACACCCTGCGCCGAAGATTGTAGTGACGGCAGAAACTCCTGTTAGAAGTGAGCTCGCCGACAGTGTCATGCACCATCCGGCCACTGCGCTTCATCCGCGCTCCGGACTGCGCCTGCCGTCCGGCCGAGACAGGGCTTTCCCCGTCCTCATCAGCCGCTTCTCGTCCATCGCCGTCCTGATCGCGAAGGTAGTACACCTTTAAATCGGTCACGTGAACAGGGCCAGACTCCTCGGTTGCGTTCGGCCGAGTGAGTCTGTACGTAAGCCGCGACACTCGCGTACTTACCTCGTAGGGCCCATCCCACTTCGGAGCCAGCGATGCTGCGAAACCGCAAGCTGCATTACTCAGTGGGTGCATTCTCCTCAGGACCAGGTCACCGACGTTGTACTCCAGGTGGCGATGGCTCTTGTCGTACTGCGCCGCCTGCTCGATCCTTGCGGCATCAAGGTTCTCTCTAGCGTCGTGCAACGCGCCCGTCAAACGGCTTTTGAGCCCGGCCGCGTACGTAGAGAGGGGGCGACCCGATACCCCGTCGCTGTTTCTTAACCCGTTTTCCAGTGGAGACGGCAGCTCCTTACCCAGGTTAAGGAACGCCGGTGTAAACCCGGTTGATCGGTTCACTGTCGTCCGAGTGGCGAAACCCATCTCGACGACGTGTTCGTCCCAGTCCCGGTGTCTCTCCGTCAGCGCGATCAGCATGCTCTTCAGGTTGCGATTCACTCTCTCAGTGATATTGGCCTGAGGATGGTACGGTGTCGTCCTCTTGTGCTTAATATTGAGGGCCAAGCAGGAGTCCGTGAAGACTTTACTAGTGAAATAACTAGCATTATCGCTGACGAGACACTTGGGCGTTCCGAAACGCAGGAAAGTGTCTAACAACTTTTCCCAGATTCGCTCCGAGACCAGTTTTCTCAAGGGGTACAGCTCCACCCACTTCGAGAAATGGTCGGTGATCACCAAAAGGTACTGATTTCCCCGAGGACTCCTCGGCAGTGGGCCAACGATGTCGCACGCGACTATCTCCCACGGGTAGTGACTCATCACCGGCTGCATCAACCCTGGAGGTTTCCCGCCTCTCGGTTTCGCCTTCTGGCAAGCTGGACAGCTACGACAGTACCGAAATACGTCCTGCCTCACTCCTGGCCAGGTCGCGACGCGACATAACTTTTGAAAAGTCTTGCTGCCGCTGCCATGACCGGCCAGAGCCGAGTCGTGGAAGTATCTGATGAACTTCCTGCGTAGCTTCCTAGGAATCACAACCCTGAAGGGAGGGTCGTTCCCCTCCTCTTCGTCGATCGCGGGGATATAGCGGAGCAATAGCCCATCTTCGCCCAGCAGATACGAATCGAACGGCGCGCCGATTCGCCCGTCAGTGTTCCCGGTGTCAACCGCAATTTCCGCAAGTTTTCCCAACACCCGCTGACAAAATCCATCTGCTCCCTGGGCCTCGACAAGCTCTTCCTTGCTTACCACTTCCCCCCAAGCCACGATCCTTTGCTCCCTCGTAGAGTGACCCACCGCTGCTACGAACTCCGGCTGCTTCCCCTCCTCCCAGCCGTTCTCTCGCTTTCCCGCGATCGCGGGGGGCTTCTCCCCCGCGCACGGAGATATTCTTCCTCCTCTCCCGCGCTCCTCGCCCCCCACCGGTCGCGTCTCCTCCTCCCGACTACCATCCTGGGGCGCCCGCGAGAGCGCGTCCGCAACTTTGTTGCTCGAGCCCTTTCGGTACTCGACAGTGTAGGAGTAGCGCTGCAGGGTCAGAGCCCAGCGAGCCAGCCTTCCCGCTGGCTCCTTCAACCTCTGAATCCACGTTAGCGCGGCGTGATCCGTCTGTATGACAAAAGTCGTACCGTCTAGATAGAGATCGAACTTTTTCAAAGCGAACATGACGGCCAGCCCCTCCTTCTCCGTTACACTGTAGTTACGCTCGGGCGGTGTAAGCGTTCGGCTCGCGAACGCCACAGGGCGCAACTGCCCATCGTGCTCCTGTAACAACACCGCTCCGACACCGTAGTCACTCGCGTCCGTCTGTACGACGAAATGCCGGTTTAGATCTGGTAAATGCAAGCTCGCTGTATCAGCTATTGCCTTCGCGAGAGACGCGAAAGCCGCGTCGTGCTCCCGCCCCCAGATCCACCTTGAGTTTTTCCGCAGCAATTGGTTCAATGGCTGTGCTAGCTCCGCGCATCCCGGAATGAACTGCCGATAAAAACCGACCATCCCTAGAAACCTCTGAAGGCTCTTTACGTCACGCGGCGCTGGATAATTGAGGATGGCCCCCAACTTATCGTCGTTCGGCTTCAACGTACCGTTGTCAACGATAAAGCCTAAGAGATTAACCCTCGAGGCTGCGAGCTGTACCTTATCTGGGTTGATCGTCAACCCAGCCTCCCACATTCTACTCAGAACGATCTCGAGATGAGTTAGGTGCTCTTCGAACGAGTTCGAGAATACTACGACATCGTCCATGTACGCCATGGCAAAGTTAAACTTCGCGTCCCCCAGCACGATGTCCATCAGCCGCTGAAAGCTAGACGGCGAATTCGATAATCCGAACGGCAGGCGGGTAAACTCAAACAACCCCCTGTGACAAGTGAACGCTGTCTTTTGGACGTCGTCTGGTGCTACCTGGATCTGCAGGAAGCCTCTGCTGCAGTCCAGCGTGGTAAAGACTTTCGCGGTACCCAGCGAATACATGATGGACTCAATAGATGGAAAAGGATACGCGTCCCTTTTGGTCATCTCATTGAGTCGGCGGTAGTCTACGCAAAGACGGGCTGTCCCGTCCTTCTTCGGCGCTAACACTACCGGAAATGCCCACGGGCTTTGCGACGGCCGTACGGCCCCCGTGTCCAACATTTCATCGAGAGCCTTATCTAGGAGAGCTCGCTTGTGCACACTGAGCGGTCTGGGGTTACAACCCCACGGCCTAGCGTCTCCCGTGTCTATTTCATGTTGTAGAACATGCGTGACTCCCGGTCTCTCAGTAAACATAGCTGCGTGTCTAGACAAAGCATCCGCTAGCGATCGCCTTTGTTCGGCCGGCCCGTCGAAAGAAGCCACGATCTGTTCGACGTTATGTGGTACGGCCCGCGCAGCTAACACCTGCTCCTGCTGGCGCAGTCCAGCGAGCGGACATTCCGATCCCTTCCCCAAAGAAAGTGGGGCTACGAAGGGAATGAGAGGGGTCAACGGGCTGTAGTGGTACCCGTTATTCTTTAGGTCTAGAATGATCCCCTCTCGGCAAACGAAGTCCTGTCCCAAAATAACTGGGATTGACATGCCCGGCAGGTAAACAAAGCGCTGCCTCCTTCGTTTGCCGTCGAGGCCGAGGTGAAGGCGAACTGCGCATTGCGCCTCGGCCGATCCCGCCGCTAAACGCAACGGAGTTGCAACTTCTCGCATGCAAAGGTTTCTCTTGCGACAATCCGTGTACACAGAATCTCCGATGAGAGAGAGGGTTGAGCCGGTGTCGACTAATGCTAGATAATCTTTACCACCGATCTCTACCCGCACGTACGGACCCCTTTCCGGTGTCGAGTCCTGAGCCCGACATGCCGACGGCGCGAACGCTACCCGATCGCTGCCCGCGACTTCCGCCCCGTCGGCGAACTGACCCGGGGCCTCGGCAGCGGCCGGCAACCTTGATTCGGGCAACCCGATTACTGGCGCCGGCCCCGCGCGTTTTCCGAGAATCCGGATTCGGCCGCTGCCCACGTGCATTGCCGCCTGAAGTGCCCGGGCTGGTGGCACCTGAAGCACCTGACTTGGCCGCGGTCGTTGCGTGCTACCGTTGATCGGTCGTTAACGGCACGCGGCGCGCCGCCTCGCCGTGCGCTGTTGTCGCTGCCGCGAGCGTCGTAACGCGTCGCGTCTCCGCGGTAGTCGACCGCGCCGCCCCCCCTACGGGGCTGCGCCCCGGCTGAGTTTGCGCTGGCTACCCTGCGCCTTTGTTCGAAGCCGAATGGGTCTAGGGCCCGAGGAGGAATGGCTCCGCCATTCCCGCGATCCGCGACGGCCACGTACGCCGTATGCGACTCGACGTAGCCGTCCGCGGCGCGTCCCGTCCACGCGCAACCCGGCTCCAAGGACTCCTCGGCCCTTGGAGGGGGCCGGTACTGCATCTCAGCGAGCAAGCCCGCCTGAACCGTGCGCGCCTCTCTCGCCAGTGCTTCGAGGTCCGCGAAATCGCGTCCTCGAAGATACGCCTTAAATCTAGGGTGGCACTGGCGGATCGCCCTCGCTACCTTCTCCGCGTTAGGCGCGGAGGGTTCGGCCCGCGAGTAGAGCTCCTGGAGTGCACGGACGTACTCCACGAGGCTCTCATCCGGGTGCTGAGTGCGGGTTGCCAGCTCGTCCCGAATCCGCATCTCGTAGTCGGGAGGAAGGAATTCCTCCCGAAACCGCGCCCGGAAGTCCGCCATTGATTGGAACGGCGTTTGCAGCCGTCTCCAACGCGCGGCGTCGCCCGTCAGTGCAATCGGCACGATCTGCAGCAGGGCTGTTACGTCCGATGCCCCCAAAGCGGTTATGTACGCGTCTAAATCCTGCAGGAAATCGTGCACCGATTTCCCGTCGGAGTACCCCGAGTACGTCGGCGTGGGCACGTTCAACCGCGGGCGGGGTATCGGCAAAGGCGCGGCACTCGCGACGCTTGGGGCTGTCCCCATCTGCCGCGACATCGCGTCCATCATCCGCGTCATCGCGCGCATCAGTTCACCGGCGTCTAGCACGCCTTCCGTCGCTGGTGAAACTGGGGGCGAAGTCCCAGTCTCCGGGGGCGCGCGTGAGCCCGAGTCTCCGCTAATCGGAGCAGCTTCCGCGCTATCTCGTCCGGGCTCGTCCTCTGACGAACCGTCCTTACTCGCGCCGGTGGTCGACCTGGTGTCGACCATTCTCACTCTCTACCAACTCGAACACAATTCTCCAAATCAGAACACGCTACCCTCCAAAATTCGCGAAACGCAAAGTGCGCGACCTCTCAGGGAGGAGCGAAAGCAACGGCCAACCGATCGGGCTCCCACGTGGGCGCCAGATTATGTGGGTCGCTACCTAATCAACGCCCGATCGGGACGTGCCTCGCTCGCTCCCCAAGAAGTCACCCACACATTGTGCGTTTTTAGAACAGTTTACTGAAACTCACGCCTCGGTGGTCCTCGTCGTCCTCGTCGTCGTCCCTGTCGTCGCCGCCACACGCACTGTCCAGTCCGCCGTTTCCGAAGAGAGCCCCCCTTGTCCCGCTTCCCTTTTTGTATCCTCGCCCCCACCAAGCACGTGCCCACCACGACCCGTTCACGTGAGCACCCACGCCCTTGCCACGGTCCCCGCACGATCCCCGAGGGGCGCACCCCCGTCCAGGGATCCGGGTGAGCAGGTGACGGGCCGCTCGGCCTTGGCAGGGCGCGGGAAGAACGGGCGAAGGGGGCGAGGAAATGCGGGAAAGACGGGACTCCAGGGGGACGCGGCCGGACGGATCCCCACACGTGTCCGTCAGCAAACAAATGATGACACCAAACTGTGGACATCTACCGCCATCTATGAACGACGGCGGCAACCTTTCGAGCCTTTCCACCCTGGCTTGCCGACTTGCGGCCGGCCATTACTTCATTCCCATCATAGTACAACTTCGCTAGTCTTCCTTCTTCACCAGAGTGGAAAGGCTGAAAGTTTTTTGTAGCGTAAGCTACACTGGCCGAGGTTAAAGGGACAATGACGGCAATTTCGGGTATTTTTTCGACGATTGAACTGGGTTCCAGGCCCGTCTCAGGCCACGTTGCCCAAATTTCAGCCGAAACTGGCGCTTGTGTGCCGCGCAAATCAATGAAACAGTCGCGGTAATAATCGTACCGGGATCGACTGGGGCGACGCCCCGAGAGTGGCGGGAGAAGCCAGGAGAAGCGGAGCTCACGTGACCGATGCGGGGCCAAGAAGCGCGACGTCACAAAAGACGCGTCAGCGATTGGTCGGAACGAGTGACGTGCCCTCGGTCACGTTTTGGTTCGCAGTTTTTAGGAATAGTGTTCTAATTTCCGCTTGAATAACCATGAAAAGTATAAATCGGACCGGAGATGATTACTAAACCGTAAATAAAACAGCATACTTATTTTTTTTTCATTGCTACGCTGGACGCGAAACGGGCAACGAGCAACTATGGGCAAACGAAAAAAAACAAACAAAGAACGCAGCGCGGAGCACGCTGGAGACGTCGATGTCGTGTTTACTTTGGGAACACTGTACTCGAAGGATTCTGCAAAGTGGTAGTCATGCCAAATTTGTGCGCCTTAGATGGCTGTTCAAACGGACAACTGAAGACCAGTAATCGTTCTTGCTCTTTGACGACGAAATGAGTGGACGTCCGACTCTGGTGAAAGCAAAAATGGTGCTGTTTATTTTCTCCTTCTTGGGGAGCGTCCCCCGCGGAGGAACCGGTTCCAGGGTCGCTGCCGCTTCCCCCTCGGCATTTCCTTCGCGTCCCTGTCGGACAGGGACAGGGCCTCTCCTTCGGCAACGCGCCGCTCTCGTCTCGCCCGTGCGAATGTTGCTCACAGCTTTGCTGCTCGGAGCCAGCGGGCCGCTCGTTGCCGGCTGGGCGGTCACCGTCGGCCTCGGGTGATAGCGAAGAACGCCACACACGTACTCCCGTTCCGTTGGTGTTAGGTCACTGAACGGAAGCCCGAACAGAACTCGCTCGCGAGAGTGGCATTGTCGTCCATGTTGACAGATCCGACGAAACAGTCGCGCTACCGCGGTGCTATAACCCACCGCGGTAACCAGTCTCGATCTCCTAAATGCTACCGATACCGACTATTCACTTATGACGTCACTTTCTACGTCACCTCCGTTTTCGGAGGCCCAGAAATGAGAATGGAGATAGTTCAGTTTCGGTTTCTTCAGTTCTTTTGTAGGCACAGAAATATGCGTCACAAATGTCTACAAAAAATTGGGCAGTATGCCAGGTTCCCAAGAAGCCTAAAAACACCATTTAAAAAAATTAAATGAAATCGCCTTCATTGTCCCTTTAAGCAGTTTCGCGTGGCTCCTGGAGAGCCGTGCTGCGCATGCGCGAGGAGCAGTGACGGAACGGGCAGGACTGGTAATAATAATTGGGTTGTGTGTATGTTTATACAGCCTAGAACTTGGTCTGCCTCAACGGGCGACGAGTCTCCCAGCTGTAGATGAGCAATTTAGCCAGTGCAGTACAACCGCTAGCCTGGGGTCTTTAACGTGCACCACGCAGTAGTGATACACGACCGCACGCCGGTACGATGCTCATCCAGATCGAAACGGGCAGGGGTGGGGATAGACCTATTGCTTAATTACCCAAGCATCAAGGAGCATGCAGGGATTGGTGTTCCACGCGCCGCACGTGCTGGCGTCAGGAGTAGTACCTTTTCTAAAGCAAATACTTAAAGCAAATAGCATCTTGCACGCGCGTTCGTCAACGCTTTATTTTGGTTATTTACTTCGAATCTTTATAAGGGGAAGGCGTGCGCGTGTGGCGCGTGGAACACCAATCCCTGCTTTCTCCTTGATGCTTGGGTAATACAGCAAATGGTCTATTGCATCTTGCACGCGCGTTCGTTAACACTTTATTTTGGTCGTTTTCTTTGAATCTTTTAAACGGGGAAGGCGTGCGCGTGTGGCGCGTGGAACACCAATCCCTGCATTCTCTTCGATGCTTGGGTAATATAGCAAATGGTCTATTGAACCCAGGATTCTGGGTTCTGCAGCGCGAGCTTTCGCTCCACGTGCTCCGAGCTGGTGTGCGCTAGACCACTCGGCCACCGATCCCTTTTTTTCTTTTTTTTTTTTCGGCCACCGATCCTTTTTTATTTCCCGGGCAGGACTGGTATGGCGCCTAAGTCAGTCCCCGATGCACGCGCCGCGCGCATTCACCCGCTCGAGATCATGGCTCGCGCTGTCCGGTTGTTCTGGGCGGCAGCTTGGTTGCTTGATACATAACAACACGGCGCACAGCTGGCGCAAAAAAGTCAAATTTGGGGGTTTTACGTGCCAAACCAACGACGGGCATCTGGCACGCCCCAGCGGAGGACTGAGGATTAATTTGGACCACCCGGAGATCTTTTGACGTGCAACCGAAAGCTCGATTACACGGTACCTCCTCCACAATAAGAAGAGCGGAGAAGCTTAACTCATCGGATCCCGAAGTAGTCACATAATGCGTATACCGTGTGTGTCATTGAAGGAGCAGTAAGCCTGATAATCAAGCTAATCCTAGACAACCAGGAAAGCTAAGAATAACCAGCTGAACCTAAGCTTACGCTACGTATATCCTGGCATAGCCGAGCTAAGCCACTGCAATTTTTTTTTTTGTTCGTGTTCAGCCTCGTATAAATCTTTCTTGCTCGATGGTTATTTCATTTAAATACAAAACAAACACACATCGAAAGCATCAAGTAATGGACAAGCCGCAAATAAAAAAAAAAATAATTTTGTGATTATTTTTGCTGGAAAGGTTTAACATAAAAATCATAGTAAAAATGGCCTGTTTTAAATCTGGGAAAAAAGTAAAAGTACAGGCAAGCTGGTGAATTGCAGACATGACGAAACCTGAGACACCGGAAGAAGGAAAAAAAAAAATGACACGAAAAAGAGGACGAAACACACAACGTGTCGACGGTATGTGTGCCGTCGTCTTTTTCGTGTCCTTCTTTTCCCTTCTTCCGGTGTGTCAGGTTTTGTTATGTGTGCGATTTAAATCTTATTGATTTTTATTCTCCTCCCTGGTTAGCGCACCGCAGAGTGGTTCCGCGCTGCAGGACCAAGGGGTTTTGAGTTGAATCCCCGCCCCTCCCCGTCTCGATTTTTATGAGCATCGCGTTAAAGTGGCAACTTGGACCAGTTGGTTCATAATCACGTAGGTAAGCGAAAAAAAAACAACAAAAAAACAACCTCGAAAAACCTCAGGAACAAAGTAGACAGACAAGAGAGCGAGACAAGAACACTGTACGGGCGTGCGGTCTTGTGCCACTACCGCGCGATGCACGCTGAAGAAGACCCCAGGCTGGCAGTGGTACCCTGCAGTGGCTAAATTTCTCATCTACAGCGAAGCCACCAGACGTTCATTGGGACTGGCTAACGACCCGCTTTCTAAACAGACACACAACACAAACGTTACGGGCAAATGCTTATTTTTTTTATGCAAAATGAAAGTTGAGAAATAAACTCATACTCATAGGCGTCGCCAGACAACAGTGAGAGGACAATTCCAGAGTTGTCCCTTGTCACTCCATCTGGAGGGATAAAACGGTGATGATCCAGTAATTTCAGACTAACAATGCCGGAAAGGCAGAACAAGAGTGGCAACAATCAAAACGTAAAAAAAAAAAAAAAAATTACTTTGGAAGTTAGGATAGTGACTAATTGACTTTTTTAATTAGCAGTGATGGAAGCAGAATTTGACCTTTTGTAGCAGGTTCTGCAGCAGGCTAAACATTGGTTTGGAGCATATGCCAACATGTGCTAGCACATCACTTGAAAATGAAATGTGATTGCATAGCTAAATGAGCTCATCTTTGATAATGACTGAGGTTTCCTCTTTAATACATGGGCGTAGTAGAGCGCAGCTCTTATGGCTCGTTCACATTTGCGAAATACGCACCCGCCGCCGACTGGATTCGCTCGCCGAAAAAAGGTCGGGCCGTTCAGATTTGTTGCCGCCTGCGGAGTGCGCGGCGCGAGCGTTTCGCAGTTTCCCGAACAGACGAGAGCTGACGAGAGCTCCCAACCTCCTCATTGCCCGCGCGCGTCTCGTCGCCATCGTCGCCAGCTTGTCATCAGGGATCTGACGTCAGCAAGCGCCACTTTCCCCGTGCGTTCTGATTGGCTGGCGGCGAGAGAAAACATTTCTCCGGCGTTCAAAATTGGTCCCAGAGCGATCTTGCTCTCCGCCGGAAATTCTGCCTGCTTTCGTCGCCGGGCGTCAGAATTCTTGCGGATCCGGCCGCCGGTTCGCAAGTGTGAACGAGGCATCAGGCGCCCGTTTCTGGCTTGAGCGGCGTTGCCTTCGCCGTCCGCGTAACCGCGTGCTGAATTATGGGACGTTTCCCATAATGACGTCACAGGTGACGTCACACGGCGCCTAAATTTAGCGGGAAATTTTCCCGCTGAAGTTAATGGAAACATTCTCCTGCTAAATTTAGCGGGAAAAGTTTCCGCTAAATTTAGCAGGAAAATTTTCCGCTAAATCTAGAAGGGAAAGCTTTTCGCCACATTTAGCGGACACTTTTTCCTCTAAGTTTAGCGGGGAATCACTCTGCCATTTTTCCCCTAACTTTAACGGGAAAAATTCCCCACCAAACTTATCGGGAAAATTTTCCCGCCAAGTTTAGCGGGAAAATTTTTCCGCCAAATTTAGCGGGAAATTTTCGCGCCAAATTTAGCGGGGGAATTTAGCGGAAAAATTTCACACAATTTCACGGTAAACTGCGCCCCCCCCCCTCCCCCCCTCGTACCCTTCCCTCCTCCTCCTTAAGAGCGGAGCTCTAATTCTGCATTACGGAGAATTGTTTATTTATTATTTATTTTTATATTTTATATATTTTTTATAATTTTTTATTTATTACCTTTTGTAATAAGAATAAAGGGGCACCCAAGGAACAAAGAGCGTTCTTTTTAGAAATAAGGCTCTAGTCAGAGAAGGTTTATTTACAATGGGTACTAAAAATTCACGAAAAATGAATAATAATGGAACACTTCAGTTGGAATAAACCTTCTCTCCCCTCGCATCTTTACAGCCGGTAGTTTATTAAGCCAGTATTTATTGATGTATTTATTTATTATTTATTTATTTTGGATGCCCTTCAGGGCCCGAAGGCATTACAGAAGGGATGGGCAAAGCAACAGTATACAAACAAACAAATATACCTAACTAGTGAGTTAAACAGGACAAAAATATAATTTGAAACAATACACACATAAACAAATTCGCATAACAAGGGAGTTATAGAGGATACAAAAAATATTTGTGAACAGCAATACGAAAATCGGAGCTCTCGGTGAACTCGACTAGAGCTGCGGGAAGGCGATTCCAGTCCAGTGACGTTTTGGGCATAAAAGACTGAAAAAAAAAAAACCCACAAAAAAACGTGACGTGTGACAGTGAGCACTGAGCAATGCCAACTTTATATCGATGGTCGACGCGCGATGAGATATAAGACGGATGTATTAACAAAAGCTGGCGCATTGACGTGTTAAGATAATAGATCTTGTGAAATAAGCACAAGCGTGACACTTTCCTGCGAAGAGAGAGGTCAGGTAAGCACAGATTGAATTTCATTGCTCATACGCTGGATGTACGGTGATAGTTATGTAATTTGAATTGAGCAGAACGGTTTTAAATGGCCTCAAGTGATGATGTAAGTGTTATACCAGGGTCCCAGATAGCTGCGGCGTATTTAAGTTTACTTCGGACCAAAGACTTATAAAGAAGTAGTTTTAAAGGGGTGGAAGCAAGAGAGAAGTTTCTTTTAAGATACCTAGCATGCGGTTTGCATTATTGATTACGTATTGAATGTGAGTATCCCAAGAAAGGTTATTTGTTATATTGCCGCGAGCGCAGCTGACCAAAAAGGCAGCGCGCTCGTGGCCTAATGGTTATCCCGCGTGCGTTCCACGCAGAAAGCCAGGGTTCGGTTCGTGGCCGCGGAGGCGCATTTTTGTTGACTCTAACGTAATGTTCTGGTGAGTTCGAGAACCGTGTTGCTTGTTCGAGGTAAGAATGTTCTACACGCCGAACCTTCTGCGCCGATTATTCCAGAAGCCCACATCTGTACATAAGGGGCTCCGCGTGGCGATCTGCAGTCAGTTTCGCCCCCGGCGTTCGACTCTATTGTCTCGCCGACTTCGACGCTCGCGACGCTTTGTTATTATCTTCTATTCCCTTTTTGTTTTGGGCACAAGTTCGCCACATTAAACGTTTATTTCTTCCTGTTTATTTATTGTTATTTTGGTCACCACCCGTGACATTCTGGTAGAAGCGCTCCCCTCCGAGTTCCCGCAGTGCAAGTACGAACCCAAGCCCCCAAGAACCCAGCGAAGACCAGATCGGGATCCGATCAAGCCGCCGGAACCTTGGTCTACCCCCGGAATTAGGACCCTTGCCACCCAAGACCAAGCAAACAAGGAGGACGACGATGGCCAACCAGTCGGAGACCCCGGCCACTTCTACCGTCGTATACCTGTCTGTCGCACCCCAGACTCCGACGCCTTCCCACGGGGAGATCCATGAGGACGTTGAAGATTGGCTACAACATTACAAACGAGTGGCCCGCCATAACCGATGGACCCCGGAGCAGTGCCTTCAGAACGTCTACTTCGCTCTGGAAGGCACGGCACGCACCTGGTTCGAGAACCACGAAGCGTCAATTTCGTCGTGGGAAGAATTCTAGGCCGAGCTGCGACGCACCTTTGCAAACCAGCACCGACGACAGCGTGCCGAAGAACTCCTGCGAGCGAGAACCCAAGGGCCGACCGAGAGCGTCACAAGCTTCGTCGAAGTCGTTCTCCACCTGATGAATCGCGCCGACCCAACCGCTCCCGAAGAGAAATAGCTGCGGGTCTTGATGCGCGGCGTGAAGGAAAACATTTTCGGTGGCCTTGTGCGGAGCCCGCCTACCACCGTCGAAGGTTTCATCACTGAAGCAACCAACATCGAGCGCGCGCTTCAGGCGCGCGCTTCCCACTACCAGCGACATCCAGGCGTCGCTGCGCCCACTCTGCATAACGGCGAAAACACTCCGGGTACGCCGGACATCCGGGAAATTATCCGGGAGGTCGTCCGGGAAGAACTGCGAAGGTTGCTGCCAACCGCCAGTCGTCCGCCAACCCTTTCCATCGCCGAGGCTCTCCGAAAAGAAGTGCATCGGGCGCTCCAACACGAGGTTCCCGTCACCACGGTGCAACCGGAGGAACCGACGTTGAGCTACGCCGCCATGGCCCGACGCCCGCCGCAAACTCCCCGCCAAGCCACGGCGCCACCCCGAAGAGACGCCCCAACGCCACAGTACCCCGACGACAGGAAGATCAGGCGCACGTTCGCCCAGAGCAACCTCCGCCGGGAAAGACAGACGTCTGGAGGACGGCCGACCGACGCCCGCTGTGTTACCACTGCGGGGAAGCTGACCATGTGTACCGCCGATGCCCATACCGACGACTCGGGCTGCGCGGGTTCCACCCGAACGACCCGCGCCCCCGTTATGGTGAACGCCCTCGGGAGATCGACGAGTATTTACGACGAACTCAGTCCCCCGAGCCTGCGTACCGCCGAGAGTCCCGGTCGCCGTCGCCACGACGTCCAGCTTCGCCGATGCACCGACCCCGACGTGAAAGCCTGTCACCCCTCACTCCTCGCCGGGGAAACTAGGCGCGGCATCTTCTGGAGGTGGAGTTGCCGAAGATGACCGACGCCAAGATCCTCCACGAACGTCGGAGGGCCCCCACTCGAACGCCTCCAGAGACCGAAACGACACTCCTGCAACGGTAAAGAATAACCTAAACATCGTTATCGACGGTCACGACGCGTCGGCTCTCGTCGACACCGGAGCAGACTACTCAGTCTTGAGTGGGAGGCTCTCCCAACGCGTTCGGAAAGTGACGACGCCGTGGCATGGCCAACAGATATGGACCGCCGGGGGACATCTCATCACGCCGGTCGGAAGATGCACAGCTCGCGTCGAGATTCACGACGAGACGTGTCCGGTAAAGTTCGTCGTTCTACGAGACTTTGCGAGAGACGTTATACTCGGAATGGACTTCTTGTGCGACTACAGCGCCGTCATCGACCTGGAAGCCAACGAGTTGAGGCTGCGGAAACCTGTCGTAATGCCCGAGGATCACAAAGCTACGGCAGCCACGTCAACTACAGTGCGTGTACCCTCCGCCCACGTGAACTTGCCACCACGCTTGAGTGTACGTGTGTCTGTCACGACCGAAAAAGGCATCTGCGGAGAAGCTTTGCTGGAAGGTAGTGTCCAACTGCTCCTATAGAGGGATTGGCGTCGCAAGAGACATCGCGGAGCTCCAAGACGGACGCGCTGTTGCCCTCGTAACGAACTTCCGATAGGAGGCTCAGCACCTTATGAAAGGCACGGCCGTGGGTCACGCCGAGAAACTCCCCGACTCAACCGCTATCGCCGGAATATCACAAGACCTCTCTTCGTGGCCACACGAGACAACGCCGCCTTCGCAGTTCGACATCCATCCAACCCTGCCTACCCCACAACGGCGACAACTCAGTGACTTTCTCGTCGAGTTCAGTGAGTACTTCTCCGCGTCGTCAAAGGTACGCCAAATGACGGTTGCGAAACATTGAATTGTTACTGATGACGACACGCTTCCAGTTCATCGGTCGCCGTACCGTGTCTCGATGAAAGAGAGAGAAGTCATCCAGAAGCAAGTTGAAGAAATGCTCAACGACGACATCATCCAGCCCTCAAACACTCCGTGGGCTTCACCGGTAGTCCTGGTGAAAAAGAAAGACGGGACTCTTCGGTTCTGCGTGGACTATCGTCGACTGAACGCCGTAACAAAAAAGGACGTCTACCCGCTGCCCCGCATCGACGACACTCTGGACCGGCTGCGCCATGCCCGATACTTTTCGTCGATTACCCTGAAGAGTGGGTACTGGCAGATCGAGGTCGACGAACGGGATCGTGAGAAGACTGCCTTCGTCACGCCGGACGGACTGTACGAATTTAAAGTGATGCCGTTTGGACTGTGCACAGCACCGGCGACCTTCCAGCGCGTAATAGATACCGTCCTTTCAGGCTTGAAATGGCAAAGCTGTCTCGTCTACGTCGACGACGTCATGGCATTCGCAAACGACTTCGACAAGCACCTGAGATGTTTGCGAGCCGTACTACACGCTATCCAGAATGCTGGACTGACACTCAAGCCGTCAAAATGTCAGTTCGCTTACGGCGAGCTCAAGTTCCTGGGCAATGTCGTGAGTGCTCAGGGTGTAAGCCCTGACCCGGCAAGGACATCCGCTGTCGCCGCGTTTCCGAAGCCATCAGACAAGAAAGCCGTACGAAGATTTCTTGCTCTGTGCGCATACTACAGACGTTTCGTTCGCGATTTTGCATAGATTTCTGCACCGCTCACGAATCTGACGAAGGACAACGTAAACTTCCAGTGGGGAGAGGAGCAAGAACAAGCGTTCAACGAACTGAAGGAAAGACTCCAGTCGCCCCTATCCTCGGACACTTCAATCCATCAGCGGAAACGAAAGTTCACACGGACGCCAGCAACGCCGGACTCGGCGCGGTACTCGTCCAAAGACAAGACGGAGCAGAGAGGGTGATCGCTTACGGAAGCCGGGCACTGTCTAAGGCAGAGCAAAATTACTCAACGACCGACAGGGAATGTCTTGCTGTCGTCTGGGCGTTAACCAAGTTCCGCCCGTACCTGTACGGGATTCCGTTCCGCGTTGTCACGGACCACCACGCTCTCTGTTGGCTCGCCAACCTAAAGGACCCGTCAGGACGCCTCGCTCGCTGGAGTCTCCGACTGCAAGAATTCGACGTAACCATTGTGCATAAGTCTGACCGCAAGCATAACGACGCCGACTGTTTGTCTAGGGCCTCAGTCGAATCTCCTTCCGACAGCACCGACGACGACGATGACGACCGTTTTCTCGGTGCAGTTACGGATACCGACATGGGAGCACTCCAACGAGACGACCCGGAACTTCGCGCGGTGATCGACCACCTCGAGTTCAGTTCCGCGAGTCTTGGCCCGAGACATGTCAAGCTTCGCTCTGCGGTGAGGCGTACTTTTCAAGAAGAACTCGGAAAAAGTGACCCTGACTGGCTGCTGGTGGTTCCTGTTGGTCTTCGAGAAGAAATCTTTCAAGCATGCCACGACGACCCGACGGCTGGACGCCTCGGCTACAGCAGGACGCTAGCCCGGATTCGTGACAAGTACTACTGGCCGAGACTCCCGAAAACCGTCCATCTGTACACGCGGTCCTGCCATGAGTGCCTCCGACGAAGCCAGCAGGACTTCTGCAGCCGATACCTGCCTCGACTACGCCCTTCCAGCAGGTTGGAATGGATTTACTTGGGCCGTTCCCAACATCGACGCAAGGAACCGGTGGATTTTTGTGGCGACCGATTATCTTACACGATACGCCGAGACGAAAGCCCTTCCATCAGGAACAGCGGTTGAAGTCGCCAAGTTTTTTTGTCGAGTCCATTCTCCCTTGACACGGCGCACCTGAAGTGCTGATCACAGATCGCGGGTCATCTTTTATGGCACAGCTGACTCAAGAAGGTACTTACGGCTCAGCCACACCAGCCATCGGCGAACCACCGCTTATCACCACAGACAAACGGCTAACGGAGCGGCTCAACAAGACGATCGCCGACATGATCTCCATGTACGTCGACGTAGAGCACAAGACGTGGGACGAGGTGTTGCTGTACGTCATGTTTGCGTACATACAACACAGCGGTTCAAGAAACCACGGGAATGACACCGTTCCAACTGGTACACGGCCGGACGGTTACCACGATGCTCGACGCCATGCTGCCTCACGTGCCGGCCGACGATGGGAACGACGACGCTCAACTGATCTTGCAACGCGCGGAAGAAGCTCGGTCAACTGGCAAGAGTCAAGATTCATGACCAACAGCGAGAAGACGCACGCCGGTATAACCTTCGTCGCCGGGACGTCCATTGTCAACCCGGAGACCGGGTATGGGTGTGGGCACCGGGATACGGCCCATTCGTCACATGTCGATTCGTCATAGGGCAACTGGTAACAGGCCCGTTTGTCACAGCGGAACATTCGTCATAGGATGATTCGTCACGTTCGCAGTTTGTCACACAATGACCCCAAGATCGTTAAACGTTTTTTTTATATTTTTTTTTTTTTTAGGAAAGTTACGAAAGGGGGTCACCCAACCCAATCTGTACAAGGTCAGTGAGGTTGACTACTGTATGAACGGGGAAAAAAAAAAGCATGTCCCGATGACCCCAGATAAGGCCAACATGCAGCCTTTCGCCTGCATGTTGTCTTATCTGGGTCACCTTACTAACAAAAGAACTTCGAGAACACAAAGTTCACAATAGGAAAAAACCCACTGAACCCGATACTTTTTGTTTTTGTGCCCCGCTTCAGGGTTTACCATGCCGGTTGCTCCCGGATTATAAAAGAAGGACCTCTTTTGCTTCCCATCTCACTCACGATTTCTAAATGAAGGTAGTTCCTACTAAGAGAGGTGGCAATATGCTTCTTCACGAAGGACATTCCTACACTTGCATTAAGGTTAACGAAACTAGGTTGTATTGGGCCTGCCGGCGAAGAGGAGTTTGTAAAACTAAAATAATCACCGATCACGCCAAGACTCGTGTAATCTCTTATTCCAGTGACCATACACATGCCGGTGACCCCACCGAGGTAAACGTGCCTTGGGTTCGTAATCAGATGAAGGAAAAGTCTGGTATGTACCAAAATCTCTTCCTGCTCTTATATTCCCAATACAAGTTCACCAACGTCCTTCTTTATTCCAGTGGAAGGCCGTCTAGCACCGCACCAAATACTTCTGGATGCGGCTGCCTGTGTCAGTGATGGCACTGCATCGCAGATTCCCGCACCGTCAACACTTCGGCGCTCAATCCGCAAGCAAAGGCAGCGGGCGAATTTCGAGTACAGCGTACCATCTTGCACAGCCAACACACGAATGCCCACAGAGTTTAAGGTAAGGCGTACTGCAGCACCAAATCCCAGTGCGCGACATATGCTAATAATGACTGTTTTACCTGCATGCAGACCACAGCCAAAGGATATTCCTTTCTCCTCCACGACAGTGGAGAGGGCGACAGCGAAAAAATCCTGATCTTTGCTACCAAGCGCAACTTGAGCTGTCCGGTCGCTCTTTTTAAGGTCTTTCAACGTCGTGCTGAGTCACATGGGGGCCAACTGCCTTGAGGTGGCTTACACGGACTTTGAGATAGCGGCCATCAACGAGATACAAGTCATGATTCCCCGCGCTAGCATACAGGGATGCTTTTCTCACTTATCCCAGTTGATGTACACGAAGGTGTGCTCCAGTGGTCACTAGAGTCGCTACAATTCAGACGAAGAGTTTCTGTTCTGGTATCCGGTATTCTATTTATGTCTTTTTGTTGTTTTCAGTTAAGCCAATTGGTTACTTTATTTCTTGTGGATTTTCAGATGAGAATGCTTCCAGCATTGGCCTTGCCAATCGCTGACGTTCCCGAGGCCTTCAAGGACCTTCTCGAGGTTTTCCCCACCGATGCCTCACTCGCGGCGAACTACTTCGAGGACGTGTATATTGGGCGACCCCGTCGAAACGGCTTGTCGTCGGCCACCTTCCCTCCTCCGGTCTGGTCAGTCAGAGAATCAACACCAGCAGAAATGCCTAGGAGGAACAACAGAATCGAAGCGTGGCACCGTGGACTGCAGGTAAGAACTGACCTAATCCTCTGAGAACTTGGAAGTTTTCTGTAGCACTCTTTTGCATTTGTGGCTCAAAATTTCAGTACGGTGCCCACTCAAATAGCTTTCTCCACGGGTGTGTGTGTGTTCTTTTTTTCTTTTTATGTCAGAGCAACGTGAGCTGCAGTTCTTCCAATATCTAGGCGTTCCTGGGCTGCATCAAGAGAGAGCAGTCCTTGACAGAGATGAAGCTGGCTCAAGCAGAGGGCGGCACATCTTCGAGGGTGTCGAAGAAGCACGCCGTCTGCAACCGGCGTCTTCAGGTCATCGTGAGCCGCTACGATGGCCGCAATCGTCTTGAAACCTTGAGGACGTTTTAATTTGTTTTTATTTCGCTCAATAAACCTGTTGTTTTCAAAGTACAAGGTGTCACAAAAGAAAATTTACACGGTCTTTTTTACCGCAAAAATAAACTAGGCATCGCCGAACGCTCATTCTCCGCCCAAAGGTAGCCCTAGAGGTCACAACCAGATGCCAAAGTTTCAGCCCGATCCGATAACTTAATCAAAAGTTTTAAGTGATTCTCTGAAATTTTCAATGGGAAAATGGCGGCCGACGGAGTTTTCAAACACATGGGGCTCTATGGCACCAGAAACCGAAAACGGGCAAAAATGGGCTCCGTTTTCCCATTGAAATTTTCAGAAAATCACTTATAACTTTCGATGAAGTTATCGGATCGGGCTGAAACTTTGCCATCTGGTTGTGACCTCTAGCGCTACCTTTGGGCGGAGAATGAGCGTTCGGCGATGCCCAGTTTATTTTTGCGGTAAAAAAGACCGTGTAAATTTTCTTTTGTGACACCCTGTACAACGATGACTTGTTTGGATGTTCCCTCTCTTCAGTAAGAATGAAATATAACGTACTAATCTTTATTGCATGCAAAGGCAAGTGAATATTGGTTGGGCCAATTCGAATATCCGGTTCGCACAGTGACAAACTTTCCTAGTGACAAACTCCCCTATGACGAATGCTCCGCTGTGACAAACGGGCCTATAGGGTGTTGTCACTGACGTAATTTTGTCCTCCATTTTGTTGTTGTGAGTTGTTTGGCGTGTGACTTACATGACCCCTTAAATGTGTAAAGCACAGAAGCTTATAAGTCCTACCATGCTGACATCTCCTCAACAGGTTGCGATGTAATCCTTCATATTAGTAAATTTGTTTGAAAAAACAAACTAACAACAAAATGGCGAATTGACGTCACGTGAAAACACCCTATTACCAGTTGGCCTATGACGATTGCGCACATGATAAATGGGCCTACATCCGTGGACACTGATACGGCGCCGCAATCTCAGCGAGAAGCTTCTCAAGCGCTATTTCGGACCCTACAAAATCATCCGACGCTTCGGCGATCTGAACTACGAAGTTCTACCCGGCGGAATGCGCCCATCTGCAAGACGCCAGCCACGACCCGAGGTGGTGCACGTCGTCCGGCTCAAGCCATGTTACGAACGATAGAACTTTGGACTCTCGTCCAAGAGTGAACTGATAACTGTGGCTCGCGACTGTGCTATCCTTTCGCTGTGGATCTGTGTTTTCGTTTTGTGCTGCATCGGGACGATGCACTTTTTAAAGGGGGGAATAATGCCGTGAGCGCAGCTGACCAAGAGGGCAGCGCGCTCGTGGCCTAACGGTTATCTCCCGTGCGTTCCATGCAGAAAGCCAGGGTTGGATTCCTGGCCGCGGAGGCGCATTTTTGTTGACTCTAACGTAATGTTCTGGTAAATTCGAGAACCGTATTGCTCGTTCGAGGTCAGAATGTTCTATACGCTGAACCTTCTAAGCCGATTATTCCAGAAGCCCACATCTGTACATAAGGGGCTCCGCGTGGCGATCTGCAGTCAGTTTCGCCCCCGGCGTTCGACTCTGCTGTCTCGCCAACTTCGACGCTCGCGACGCTTTGTTATTATCTTCTATTCCCTTTTTGTTTTAGGCACAAGTTCGCCACATTAAACGTTTATATCTTCCTGTTTTATTATTGTTATTTTGTTCACCACCCGTGACAATACGCACCCCAGATATTTATATGATAATATAGATTCAAGGACAACGCCGCTAATATTGTAAGAATGGCATATGGTAATTTGATGTGATACTCTCATGGATTATATTTGTTTTTGTTAAGTTCCATATGCAATGTGACCACCGGGAGATGCTGTCAAGGTCTGACTGAAGAGAATGAATATCAGAATCATTGGTTATTTCCCTGTAGATGACACAGTCATCTGCAAATAAGCCGATGGATGAAGAAACATGAGTAGGTAAATAATTAATATAAATAAGGAATAAAAGAGGGCCTAGTACGGAACCTTGGGGAACGCTTGAACTTACTGGTGAATGTACTGAGTCACAGCCGTTAACATGAACGAATTGTATATATATAAGTTCTGTAAAATGCCTGCAAAAACAAGCTCGTCGATCAACAGAACTACATCTCTCAAGTTTTATGAATTTAGGCAGTGACTATTTCGACGTCGACCATTAAAATACTTCAGAAAACTATTTCGACGTCCATGACGTCACTTCCGTAAAATGTAAAAATAGTGGCTTTATTATTTCAATGTCCCCCGTCAATGCAGCCGTCGCTGGTAGCCGCTTCGTGGTTTCGCCCTGTTTGGATTTTGATGGTGTTGTAGTTGTTGTGTTGACATGTTGACGGGGTCACGTATTGCGTGCTTAAGAAGCTTCGGTCCTAGTTGGCAGTAGAAATGTCTTCTTCAGCGTGTGTGGGGGACTGGCTGGACAGGTGATTCTTTCACGCCCCGGAGGCGATGTTCTGAGCTCTCGCACGTCATTTCGGCACGCACCTCACTTCAAAATTTGAATCTACAACAAAGGCAAGCTGGATATCCCCGCCTTGCCTGCCCATAACAAATGTAAGTGCGTACATTACGTAACACTGAGAAATTTGGCACGATTTTCCTACATTCATACCCTGCGGGGGCGTCTTCGTAAGGCTGCAGTCTCGCTTTTCGTCTGGCTCCCGCCCTGTTTTTAACCGGGTGTCGGGAGTTTGTTGTTCAGTTTAGATTTTATTTTTCAGTTTGTGTAAAACGAGCGGGTTAACTACGAAGCCATTGGAATGTTAAATAAAAAGTTGTGAATGCCAACATTGCCTCCTTGATGTTTCTTCACCGGTGCGAACGAACAAAGGTTCTGGCGCGGTTGAACGAGATACACGCATTTTCCCATCAACTGTAAATTTTATGACACGTTATTGAGCTCCCTTGTTTATATAAATCACGTGAAATAATCATGAAAAGCGACGGTGCCGCGTTCTGTAATGCTGGGCACAACCAAGCAGACGTTACGAGTGGCCTAATAACTGATGTACTTTGAGAATTTATTTTATTTGCATTCCACACTATTTTAAAGGTTATAAAAACTGCAGTCGACTGCACATTCGTTTTTGTAAAATGAGTGTTGAACCGCTACGCCGCCTGCGAGCAAGATGATATTGGTGTGACCGCCACTTTCTATCAATTTCCAGTCCGAACCCCAAAGTTCCAAAGTTCTAAGTTTGAGATGTCACAATAAGCAGAAACGATTATTTCGACGGGGACAGCAAAATGATTTCTGAATCATTTTCGCATCTTCAAGAAGTGGCGTTACGGACGTCAAAATAAGGTTTAGAATTATTTTGAGCGTGGCCGTCGAAAGAGTCACTACCATTTAGGCACCTGCCAAACTCAAGACTTTATTATTATGAACTGCCAAAACAACGACCCCAAATATTATGAAAACGCGCAAGTGACACTGCTCCTCAGCGGCGTTGGTTGGAATTAGAGTGAAGTCAAAGTTCGCCGTTCTTTCGATCGACAGCTGCTCGGGAACAACCTCGACTACCGTTTATCCAAATATAAACCCACATTTTTTTCTCTCTCTTGGCGCAGATTTTCAAAACTAGAGACCAACCTACCTCAAAAGCTCGAGGTACACCTAAGCACCTCTTATGAGCCGTGAATGCGAGAGCATGCGAGACGCTCGTCCGCTCCCTTTGTCGTCTGCTGCGTACTTTTCGTCGCTTGTCAGCGCGCGTGCTCCCCTGGTGGCCTTGGACCCTCCGTGTTAACGGCGCGCTGATGGACACGCAGCGCCATGGGGCGAGCGGCCATGGAAACTGACAAGCGCAGCGGCCAATGGGAGCCCCGTTGACGCGCGTCAGCCAGTGGAACCGAAGGCGAAATCGCGGAAACTAGGTGCCGTTTTCGACTTTCAAACTGATGACGTCAGCTCGCTCCATGGGACAGTTAATGCTTTCGCATTAAAAAGAGTAGACCTGGAATAGTACTGAGCATAATTACTGAGCCTACCGCGCTAACCCAGGCGCTCACCCGTGTCACCCGCTGCACCTAGCACTCCGGTGCAAAGTGGTGAAGCTCGACACGCGCGCGCTGGTGAGAGGCGGCACGGAGGCGTGTGACATACACGATAATTAGGTGATCTCATCAGGAGTGCAGGACCCTGGTTCCGCCTTATCGCGGCTGCCGCCATGCTACAGTTTGGCAATGTTTCCTCGCAACGTTTAGCTCCTCACATCGCCGACATCGTTTGCCGAAATGTAGACGATGTCGGCGATCAATCCACCGGCACATCAACCAACCCAGCGCGGTTGACGAGCAATCTCAACACTTCGTTTCTCCTTAATTTAAGTGCAGCCGCTGGTACGAGCCAATGGGGA